>OZ024922.1:13219518-13819518 GCA_964017225.1 Netelia inedita
TTCTCTCTCTCTCTCTCTCTCTCTCTCTCATTTGCACAATCGAATTAAATGCAAATTTTATAACCGTGGAGATTGAAGTCTCACGATATTTCGATTATTGTATTGAAAGTCTTGAGATTTGGGAATAATTACCGTTTGTCGAAAAGCAACGGTGGCTCAATCAGACCGGATCTAAAAAGCATGCATCTGTCCAGGAGATCGTAGAGATAGTCGATCGGTTCGTCGGGCTGGTCGACGATCAAGTGACCGATCAGAAAATTGAAGAGGTCGAGGATTTTCTTATCGGCGAGAAACTCACGAGCTCGTTCTTCCCGGGGGATGGTTTGCTGCGAATTTGCAAATGGGAGTTTTGTGTAAGAGGACGAAAGATGATTCGGTGCGAGAATAAATGCTAGGGGTAATTCTGACTGATGTTTTTCGAGAAGAATTTCTGGGATATTCTAGATTAGGGATTTTCATTTTTCTGAAAATTGTCAATAGAGTTTTTAATAATCTTCAATAATTGACGATCAAAAACAAAATTCGAGAAAATTTCAACGATAAATATAATTGTCTAATGACATTTCTAGAGAATTTTTAGGGAATTACAATCCTAGGGAATTTGCTTTAGAGAGTCGATAATCCGATGGACTATAATCCACCTTACCCATTGACCCGAATGAACACCTATTAGAGAATTCAAACAAATTTAGTGAATGCAATAAAAAAAAACTTGAATTCCTACGAAATTGCACTTTGAGTATTCAAACAAAAAAATCATTCGTATAGAAATGATTATGGCGTGCCTCTCCTTTTTTTCACGCTCCTATTTTACCGTAGAAAAATCGAATGCACGAAATGCAACGTATAATTTGCATAAATTCATCGGTTACAGCCGAGCGAAAAATTCTTTCGGTCGAATCATCGAGTCGAAATAAGAAAACATAAAAAGTTCGAGGAGGTAGTACTTTGTTTGGTATTTTAGGAACGTGCTCGCAAAAATTCATCTCCCTCGAGCTCTCATTTTCGCTACCCATTCTCGTACATCTCCCCTTCTTCGGCTTACAAATCATCGGCTCGGCAATACACTTCGAAGAGTTCTCTTGTTTCAGGATCGCGCGAATTGAGCGTGAACACCGAGTCAAGACCGCGTCGAGAGCCGAGGGCGATGAAATTTAAGAATAAAGAAGAGAAAAGAAAGAACATGAAAAAGAACGAAGATGGCCCTCCGGCACTTTGCGGGGGTTGCAACAGCAGTCACGAATGAGCCGAGTCATCACAGAAAAGATGCTCCAACGTCTCGTGGAAATAACGTCTAAACGTTCTTCCTCTCGTTCTTCTTCCCCCACTCCTGCCGTCGGATGCTTTCGAAATTGGGCCGATTCATCGAAATCTATCTCGTCCTAAGGGAAGAGCACTAGGAGAGAAGGAGGGAGAACGAGAGAGAATGGGAGAACTAAGGCATGTAACACAGTAATAGAGGTCCTGGTTCTCTCGCCGTCTTTGTCACGCTCGTACATTGCTCTGCCGCAGTGGCGCTGCTGTCGCTCGGGCGGACGACTGAAAGAGGGCGCGCGCTCTCCCCCCTCTCCTGCCACTCGCTCGCTCGCGCTCCCCACTCCGTCGGTCCCTCGCGTCTGCGGATATATAATCGAAGGCCCCGCGGCCACGGGACCGACGAGAAGAGGTTGCGGACCGGAATTTATTTATCGACTGCATTCTTTCGGGCGTGAGAGGTCCTCCCGCTTCTCGTGTAGCTGCTGAAAGACTTTCTGTATATATTTCTCTTCTTCTCGCAAAGCAAACGTTCGTTCCCTCGGTGTCCTTTTTCACAAATTTGAAGGTTTTCCCGGCAAGGAACCCGACGATATATATTTAAACTTGTCTTTTGATGAATTATCGCGCATTGCCCGCTGATTTATCGTCACGAAAGTTTCAGATTCATGCCGCAATGCGATTTATTCTCGGGGTTCTCTTATCGCGGAACGTTAATCATACAGGAAACTAGACACACGGGCCTTGGCGAAGGGTTCAGAATTTGCCGTGTGTAACGTAAACACAGTGAGAAGTTGAAATCTTCGAGAATCGATTCTCTGTAATCCGCGCATCATCGCTTTTATAGCGGTTACACTCTCGAGGTGTGTTTTGCTTCGCTGGATGGAATCGATGAGATCTTTCTCTCCCTCTCTCTCTCTCTCTCTCCTTTTTCTCTCTCACTCTTTCTCTCGTGAAGGCATGCTCTCCAAGTGGCAAAACGGTTTTACGTTCCCGCTGCAATAACGAGCCCTGTTCTAAGGGGTTTGCACAGTGGTAAAGCAGAGAAGGATTGTACCGGCAGATTCTCAGCAACAACCGTACTTGTTTCCGAAGATGCACGAGAAAAATTGGATATTTATCTTCGACAAACTGTGCTTTGTCGGAAAGCGAAAATTGACTGAAATCGAAATATCGTCATTTGAAAATTGTTGCTATCGAGTTGTACGATGAACATTAAGAATTACAAAAATGTCCTTATTATGTATGTTGAGCGTAATATTAAATATCGTATAAAAAGATCTCATCCTATTGCTTAATGAATGGCCAATGTTATATGAGTAGCGAGAATTATTTGAGATCTTCTAATCGTCGATTTGTACCAATGTTCACTAGTCCGAATCGTGGGAGTGAATTTACAGGCAGCAGAAAGAAAATTAAAGGGTGCAATGGAGAAGCAGGAGGGCTCTGGTCTGCTCAACGAACCACGTCAAAGTCGAGGGTCGTTGCTCAGCAGGGTACGGGTGCACATACGCACGCAATGCAATGTGTACATATATATATATATATATATACATGTGTAGCTGTACATGGCAGAGAGCCACGTGTCATCCACGCGAGGGGAACGCTTCGGCCTCCCCCGTCTGTAGTTTACTGGGCTTTGGATATGCCCACCATCAAAGGAGTCGGATATGACGCGCCAATAAGTTCTCGGGGCAACCGTGGGAAATCTACGACAGCGCGGTCTTCTATAGACCTCTCGGTCTGTATACATAATCACGTATATATAAATACAAAAACACCACGAAGTTTACGCCTCGTGCAAACGCCACCGGCGCGAAATTGCCGAGACCTAAATATTTTCTTGCGAAAAATAAAACGACCGCTATTATCGATTCACGACTCGCGTGACCCCCGTAATAATTTTTTGTTCTCTTGCTAACCTTAAAATCCCGTGCGTCATAGAGACACATCCGTATATTTCGTTTATCCGTCGTCTCGGACGTAAGCATAATCGTGCGTCACTAAAAGGCTCGTATTCTGCACGACCCAGCTTCTCCGATGAACGAAACACTTGTTGGACGCTTCATTTTATTCGCGTTGTTTCACGGCGAATGGCCAACTGCAGTCGGAAGGTACAGCGGTCGAAGCTACGGGCGACGCGCGGGCTACTCGCGACGAGCAGCGCCCCCGCGCGGCCCTAGTTTGTACAACTCGGTGAATAAGCCGGTAGAGCCGCGAATCTAATCGTTCCGACTTCGAAAATGTTACGTATCGGAAGAGTTTTCTACGTGATCGATCCTATCAACGAGAACATTGATTTACGAACGAGTCGTGACATAAATTGTAATATACGAACGTACACAGGAAATTAAAGTGTCTCGTAGTACGTCTGTTTCAACCGCGTCCCCTTTCGCCCTTGGGAACTCTTTTTTCTTCCCGTTCCGAGAGGCGTGCCCTGTGGGAAACTCGCGAGTTTCACACAAACTATTCGAGCAATAATAAACAGTACGAGAGTGGGAGAGATATTATTCCCCTACTACGGAAGAGCCGAGGGCCCTGCCTACGATGTCCCGGCAACCTACTTACGGCGTTACATAGTGCCCGGTACTGTTGTTGAGGTATCCGACGCGATGAAATCGTCACACGCATTGGATAGCAAAGCCAAAAGCTTTATACTATGTACACACACACACATATATATATACATAGCCGGCCCATAAGCAGCTGAGCGAGTGCACTCGATGCTGATACCGCGTGTGACTATACAATGATGCGGGATTCGTAGTGTGTGCGAGACTCGAAAAAATCAAGTACCCACGCTTCCACGCACGATGTGAAAAACACGAGATGGTACGAGTGAAAAAAAAACGAAGCTCGCCAGCAGCTGAGCCACGAGGAAAAATACGAAATGACTCGAGAGCGAGCTTGCGATTATACATAATTACGATTATATGTGTGAGTGTCTGTCTGTATAATTACCACGTGTGAATCGCTAGGGAAAATCCCGTCAAGCGTTTTAGACTCTTGGACGTCATTCGTCGATGACGTCAGTCGATCGTTCGAGGTTGAGTCACAATCGCAATAGTTCGATGCAGAAACGATCTCCAAAATCTCGTTTTGGGTGACTTTATTACAGTGACCTTGACCGTTCATCCTCGATCAATCTTTTACGACAACATAAAAAGACAATGAATTATGATTTCGTGTCAAAATGAAAACTGGTCGAGTCGATGACAAAAACTAGACAACTCGTGTGCGAGTCTTTTGGAACAAGAGAGGGCTGCTTCGCCGTGGAAACGTTTCAACGGTTTTGTAAAGTGGCGCATCGTAACGGAAAAATGTCGAATCAAAAAAAGAAAGATAATGGCGACGAGAGATCGACAAACGATCGGAGAATCGTTCGTGCTTGTCGATGCTGCGGAATTCCAAAGTCAGCGAAGTGACGAGAGAAAGAAGAAATCGTGTGCTCTCGCTAAAAGGGAACGTCGAACGAAAACCGGGAGTTTGAAGCACTGAACCGGTCGCAGCGTGCGCGCTCTCGTCAAACGTTTAAACTCCCTAGGGTCATCGTCGTTGGTAAGGAAGACGATGCTCCTCGCGAAAAGAAATAAAACTCTCGTCGGGAGAAGGTGGGAGAGGGAGCAAAACCGATCCCACTCGAGCTTTTCCAAGAAACCTTGCATGGGCCTTAACCAAGAGGGCAATTCCTTTCCGCCAGCCTTATAGGGTCACATCACCTTACCCGATGTCCGGCCAGTGTACATGCTTACTGCAATGCGTGACTATAAAGTCACCACGAGAATACGAATTAAACCTCGATCGATCGATCCCTCCAATCTCTCGAAGAATGAACAATAATAATTATAATTCGAAAAAGTGGCGCCTCCTAACGGAAATATCAGAATCAAAAAAAATCAAGAGAAGGTAACTAATAAAATCATAAAACGAATTATTTTTAATAATTTTGTCAAAAAATGAGCATACGTTTAAAAACAAATAGTATGTACAACCATACGTTAAAAAAAAGGTAATCGACCCATCACGAGTGCAAAAACTATTATTCAACATCCTGATTGTTCTGCAGGTGTCATGTAAAGTTTATGGGAACTAATCGATAATCAGTCGTTTGCTGTCTAAATCCATCTCCCTTTTACCATTCTCCCTATCCATCGTTGATATCCTCGTTCAACTTTTTTGTTTATGACAAATTGCAAATGAACCAAATTCGTTTTATTTTTGTTATATTCTTTGTCAAATTTTCACAATACCAAATAAAATAACATTTGGTATTTACCGAAAACAAGTGGATATTGGAGAAATGGTCGATACACGATGATAAATGGGATCCTCTTTTCGTCGCTCGTTATTTTGGCAAATTAACAAATAGATGGTATCATGGTAACAATAATCATTTCATCGTACAGTGAAGCGTCCTTCGACCTAAAAATTTCAGTCCAGGCAATGTCGATCGGTTCTCTCATTCTTGTGGTGTATCGAGAATGGATCGAGGCATTTTCAGACGATAAATCAGGCGAGTAGAAGGGCTAGCACGTGCGATTCACCACGACGCAGCACGCAGCGAGAGCCTCACTTTAATTTTTGTTTCATTTCGTTTTAAACTTTTTTTTTACATTTATTTTTCTTTGATCTCTTCTTCTTCTTCTTCTTCTTCTTGCCGTTCTACTTCCTCTCGTTTCTTTGTCTCTGGGTGGAGTGTTCGAGGCCTCTGTCGAAGGTCCTGAGCACTACGTATACAGAGAGGAAGGAGGAGAGGGGAGGGACACTACACACGAACGAAGCCCCAGGGGCGATTCGCGGTGACTCAGAGACGTCGAGTGGTGTCCAAGCGAGAGAACGCCGAACCGCCCGGAGTGGTAATATTAATATTAATGTCGAAGTTCTCGCTCGCTCTCTTTTTCTCGCTCTCTCTCTCTCTCTCTCTCTCGCTTTGACAAAGAGCAGAAGCGAGAGAGCACCCTGGGGGCGGTAAACTTAAAATATTGCCTAGGTAGTAACGGAAAAAACATACAAATAAAAACAGAAGTGACAAAAGAGAGAAGGCTAAGAAAAAAATGGACGAATAATTTATATATTGTTTTTAGTATTTCGATATAATAATAATAATAATAATAATAATACAAGATATAAATTTTTCATGAACTGCGTCAATCGAAACTCTCGTGAATTGTGTACCATTGAAAAAAATGTTGAAAAATTGTCAAATTTAATTTTACGTAATAACAAAGTTGAATTATAATTTACGAATGAATAAATAAGTAAAGAGAGATCGTAAAAATTCCATGATTCGATTTTTTGTTCGACGAAGAAGAAGAAACAAAAAGATACTTAAAAAAAATTCTTTTTCAATCCTCCGATTGATTCTCATGCTCCGTGAAAGCTTTCCTTTCGTTTTATTTGTTTCAACCTCTCCGGGACTAATCCCTCGAACCTTTCACCGTATATCCTTATCCGAATTTTGGCTCGAACCGATATGTTTTGAGTGCTCGAACGTCTTTTTGGGGATTTTAAGTTTGCACCGAAAAAGATTAACGGAAGAGGGAAGAGAGTAAAGAGAAAAGTAAAAATAAAATAAATGAGCAAGAGAGAAAGAGAGACAGACAGACAGACAGTAGGAGATATATAGATGGCGTCGTCTGAGCACACACTTTTGTTCCATACCGTTAGTCCCGCGTGGGCTCGCTATCTCTCGCTTTCTTTCGCGTTCCCCTCTTTCTTCCTTTACTCTTTCTTTACTCGACGGGGTCGAAGACGGCGATGACGACGGAGAAGACGACGATGAAGACGACGAAGAAGACGACGAAGAAGACGACGAAGAAGACGACGAAGAAGACGACGAAGAAGACGACGAAGAAGACGACGAAGAAGACGACGAAGAAGAAGACGACGACGGAGACGACGACGACCAGTCAGGGTCATTATCTTTATCAGTCTCTCTCGAATGGCACGGCAGAGGGGGAGGAAGCGCTCTTGAACGACCGCTCACCAGGAGCACCGGCAACAGCAGGGCTCCCTCGTTCGTGACCATCTTTGGTTGCTCACTGGGGACGGGTTTACGGAAGAGAACCGTCCAGTGAACATTCAGCAGCCAAAGAGAGAAAGAGAGAGAGAGACTGGATCACACATACGAAACAAATCTCTTTTTTTCCATAGATCTATCTGTCTCTACGTGTTTCTCTCTCTCACTCTCTCTCTTTTTTCTCGTTTATTAATATGCTCGAATATTTATTATAATTTTCAATATCACTTCGTATTGTTTATTATTTATTAAAACTATTGTTATTTTTCCCCTTTTCTTTTTATTATTTACGTTCCCTCCTCGTCTCAAGAACTAGATATAGGTCCTTTGCGTTCAAACTGACTTGTCTTTCGGCTCGTTTCCTATTGCGTCTTACATATCCGGGCATACACGTGCCGAGAGCTTCGTTATTATTTCTTGCTTCGAATACGTCTGCATGACCAGGCAGAGTCCCTCCGAACGTTTCGTCCACGACGGTTTTCTTCCTACTTCTCGTCGTCGAGTATGTGTATGTGTGTCTCTGTCTTTTTTTTAACGCTTTATTCATTATATCGCTGGAATACTCTCGTGGACTTTACGACTTCTCTGACTCGTCTAGATATTCTGACCTACGACCCTCCCTCTTTACGACGACGACGACGACGACGACGACGACGACGACGTCGAAGACGAAGACGAAGACGACGAGACTCACACAGCAGTGGAAGATGTCTCGTAATGGGTCCAGCATTGAAACGTATCTCGCGGGTTGCACGTGATAAAACTATAATGGGACTAGAGCAAGCGAGCCCCGTTGTCGGCGACGAGTAGGACCGGAGAGCAAACGATTTTTCTTTTTTTTTTTTGTCATTTAATTTTTTTTCTTTTCTTCCCTTTTTTCTTGTTGTTGGTTTTTTTTCGTTTGTTTCTTTGGTCTAAAATCTTTGTGATTTATGGGCACGCGAGCACGTGACTCGAGGATGCTCGGTTAAACTTCATTTCGTTGTCTTTGTCTTTTTCCTCGTGGAGAACTACGAGCGAGGCAAAAGGAAAAGAGACGTTGCTCGTCCGGTGAAACGTGTCGAGGCCGCGTTATGCGATTTTTGTATATATAATACGGTTCTTCCCTTTTATCGGAGTCAGCATCTCTTCTCGTTTCGTATTGTTTTTTTTTCTTTCTTTCTCTTCTTCTTTTTTTCTTACTTTTCTTTTCGCGTCTTCGTTCGCCACTTCGCCTGAAACATTTATCGTTTTCCTCGTTCACCCGCGCGCGCACTGGTTTCTAATTTGTGATTTGCCTCGAACCGGTCTGGCGCGAGGAAATAAAAATAGGACGTTGTTTTTTCGTTTGCAATTCGTCAAATTTTGAATATTCCATTTTAGAATTTTTTTCATTCTCAGCAACGAAATCAACGATTTATTCACTTACAATTATAAAAGTTTCGCAAATATACAATGACGAAGAAATTTTTTATTTTTTTTTTAATTAAATTGATTCGTTCGTATCGATTGCGAGTTTACTACTCGTTTCTTTTTTCGAAAAAAAAAGTTTCAAACAAAAGCTCGAAAAAAATGTTTTGAGACGTTCTCTCCCTCTCTCTCTCTCTCTCTCTCTCTCTCCCTCACACTCTCCTTCTTTGATAATCGGACGATCATGCGGATGTCCTTGCTCGCGAAACGGGTCCATGGTCGAGTTCTCTGCTCGAGCATTCTCGAACCCGCGGAGTACGCGATTATGTGGTCGTGTACTAGCCGTATACACGTTACCTACCCATCACACGTATTGCCGATTTAGCTACTTTGTTTCGTATCCCTCCTAGATATTGCTGAAAATTTATCAAACCTTTGGTACTAATTAAAAAAAAAAGATTTCGTAAATTATTTTAAAAAATTTTATCGCTTTCAATTAAAAAATCCCACTTTTATTTCAAATCAAAATACCTCGAAAAATATACACGTTTTCGATCTGCATAATCTTTTCAATGAATATAGGTGTGTGTTTTGTTTTTATAATTTCATCGATCTTCTATTCTATAATATTTTCTACTTTACGTAAAACAAAAGATCAAAACAATATTTCTTTTTTCGTAAGAATTTTTTTTTCTAATTGTCAATTCCGGTCAAACCCAGTTCCGCTGATCTTTTCGATGAGTCTGATCTACGCGCTTGAGCAGTACAAAAATTTAACAGCAAATAATATAAGGAATCTTATTTTTTTAAAAAAGCGTTTATTTTTATTCCCCAAAAGAAAATTCAACTTACACAAAACTCGAAAAGTTGTAACTATTTATATTTAATCGTACAATTGTCATATTTATCATATAACGTTCGCTAATAACTCAAAAATCACAAAATTATCAAATTCGTAAAACAAAAATAATCAAATCAATCATAACCCAATTTTCCCCCCTCCGCGCAGTCGACTGACAACAAAACATTCATCATTGTCCGATCAAAAGTACGTTACAAAGTCGTCAATAAAACAAATCGAAAATTTTTTCAATCATCCATAAAACTCGATCAAAAAAATATCCGACAATTTTAACGCTCGATAAGAGAGGAACGAAGCAAGAATGATCGAATCGATGGAGAACGATTTCGTACAAACAACGTACGGTTACGAAAGAACGGAATTTCGGGCGTGATCGCGCGTTTCGCGTCCACGCCGCACAGTTGCAATTTTTATTTCTCCTTTTTTCTCCTTTACTTTTCATCATATTCCCTCCTTCATTTCTCTTTTATATAGTGCATATAATATCGCGAAGCGTTCTCCTCCGGCTACCTCGCAGACTCCGCAATGGATTGCCACTGGATCGAGTATATGCTCTCCTTCTGGCCGATTCGCATTCCTTGGCGGGAGGGACAGGGGGTGGGGGAGAGCAAACCCTCTCGATCGACCGATTCACGATCGAGAGGGCCGCCTCGAGGCCGCGAGCCCGACTTCGATCGTTTTGTGTCGCGTTTCTTGTTGCTCTCGCGCGCACGTATCTCTCCTCCCCCCCCCCTCCCCCCTCCCCCACCCTTCCATCTCCTCCTCATCCTCCTCCTCCCCCGCTACTCCTCGTGCCTCATCTCGTCTACTCACCGCCTCGGGACAAACCCAACGCACGCGATAATATGCGCTCGCGTATACCAATGCCGATTTATTACATATAATAATACTCTGTACGTACACACGCGTGCACCCACACGCACACGCACATCCACTTATGGGACGAAGATTGGAAAATTTTATAACGGAAATTAAAAAAAAAAAAGGAGGGATTTTTTTCTCAAAGGGAGGAGAGCGAACGTAAATAAAAAAAAAATAATACGTCTGTTTCTCTAATAAAATTCGAGCTTGTAATTGGAATATTTTTACGAGCGGATATAGTTTTTCAACGTTATCGAAATTTAGTCGTTTTTGTTCCTTTCGTTCATTCCCTGGATAAAAATCATTCGCGTAAAATTAATAGGCAAAATTTGCGAACGATCGAAGGATCTTTCGAGTTTCGTTTTTATTTTCTTCTTCGTTTCAAATTTTCGTAATCAATTGTGAGAGAGAGAGAGAGAGAGAAAAGGGGAAAAAGGCAGTTTTACTTTTTCTTCAATTTCACACGTCGCTAAACATATAAATCTTTCCGACTAGTGAAATTAAGAAGAAAACCGGTCGTAAGAGAAGCGTTACCGCGGATACGTTAGACACTTCCTCGAAAAAGAAGAGTGCTTGTGAAAAGCTCTTATCGTCGTACACGCGGCACTTGGAACACTAGCGCCTCCTCAATCGCGGCGAAGAAAGGAAGTGCTAAGAGCGCTAATCGTCGCCGGTGCCCTCTGTCGACGTTGCGACGAAACGCGAAGAAAAGAAGAAACAAAGAAAAAACACGTTCTCGGCCACTCGTATAAGCGCAAACATCCATTTTCGTGCCCGATGCTATGATAAAAAAGTTTTCTGACAAGAGCGACGTAGCGAAAACAAAACGAAAAACAACAAAGAAAAGAAAAAAGAAAAAAACAAAGACAAAAAGTGGTCGATAATCAAGTTCTGGGCTGCCTGACGAAGGTAACACAATCCTTTGCGGGGTTTGACCGTTCGTTGAGCTCTTTCTCCTCGCCATCCCCTTCGCCCCCCCCCCCCTCGTCCTCCTCCTCACTACATCACCCTCTCGCTCTCTCTCTCTCTGTCACGGCGTTGTTGGTAACACGAGACAGGACGGCAGTTAGCTACGCTCGACTAATTTGTGAAATTTAATCAACTGCTTGCTCCGCGACGTGCATGAACGAACTCTGAACTATATATATGTATATAGTTCAGAGTTCGTATATATATGCGACTAAAACCACGCTCTAGATACGGTATATAGGTATAGAATATTAGTACATAGTGCACGACGAGCGCACGTGCGGTATTTTGCGTCACGAAATCTTGAAACGCGAGATTTTTTCTCGATATATCGATTATCGTCGCTTCCAAGCCAAGATGGCGTATAAGGTGTACATATAGGTATATATGTATATGTAGACGAGGGCAAAACGAGTCTTAGGAAAACCAAGCGCGTGCGCCGATGCTAATAAATAATGTTGTACGTGATGTACGGACGGGACGAGCTTTAAATAATTCATCTCGTCGTCTTGGCGCGAGAGGATATACAAACCCACCTATTCGAGAGATAAAGAGAAAGAGAGAGAGAGGGAGAGAGAGAGAGAGAGAGAGAGAGAGAGGTCAGGCAATCGCGCAGGAAATCTGCGTCACGGCAATTAGATGCTAATCTCAGTCGGTTGGCGGTAGAGCCGAAGAAACGAGACGAGAGCCATATCGGTATATGCGCGTACAGTACAGGGTGTTCGAGAACTATGCGGACACAAAAAATACCTAGGAAGTACTCGTCGGTCGAGCGAAACGAGTATTTTTTTAAATCGTCCAGCGATAAAAATTGACCGAGATATTAAATCGTAAAGTTTGAAAGTTCGAACGATGCCATCGAATTAACTACGATTGAGCGATAAACTAAATATTATTTTCTTACACCGTGTCGACTAGGTGTTCGTTTATTAACAATTATTTCGTCAAGATTTTCGGAAGAAGGAACAATCGGTGAAAAAAAAATGTCCTGTGCGGGACTCGAACCCACGATCCTGGGAGTTATCGATCGCATTTGTTGGCTTTTGGCTCGAATTCTTTTTATTTTGCAGATTAATATCTTGGCTAATTTTTATCTTGGGATAATTACAAAAAACATTTTGGTCGTACAGATACGAAGTAGGTAGGTATTTTCTCTGTTCGGATAGTTTGCGAACACACCGTGTATATGACGAAAGGAATATCGCTGTATATATATATACATATATGTTTATATATGTATGTATGTATGTATGTATGTATATACGCTGATATGGCTCTCGTCTCATTTTTCCAGCCATATATATTGTATACGCCTGTGTTTGCGTGTGGTGGAGTAGAGAAGCATCTGTAACGAAGAGAGAAGGAGAGAAAGAGGGAGAGAGGAGATTGAGCAAAGCCCACGTACATTTTCTCGCGTAATACGGAAATGACGTTCGCGTCCGTTCTTTCTTATCGCCTTGTCGTATATACGACATATATATGTACATGTAAAATATATTTCTCTTGAGAAATTTCATTTACTTCACGCTATCTCCGACCTAAAAACGGATTGTTGTTTTTTAACGAGAAATTTAAAAAAAAATCTGATAATTATAATGGAAATTACAATTTTTACGTTGATAATAATTATTTCTTGAAAAATATTGGATCAATTTAGCTGGAGGTAATTATTTTTGTATATTTTATTATCCTGTGTATTTCTTTGAATATATTTAAATAGATCAATAAAATTATAATTTATTCATTAAAAAATATAAATATAAAAATTAAAAATATTCTGATAACTCTAAATATTAACTATAAACCAAGTGTCGTCCACGTGCCTTCTCCCCCCCCCCCCCCGTCGCGCATTTCCTGACGTGCGAAGCGGTTTCGGTAATAAATATTTCGAAAAACTAGGCATTAAATATAATAGAAAATAGCTGTAATAATAATGAATCCTTGCTTAAATTATTTGAAACAAACGTTTTTATAGCATAAGCTTCACAATATTTAAAAATCATTGGGATATTTTAAACTTTCTGCCAAACGCTATTATCGGCCTAAAAATAATTTTTTTTTTCATTAAAACTAAAAAAACAAATTAATCATTATAATCGAAATGAAATCGTCGATATCGAAAATAATTATTTCATGATTAACTTCGCGTCAATTTTCAAAATAACAATTTGTTTCTTTTTACACAAATTTTGACGCCGTAAATGAATTGTAAAGAAAATTTAATTTTCCGGATGAAAACTCGAGATAGGGAAGCGAGGAAGGAAGGTACGTGTACGTATGTACATAAACACCCGAGAAAGAGCGCGAGGGTCGTACTATACCGACAATAGAAAAAGATCGACGAGGTAGCTACGCATGTCGCTCACGTACCCGCCGTCTATCGCTCGAAGGAACGTGACTATTCGATTTTTCTTGTACCGCCGGGACCCGTTCGCGCACGTGTCCGATATAAAACTCGATGGCCGTCTCTGTCGACGAGCACGAGACCAACGGCAACACCGGGCTGACAAAAATTTTATTGAAATGCCTTTCCCAACCTTCCCGCGGCATTTACGAAAACAAGTTTCCGTACACTTTTTATCATTTCATATTATACGATATTTTGAGGAATTCGATATTCGTTCATATTCGATGGAGAAAATAGCTTCGAACCTTTTTTTAATCAATTTTATTGATTCGTATCTTTTAATTATTATTATTATTATTACTATTATTATTTTAAGTGTTTAATTGATTAAAAGTGGTCGACGTGTCAAAACGATAATCTTAGATTGAACAATTTTATTAAATTCAAGAAATTTATATGATAGTCAAAAATAATTTCCCAAATAAAAATTGGATTTTTCTCTCATATAACTGAGAATATTTTGAGCCTTGGATTAAGGAATGAAATTATTTTAGAACGTGGGACACCATTAATAGCCCATAAAAGGTCGAAATTTATTTTCGGCCAAAACAACAATTTAACAGGAGGTCGCGGAAACAAAAATTTCTCCTACAACACGAAAAATATGAATTCTCACGTTTTGCCACATTTTATCCGACAAATCGCTACAAATCAAAACTACATAAAATTCGGATATTCCTCTTCCACCGCAAATTTTCCTTTTCAGACCAACCCTATTAAGTTATTTTAGGTAAAAAAAACACAAAGTTTCGACCATCCGATCCTCTCAGGAATAATTTATAAGTCATTCCGCATTCACTAATAATCGTAATATTTTTATTTATTGCTAGTTTGATCGTTATCATAATTATTAGTGTTCTTATCACGAATAGTCGAAACTATACATATACGGCAACACGGTTAATGCAGCACTCCAAACAATCTTCGAAGGGAAGCCCTGCATAAATTTGATCCGTGGCACTCTTCGTCGGCACATAAACAATGCTCGGGCTTGGTATCTCCGCACAATGGACCTCTTTTCTCTCTCTCTCTCTCTCCCTCTCTGTTTCTCTCTTCCTCGTCTTCTCCTCCATGTCTCGTGTCCCTGATGCCCCACCTTGGCAATAAAAGAGAGCACGCATCGGGGCATTCTTTCTCCCCCTCCCTCTCTCTCGCTCTTCTCCACTCACCGGGTCTCTCTCTTCCGACGAGAGAAGCTCGCGAGAGCGAGAGATCGAGTTCGGTATACCTATACCATAGTCGGGCGCGGCTTTCGCCTCTATTTGCTTTTGGTTTTTTTTGGCCGTGCGCGAAGCGAACTCTCGAGAAGACAGAGAGAGAGAGAGGGATAGAGTGAGGGCAACAATCGACGTTGTCCGCCTCCACCCTTCGGGTATAACAGCCGCACCCACACACGCTCGCGAGAGAACGAGCAAAAGAGTAAAAACGGTCCAAGGAACTGGTACTCTTCGTAAAGTATTCTTGAATTTCTTTTTGGCTTCGCGCATTACTCTCATAATAATTGCTTACTTTTTTTTTTAATTCATTAAAATTCATTATATTCGTCGCTACTTTAAACCTTTTGTCCTTCGAGTTACATAAATATTCGTCCTATATATTTATTTACTCTCGAATTTGATAATAATCAATTGGAAAACATATCGTAAAAATGTCTTGAGAATTTGTCGCTTTTCATTAAATACATTTTGATCGAAAAAATAACGTTTATTAAGCCGTCGATAAAGGGGATAAAGATGTAAAATGTTTATATATTCTACTAAAAATTGTAAACTAAAAATTAATCGAAGCCTTTGCAAAGCGCTTTATTGAAATTGCAAATGTATTCAAACATCAAACTTAGTAAAAAAAACTAGGTACCTCACCAAAACTTGCCGAATTAATTAAAATCAATCATAGCACATACCGCAATTATAAAACACTTTATTTCTTTATCAAACTTGCAATTGTTCGAACAATTGCAAGATTGATGTGCCAGTGGCTATTGGTGTTCGAAAAGTATTCCAATCACTGGTGGTGTACAAAAAGCATTACAATCACGCTTCCTGTAGAAAAATGATATCATCGTTAAGAAAATGACAAATTTCTTGCTTACAACGAAACTGGATAAAAAACGCAATATCTCGAATATCCCGATACCTACATACTTCATTCTGGGCTCGATCGAAAGAAAAAACCAAATGAAAACCACGAGCACTAAGCGATATTCTCAAAAACTTTACGATACATGGAAAATCCGGGAAAACCATGTTTGAAATTTCTCCCAATCCGGTGCAGCAAACAATTTCACTGGGGTAAATAGTCTTGGTGTTTCTCGTTGATTGGTCGGTTGGTATCCCATATATGGTATATAAGTAGGTAAATGTACTCGTCTCGAGACGCTACCGCGACTTTTCGATAAACGAAGAACTGGCGAGGAACTCGCCAAGAGCCGAAGGAGAAATCATGCATTATGCAGAAGTCAATTTCTCCGTGGATGACTCTCCGGAGCGTCCTCCGGTTTGGAAAGGTTGTTTTTTCGAAGGTCCTTTCTCGAATACCCCTGAACGTTGAAGTATTTTTTTTCTGGTCTATCCTTTTTATTTTCTTTCTTTTTTCTTTTTTGATATCCTGTATCTAGTTACGAGCGTCGCTCTGCAAGGATGACGAGTCACAAAATCTCCGTTGGAGATTCGGGGCTTGGCCACGCTCTTCTCTACATAAACATACGTATGTATACTTTTCGGTCTGACTTACGAGTCCTCGTTGTTATGGCTGCTGGGTGTGTAAGCCTCGAGATGCTTTTCAAGTTTGAACGATGACGACGCCATGTAGTAAAAAAGGAAGAGAGGAATAAGAAAAAGGGGATAGAAAAATATACGAAGTATCTGGCTACAGTCGATACACTCACAAATTTGCATTGTTCCTTTTCAAATTCACGCCTACATACAAAATTCATAAAAATCGATCCACGCGTATCGATAAAAGTACTTTGTGTTTCTTGTTTGAAAATTAAACGAAACAAATTTCAACAAAAAGCTCAAATTAAAAATAAATTCAAAAACAACAAATCTTCAATTCACGTCGTATAAAAATTAAATTGAATTTCGATTAACATGGCATTTAAAGAGAAATAAAAATAAAAATAGTAATTCGCTTTATGTTCGAATCGAATTAACATTGAAACGAAATTAATTTGATATTGAATAAATTTTGTGTTCGATAAATTTTTCAAATAATTCTCTTTTGGTAAAAAAGATATTTGAATCCAATAACACAGAGAGTTACAACGATGATAAAGTCGTCGTCGATTAATCAGGATGTACGTATAAGATGATGGAGATGTCGAGCGAGAGAGTCTATAACTTTCCGGGTAATGCGGAGACGAGAAGAGAGCGAAAAGAACACGAATGAGAGAAAGAGAGAGTGAGAAAGAAAACAGAATGAGCCTTTTTCTTCGGCTCCTCGTCGTCTCGCGTTCGGGGCGCGAGTATCGTATATATGTTCTCTCGTGCATATAAGAAAAGAAACGGGATTATTATACGTCCTTTGCGGTGTGTGTATAATGTTTGAGATGTGGCGAGAGATGCACACGAGAGAAAAGAGAGCCGGTTTATCAGTGGTGATCTTAGTCTCTCTCTCTCTCTCTCTCTCTCTCTCTCTCTCTCTCTCTCTCTCTCTCTCTCTCTCTCTCTCTCTCTCTCTCTCTCTCTTTCTCTCGACTCTCTCGTTCGTATAATCGAGAGGTAAGGCTCGAAGCGAAAGAGAAGCTTCCACAGTGTAGCATGTATATTATATTTACACAAAGAGAGCACGGCAAACGAAGAGACGAGGAAGAGGAATAATAAGCAGTGTGACCCTTAGAAATCCCATTCTCGAGTGAGCACGAGCTCTCGGCCTTTATCTCGTTATATTTCGTACCTCGATTCTCTCCGTTTTTATCAATTTATCTCGATCCTTACAACCTCGTGTCGCTATTGCTTCACATAATCGTGTTTTTTTTTTCAAACTCTGAAAATATAAACTGACGCACGACGCTCTTGTGATTTTTTGTATTCAATTACGAAATTCTTTTTTTTTCAATTTTCGTGTCCTTGCCGAGGAATCTTCAAATTTTAATTAAATTCAACCCGATGACGAAATTTATTAACATTATTACTATTATTATTATTATTATTATTTATTGATTGATTTATTTATTCCAAGTAATGACTTTGACTGAAATCATATCGAAAGATATCCCGTATATACGTTGGCAAAATTCAAGTTGTCAGAATCGAGGTTTAAATCGTATTTACACAAGTTATCGAGAGCTCGCGTACCTTTTTTCCCGCCTATCAGTGCAAATAAGATATATATTTATATACTAGCTCCGTGCACACATAGCAAGCAAATATAGAGATGAAAAGGGACGGAAATAATATATTATGCTCGAGATAAGCGATAAGGGGAGTTGGCGTTGAGTTTCTATTTTTTTTGTCGTTTCTTTTCTTTTGTTGTTTCTTTTTTGAAAGTTATATCTCACCGCAAGGACGGGACTAAATAACGACGAACGAGGAGGGGTGAGGAAGGGGTGAAAAAGAGAACGAGCACGCTGCCGGCACGTATGCGGGCCAGCGAGGAGAGTGGGATTTTTTTTCGTTCAAACTAATACCGATAGATGGCGATGTTTGTCTTTCCCGTTGCTTTGTAATTATTTATATTTATTTTACATTGCTTCCTGCTAGAGCGTAACGTTATTATCGTCAAGTATGATCGATTAATTCTCGGACGGTTCGATGTTTCAACCGACCACCAGGTGGCGCGGATATTTCTCGCTAAAAGTACCGTGCAAATACTTCCGGGACTGATGGACCCGCGCTCTGGCGGAGAGCACGGTAAACACACTCGACAAGATGGAAATTCGAGGACTTGGCAATAATGCATTATTAACGGCGAGCTCTTCGGGAGGAAAAAATCCTTTTTTTCCCTCTCTCTCTGTCTTTCTCTCTTTCTTTCTTCCTCTCTTCATCTCTCTCATAATTGTAAATTTTACAGCACGGACTCGATGGCATAGTAAACACACTCGATCGACGGTCGGTAAGAAACTCGTCCTTTTACTTCTTGAGTGGGCCACGTGTTATTTAACTACCACGGCTTATTATATTTTTAATTTATTCGTTTTTTCCAACGTTTTCTCTATCGCATTCTTACGACGCATCCCCTATTTTTCCCTTTTTCCACCTATCTTTTAACCACAGTTGTTCACCTAACCCAAATTTTCGGATACGTCTGCATACGACTTTCTGCATTATATCTCGCATTCGTCTAGGACACGGTTAAACTACATAGAAAAAAAATCATAATAAAATAAAAAGAAAAATGTGTTCACCGTGCGAATCAAATTAGTTCGAGGTTATGTTTTTATTGAAGTGTGATGATAAAAATTTATCGACCAGATGTCACGCTGGTATTTCTGATTTTTCCAATGGCATGATAAAACTACAAGCCTGGCCATTATACCTCGATAAAGGGGGTTGAAAAAAAAAAAAAAAAAGCTTACTCGATTCCCCAGGGGGAGTTCTCGTCGAGCAAAACGTCGGACGAGGCGAGATGTTTCGAGATACGCGTCGGGTAATAGTATTGGTAAATACTGGAAAGCCTTTGCGCTACACGAGTGCCATATTTAAGCATAGGCGTTTCTCTTATGGTCTCGGAGCTTACGGCGGCTCTCTGATAAGGCATAAGGGGACAGCTCGCTCGTGCCGACTCTCGTTTGTGCGGACGGTGGTCGTTTGAACGACCGATATATAATACCACGACCTCGCATGCGCTCTGCTTCGGAGTATATGGGGCGTTCCATGCCACTTCACCCATACGAAAAAATGCACGTCCATTTTATTTTTCCTAAAAGTTGCAATATATTTTCGGTGAGAAGTAAAGATATGTATGTATACGGTGAGAAGAAAAAATATGTTTACATACATTTTTTATGTAAAATACATAAAAAATGTATGTAAACATATTTTTTGTATGTAAAGGTTATTTATTCCGATAACCATCGGAATAAATAACGTCGAAAATGTTTCGAAAAATCGGAATACCTTTATTGCCAAAAATCTGAGGGTGTGTATATGGGACGTTCTTTGCCAGTTCAGCCACGTATGTGAAACATGTAAAAAAAATGGTCGTAAATTCGTAATATGCGTTCAAGAATTAAAATATTGCTTTTTCGACGTCACTTCGGGGAAACGAATAAAAAATTTATATTTTGAAATTGCCCCAAAATAGCCAGGTGATACGAAAGTCGAATAATTGTCGTCCATAATCCTATAAATTGATAATATAGGAATTCTTAAAAAAAGCAAAACTAAATTTCCTTATACTTGCGTCCTTTTAAAAACCATTTATCGTCCCTCGACACTAAGAATATTGAAGAAGGACAATACAAAAAGAAGAATTTTCCAATCAAGGACCAAGTTCGAATCGAGCTCAAGCCGTAATAGAAATAAGAATATTTCTTTAATTATTTTTTCCTCAATTTCCCTCAATTTCTATAACTTTTTTTTCTCCCGACGAAATACGAACAACCGGAAGTTCTTATTTTTCTTTTGTAAAAAAAAATTGCACGATTCTCAATCCATACATATTGATTACAAAATTTTTACAACACTTGCATTATCACGATCAAAATATAAAGAAATACTTGGTGCCCCATTTATTTTTAGGGTGCTCGAAGCGACGTGAAACACCCCATACACGAATATACACGTGTCGTATATAAATACTCGAGTACAATATACAATATCTAAATGTAAATATAGTGTACGCGAAGTATATATAATATAGTACATATACATAAATATATAGCTATATTTTGTACATGGTCGTTGTTGTCGCCCGCAGGGAGTGGCCCCAGCAGAAAAGGCCTTCGAGACGTCAAAAAAAAGAGTGGGTGAGGGGAGGGGGGGTCGATAAGCCTATCCAGTTGGTGTGCATGTGCACGCGCGCTCGTTTTATGCTCTGCTTTCTGCTCCGGCTCTCGGTCCAGCTTAAACACACACAAATGCATGTATATATACATAAGAAACTATATATACATATATGTATATATAGTTTCTTATGTCACCAAGCCAATCGCTAGAATCGACTTCGGACTCTATAGGTAACGTACTGATATATTCTATGTGCGTACGTGCTGTACACTTTCGTATCGTGAGTGTAGATGCTGTGTTATATATATATATATATATATTTGATGATTCCGTTTCAGGCTGTTCCAGTTCACCGATCGCGGCTTGCATAAACGAGATCCTGGCTCGACCACGTAAATGGCCGTAAGAGCGAGCAAATACACGTAGGAAATCACGTTTGCCTTGGTGTAGGAAAGGACGAGAGAGAGAGAGAGAGAGAGAGAGAAAAACACATGTTACTCTACGAGATGCGATATGGGAGTGGTCGCAAGAGGTCGCGATAGCATTCGTACAGATTATAATATTCGCATATCATTTCTTTGATTTTCTGCCAACTTTGCATTCTTCTGTTCTTTTTTTCCTCGTTAAAATTTTTCCTTCGAGCAGTTTAATCGACTTTCACATTTGTGCATTATTCGCGCTCAATTCCGGGACGGAATTCACCCGTTTATCGGCTAGATCGTGCTCGGCCATGTTTCGTTATCGGTTCACTGATTTTCGCTTCGTACCTTTACTTCTATTTGCGACATTGCTCTTATCGTTTATAATTATTATTATTATTTTTACCGAGTTGAAAGTTTATCGAAAAAAAAACGTAAAGAATACGTTTTTACAAACGTGAAAATTAGAATTTACGTTGTAATAAAATCGACGATATTTCGCGCCTAAATTTTAATGAGCTATCTATTATTATTATTATTATTATTATTATTATTATTATTTAATATTATTCGCAGCATTAATATTATTCATAAATTCATAAATATTTTATTTTCTCTCGATAAGATAAAGTACTTCGCGCGCCAAAGATTCTGCTGCGTTCGACATTTAATTAATATCGCGATTAAGAATCATGAAACGATAAATAAATTCTTATTTCTCCCATGTATTATTTCGTTACGATAAAACGATCGCGTCATGATTTTTCATGCCCAGTTCCCCCACGGACAAAACACGCGAATGATTAATATGCCGCTCGTACGATTACGATTGCGAGACGTAACGATACCGAGTGAGACTGACGAGTACGAGAACGAGACGAGGGCAAAAGTATTCGCGAAAGGGTTAACGCAGGACACAAACACACAGACAGAAAGACAGACAGACAGACAGACAGACCGACCGACAGAGATCGCTAAAGTTCTCGTCGTGCACCGTTGTGTCGTTGCGGTGCGCTCTTCGTCTCCTTCGAGAGGCAAAGAAGAAGAAGAAGAGCCCCCTGGAGCCACCGAAAGAAAACCTGTTCGGTCGGTCCAGCCGACCGAGAGAGCCAGAACAACGACGACCAATATATGGTCCGTGTTGAGGTGGTTGGTAAAGATTGGGAAGAAAGGGGTAGAAAGAGGGGCGAAGAGAGGAGAGGGGTGGAGGGAGAGGAGGGGGTTGGGTGATACTCTCTATACGCCTTGCCAATACCGGTATAATAGGAAAGAGGAGGATAAACTCGGTTCGCGAAATACGAAGAGAAGAAGTGAGAGAGGAAGAGACAATAAAAAATAAAAAAATAAAATAAAAATAAGATGAAAAAGGAAGGGAAAAGAACGGGGTAGAGAAAGCCCCCGGGCGCGCCCGTGCTGCATACGATTACACGAGAGAGGTACACACTGGTGGACCAATCTGGATTTCGGTTAGCGACAACGCTCTGTTATTATGTATAGATATATATGTATATGTGTGAGTGTGTGTGTGTGTGTTTATATATAGATATAGATGGATATGTGTATGAGGCGTTCTACGTGACTCGAGCAACTCGAAATATTAATGCATGGAAAAAAAATTGTTTTCGATTGCTACGACGGTCGTGTACAAATTACTTCGAAGATCGAATTACCGGTGATTTGGCGAACGAGTTGATTTTTGTTTTTGTGAGATTGTTAAGAAATTATTGTTTCAATTTTTCGCTTTTTGACGCATTTATGTTTATTTGATTTGTATTTTTGACTTTGTGTTTATATTGAATTTTGTGAATTTATTGAAATATATGGAAATTCTTTTTTTACGATCGAGAGCCACAAATCGTCGGTTGGATTTTTTGGTCAACGCCCCAGGCGGGCGTAACAGCGATTTTGAATCAATTGAGTCGATAGTTAAAAATTCCTAATTGTTTTTTCGTTTTTTTTGTTTTTTTTTTTAATTGAAACGATTTAATTAGAACAAATTATTATTATTTTTCTCGGATATTTGTAATATCAGCCCGTTATAATATTTGTTGTCTAACGTCATCAAAAAAAGAAATTAAAATAAGCGTCGCTCGTAATTATTTTCGAAATAAAATTTTTTTTAATTACTTTTCCACAATTAAAAATTGTTTTTAAAATCGAATGAGAAATTTAAAAAGAAACGAGGTTTATGTTACTCGCGCCAGGATCTACTCAAAACTACCAACGACCGTAACATTCATAACGATTAATTGTAAATTCTGTAATTTACGAAAAAATCGCAATTTTTTTTTGTTACGTTGACCCAAGCGTAGTGGAATGTCCCATAGGTACGTATATACCCACACGCGAAAGAGAGCGTACCGTATAATCTCGACAAGTTCAGGAACCCCTTGGGGTCTCGACCATTAAATATTACTCGCTTTCTTGTGCATTTTGAGCTTTTATTTTTCTTTTTTAACCATTTTTTTTATTCTTTCTTATCTCTCATTGTTCGGCACGTGTTGCATGGCGCACGAGGCTGATTTATCGCGGGCAGAACTTTTCGCTCGAAATATCATCGACTCGAGTGCATTTTTAGATTTTGAAAGGAAAACAAATAAAACGTTTCGAGAATGGAAAAAAAGGAAGAGAAAAGGAGAGAGAGAGAGAAAAAGGGATGTAAGAAAAAGCGTATAATGCAGAGGAGGGACTTGCAACGCGTATCGGGCAACGGCGAGATATTCGAGCGAGCTCTCCAACCTTGGGATTAATGGTAGTCCCTGTCTGGGCCTTCGGGGCGTAGGTGTGTCCTCGACTCTCCGTGCCGCACTTTTTTTTTCTTTCTTCCGTGTTTTTTTGTTTTCGTTTGTGCTCCTCGATGCCGTGAAACGCAAACTCCGATGTATTTCGTTCCAGAACGAAATCGAAGCGCAACGAGAAAAATAAAATTGCGCGAATTTGAATTATTTATGAATTTTTTCAATTTATTTTTATTTTTTATGTTTATAAGTTATTTATTCGAATCGTGGTCTTATACGGGATCATTGTTTCTTTTTTATATATATATTATTTCGGATTTTTTGGTTATCGAGATAGAAATGACTTTTTTCGAAAAAAAAATTAAATTTTTTTTTTAGATGATAGATATTTTTATAGTTGTTTCCATTTGCGATAATAACTCGGACCGGTGATGATTATTATCACGTTTCAACGAACCAAATCGATTTTTCGTAATTCAGATTTATCGAGGAAATAATTGAAAACAAAAAATTGCCCTACTTCAAATTTTATTCCGTTTCTTGACATTAGTATCAAGCTACAATAAATATAGAAACCTTGATCCTTTCTTTAGTTATTAAAAGCGACCAAAATTTCTAAAATCATCGCTATTATTAATTCAAATCCAGAAATTTCAAAGCTATTATCATTCTTATTATTTTTTAAAATTCGTATAAAAAAATTCCAAAAGTCTTATTATTGTCATTATTTTATTTATTATCATTATTATTATTATCATTATTATTATTATTATTGATATTATTATTAATTCGATACATTTTTTATAAAATTTTATGGAAGAATAATGATTGTAAAAAAAAATGTCATCGATTATGATATTCGTGGGTGACCAAGCAACGAATCTTCCGGTTCCGTGAAACTCACCCTTACGGTGCATTGAACGCATTCCGAGACACGCATAAATATACCTATATCGTCCCTACATTCCTGCTATGCAAGATTGTGCGGATTCCACGAGATAGTGAAGAGTGAGAAAACGAAAAAATCTACGAGGCTTCTCTCGTACCGAAAGAAGCTCTAAAACTATGGTATCGATAACCCATCGTTAGGAGGCCAAGAAGGGAGGTTCAAAAAAAGATCGAGAGAGAGAGAGAGAGAGAGAGAAAGATAGAAAGTTTCATGTCCCACGAAACGAAGAATGAAGTGAAAAAAGCGAGTGAAAAACGAGTCAAGAAAATTCCGAGCACTTCCTGCGTGCCTCGAGACTGTGTAATCTCCCCTACCAATTGACTTTCACATTTAATGACTTTATCCCGAAACATTTTCAAAAATTTAATTTTCGTGAAAACAAACAAAAAAAACAACAAAAATCGTATCATCGTTATTTTTATTTTATATCCTTTTCGTACAGTCTTTGTTCAGAAATTTTTCGATTAATAAACAATGGAAACGAAAAAAAATGTGTCTCTTGAAAAAAATTGAGTTTTTGGGAAAAGGACGATGACAAATGTGGAAAGAATAGAAAGACACAAATTTAAGAGAAGATGCTTTTTTTTTTAGAAAAATATCTCGAGTGAGAAAAGCAAGATCTCTCGTGGCAGGTTGAGTTTCTTTTTTTTTGTTCTCTCTTTCAACGTCGAAGAAAGGCGCCTAATTTTCTTCGAGTCGCGGGACGTCGGTAGCACGTGCTGGGGGACGCCCGACGTCGTGACGCGGTATAAAATAGAGACGATGGCCGAAGAAGAGGAAAGCGCAACAGGTACCGCGGGTAAGGAAAGAAACGAAGGGGGCGAACAAAACGGAAAGAGTCAACAACCCCCGGGAGGTCTTTTGTGCAAGACCTTTTTTCCACGCGGACCTCTTTCCTCTGGAGGATTCTATTGTTCCATGTTAAATGTACATTCGTGCGTGTGCATGAAACGAGGGAAAAAGAGAGAAAGAGAGAGAGAGAGAGGGATGGAGAGGGTGAGACTGAGTGAGAGAGTACTTTTTCCCATTTTCAAAACTCAGACCGAGACAAATAATATCTATTTTCCTCTGTTTCTCGGTTGCTCTCTCGAAAACTTTTCGAATTCTTGGACTCTCTACGTGACCGAGCATTCTGTCGGTTACTTATAATGTATTTCAGCCTCGGTGTCGAAAAATCTTTTCGAGAGGAAAATAACGTCGATACTGTATAATTCTGGGTAATAAAATTCTCGAAATAATGGAATATCATTTATTTTTCGTTATCATTTTTTTTTAATTGTTTTTTTTCTCGTAATTTCTAAATTTGAACTCGTCTTAGGTTATTTTTTTCAAGTATTACTTTTCTCACGACCACAAAAATTGAGCTATTCCCACAGACAAAATCGTTATGACTAACATAAGACTCGTTTCCTTTCCCATCTGCGCAAAAACCAAAAAATCTATCAAAAATACGCTCAATTAAAAAATTCGCTCGTATAATTTCCGATCCTCGATAGAAAATCTTTCTCATATGAAAAAAAAAACTACCAACAACCCTTTTTACCTGGCCCAGATTTATGCGGCTCTGAAGAAGTATTTAAAAAAGCGAGTTCCATTTTTAAAAAAACGAAAAAAAACGAACATTTCTTTAAAAAATATTTCTATCGAACAGCTCTCATATCTAGTCTCCCGATCTATTAAGAAACGTTCAAATTGCTCCGCTGTCCCGTTAAATGTTCCATAGATAAAAGCCACGAGAGGCTGTATACTGTCGCAACGTCTCCGTTTACAAATATACATATAAACGCACATATACACATGCACACACATATACGTATATATATATATATATATATATATATATATATATATATATATATATATATATATATATATATATATATATATATATATATATACGTATATGTGTGTGCATGTATATATAGTAACAGAGGGGTGCTTGTAGCAGAGATAGAAGAAAACGGAGAACCAGCTGCACACACTCCACGCCTCTTTACAAGGCTGTATATAGCGAAACACTATACATACGTTGAGTGAGTGAGGGTCGGCTGGAGAGGGAAAGAGAGGGGGGGTATTGGGTAGAAAGTTCTCTACGAGACTAGACAGACAGCGTCGACGAAAGCTACCGGTGGTTGCTTTCACGCCGTGAAAAAAAAGAGAAAAAAAAACAGAAATAAGAACGCCCAGGAGGGTGAAACGCTAGGACGAAAAAACGCCACGTGCAACAGGTTCTTTCCACCCTGGTAGAAAATCGACGACTACTTTGCCCCCCGAAGAATCCAAGGGGACGATGACTCGTGAGGATTATCACGTTTTGATACTATTTTTAGACTCGAGACGAGATGCGAGTACTCCTGGTTGTAAAAGGGAAAAAAATAAAAAAGTCACGAGAATTTTTGTGGTAAGGAAAATAGATAAATGAATTCAGTCGTTAATTAATGGATTTGCGATAAATTAATTCATTTATTTTTGTTCTCGTTTGCCAAGTACGATTAATTGTAAAGAAACTTGATTCGACGAATCCTACGTTCGATCAATTGATTGATCAATCGATTGAATAATTATTTGCGATAAATCGATCGATTAATTGTCCTTTCGTTGGTGAGAATAAAACGAATGTTAGCAAAAGAAATTATGTGACGAATCTTACAATCGAAAGTACGAAAGTTTGTGGCGGAGATTGAACAATGAATTTATTAATTATTCGCGGTATTATTTACTCCAATTATTCATTTCGAATATTAATTATTCCAATTAATTATTTACCATAATTGATCAATTTTTCTATCAATGCTAAATGAAATGAACGTTAAACAAATTCAAACGAGCTCGATCGATGATCAAATTGATCAAATAATTATCTACGATAAAGTTCATCGATTGATTCTCATCTCGATTGTTAAATAAAAGCAAAATTATTTCTTTTTTTCACAATTAAATAAAATCAACGTTAGAAAAAAATGAATTGGTTTGACGACGAATCTCGCGATTGATCGAACGAATCGTTGAATTCGCCGAAGCATCGTGAAACAAGAGAATAAAGCGACGAGAAAAAATAAAGAAAACGAAAGAAAGAAGAAAAAAAACGAGTCAGAGGTCAAGCGTCGTTGTTTTAATGCATGATTCAACAGAAGAAGCCAACGAGTAGGAGCTCTCAAGATTGAGAAAGATGATTGAGAAGATTGGGAGCAATCAGACCGGGAGCGAACTGCGTTCTCCGCTCTCCGCTATTTTCTTGCGCTCTCCTCCCGTCGTTCCTTGGACGTCTCGTCTAACTACATCTCGTGACTAATACCACGATGGCGAGCCAACATTGATTTCTTATCGCGGATAAAACGATATTTATACTTTGGACGCACGTGCGATGTAATTAAAATTGTTTTATAAAAAAATAAAATAGAAAATAAAAAAAATCATTGTTAGTTTTAATTTTTCGTAATTAAACATTTTTATAATTGTAATTAACTTTAATTTCGTGAAGAAAAAGTGTGAGGGATAAAAGATAATAATGTAAATTGAAATATTGGAAATTATGTTGATTGTAAGACGAATGTAAGGAGAATGGGGTATGACGTACCACCAGGCGATAAATTTCAGGGTGGTCCGATACGAAGGACGAAAATAAACGTCCTCGTTGTATACGAGATTAGCGCGATATTGAACGGGAATTACGTGGCGCAAAAAATGTCGTTTACGCGCGAGACACACGTGGGTGGTGAAATAAGGAGCGTAGGTGTTTGGAGGACGAAAGAGAGACTACGGAGTTGAATAGCCATTCTCGAGAAATATAAGCGAACAAAATGTGATATTAGTCGAGAGGACTGTGGGCCCACGAGGCCAAGTCCGTACGTTACAGAAAGATCCGTTAAAAATGAATTTTATGTATTTTTATAATATACAGGGTGTCTCAAAAGTCGCGGACTATATTGTACCCGCGGGTAGCTGACGGTACTACGAATTCATGTGCCAAGTCCGCACGCTCGATTCCCGATGGTTTTCAAACGAGAGACGATCTAAGGTTGTCCAATCGGAGAGCTGGAATAGCTCGCGTTCGAATTTTGAAGAAACACCGTTCAAATAAAAATATACAATGAATGAAAATGAGTAATTATATATTTAATTTTTTATTTAATTTTTGGACGACTGTATTTGTTGTATAATATACAGGGTGTCTCGAAAGTCGCGGACTATATTGTACCCGCGAGTAGCTGACGGTACTACGAATTCGTGTGCCAAGTCCGAACGCTCGATTCCCGGTAGTTTTCAAATAAGAGACGATCTAAGTTGTCCAGTCGAAGAGCTGGAATAGCTCGCGTTAGAAGTTACAAGATACATCGTTCAAATTAAAATATACAATGAATAAAAATGAGTAATTATATATTTAATTATTTATTTAATTTTTGGATGTACGTATACAGCGATGTAAATATGTAAAAAGATGTCGATAGAAATGTAAATAGAGACGTAGGAACAGGAATATTGAAGAATTAGAGTATTAATAAAATGTAAAAAGTTTAGGAATAGGATTTTAAGGAAAAGAGGAAATGTAAAAATCCGCAAGGGAATAAATAAAGTTACTATTCTACTATAGTGTACGTAATACTTGTATATATACAAGTATATAATAAGTGTATATATATATATATATATATATATATATATATATATATATATATATATATACTTATTATATACTTGTATATATACAAGTATATAACTATACAAGTATATATATATATATATATATATATATATATATATATATATATATATATATAAAAGTAAGTAGGCGTTAGAGTCGCTCGTATAACTTCGAATGTGCCGTGGCTATACTCGCTTTGCCGGTTTAATAACGTGGGCGTCGGTACAGAGCGCGTGCTGAATCGCGACACGGGACCGCTTACATATATACGAGATCGCGAAGAAACGCGAGGCTCGTGCCCCGAACAACACAGCTGCACTTTCAGAACGAGGAATCAAGTACGCCTGATTGAGAGTATTACGCACACACCGAAGCTCTTTCCCTCTTCGCGCATAGCGTTTCGAATTCGTGAATGCATCTGTGAAGTACGTTCGTTTACTGGCAGAAGTTTATCGTCGATACATCTATATGCATTGACCTCTACGAAGCGTACCCGACAAATGTAATCTTCTATTATAGCGTCGGATCGATTTACAGCAATGTTGAAAAAGGAAATACTTTGCTCGTAGAGGTTGATAACCTCGCCATTATCAGAATCGAGATTCACGTTATATTTGCCTTTCTCTCTCACAAAACACTGATCGCAATTGATTCGATTATAGAGCGATTTATTTACGTCGGTCACGTGCGCTATGGCTACACATAAAGGTATCTAGGTACGCGTATAAGTTGGAGAAAGTATAGAGTTCCTGTTCCGACCGGACCGTTCGCTTTGTAACATAACTAACAAGTCGACCAACTTGTTTTTCTAGCGCACGTATGAATCGTGAATATACCGTAAAAGTTCTCGGAAAGCGGAACAAAAGACAATAGAAAAATACATAACACTCGCGTGTTACTCACCGATCGCGATTCGTGTGTTTGAAACGACGAACAACCATTGTGGACGTCCGGTGCCTTGCGTCATCACAAAATTCATCATTATATTTCCACACGAGCGTCCGTTCTCGCTCATCCTTCGCGACAATTAACACTTCCTCGTCTTCCGTCTCGTTCGAGTATTTTTACTTTGCTACGTTTTTTTGCCGACACTCTCTCACTTGATTGTACACGAGCGCGAAAAAATGGTTTGTTCTTACAAGTCGCGATCGACTCGCCCGTACTGTTATACCGTGGAACATTATACAAGGTGGCCGGAAAAAATAATAAACACATATTTTTTTAAAGAATCCTTGCCAAATCGCATCTTAGAAAAACTCACAATCGGAGATTTATATGCTATTTTAAAAATGTCACGACGGTGTGGTGAACTCCATGATGAATCAATGTTCATGACTGAAACGCGATTGAGATACAAAATACCGTACGACGGTAACCACGAGTACGCGAGAGAAATCGCTATGACCTACTATAGGTATATAGAATAGGGAAGCAATATGTCCGGCGGACAATAAGTCGCGTACACGTATTATTTTTTCAGATATAAATATGAATAGACCTATTTCATGCAAAATTCGATGATTACATTAAAAAAAGAGGCTCAAACTTTTCACATTATCTTGCCCTCGCTGCTAATATCGATAGATATCATACTATCGCCATTATTTCGACCGAGAGCTGTACAAGTATCGCGCGAGCGTGGAGGGGGGACAGGAGCGTGTGGAATGTCGAAAGTGCTCGCGCATGGCAGACAACTCTCAACAACACAAATCCTAATTTTTGTACCGCTCGTTTAAACAAACGTAATTTTTCAAGTCGTGCAATGCACCGGAAAAGCGCACAGTAATTATGATTAAGCACGAGAATAATTAACATGCAAATCTCGAGGCTCAGTGATGCCTGGTTTAGAAGGAAGAATTTGGTACGACACAAGTCCATCCGCGCACAGCCTAATGTCCGATGGAGTCACGTCCGAGCAAGTGAAAAAATTCTTTTTCACCTCTCGTCGTTCGCGCGAAGAAGAAGAGGACGAGGAATCTTTGGAAATTTATATTCCCGAGGTAAGCGAACTTACGGGCTATCGTTATAATCGATGGTTTTGCATGTCACACGATATATCGCACGAAACTTTCGGTCCTACTAGTGTTACGCAAATTTGTTGGTTATATTTTCTTTCCCTCACGAAGGAAATACCTCGTAGCAGAAAAATGTCCCATATAACACGTTTAAATTAATTTCTACTGTTTTTCTCCTGTTAACAAACTCTCTAATAAGTAGTTTTCTAATTATCAACTTCATGCGCTAACATTTCGAATACAAACACAATCGAATCGTCCGCAACCTGAAATAATTCAAACACGTAAAAATGAAATAATAATCGAGTAATAAATAAAGAAAAACATTAAATTCCAACGATTGACACATCTACCCTCGAACATTTCAGCTCTTACAAGCTAGTTATAGCTTTTACACTTGGCCATCGGCGCCGGTTCTCGCCTGGTTTCTTTGGGAACATCGTCAAGACTTAATTGGCAAGAGAGTCTTGGAACTTGGCTCTGGAACAGCTTTACCCGGTATATTGGCGAGCAAGTGCGGAGCTCAGGTGACTTTAAGCGATTCGGCGAGTTTACCCAAAAGTTTGCAACACATCACGAGAAGTTGCGAGCTAAACGGTGTTTCGTCTCAGGTCAAGATAGTTGGAATCACTTGGGGAATTTTTCTTTCCGGTCTCTTCTCCGTCGGTCCGCTCGATTTGATTCTCGGCTCCGATTGTTTCTACGAACCTTCCGTCTTCGAAGAAATCATCGTTACCGTCGCTTTTCTTCTCGAGAGAAATCCAAGCGCTAAATTTCTTTGTACCTATCAGGAAAGAAGCGCCGATTGGTCGATCGAGCATCTACTCAATAAGTGGGGTCTCGCCTGCGCTCATGTCTCGCTCGCAGGATTGGGCGAAGCTTCTGGAATAAGCGCTCACGAGTTGATGCAAGATCACACTATTCACTTATTAGACATACGTCGTAGTTCTTAAAAACCGCAAGAAATTTCTCCTTTTTATTTTGTTTTCGTAATTGCCGTGTAATGGCCGCTACTCAAGCCACGAGAACTCTCCGCAAACTTTTCGTTACCAATATCTCATGGACAATTTCTTCCAAGGAGCTTAAACAATATTTCTCGAAATTCGGCTATATTGCCAATGCGAAAGTCATATTTGATCGTCAGACGGGATTATCCAAGCATTACGGCTTCGTCGACACCGTCGACAAAGACACGTACGACAAAATTATGAACGCGGAAAAATTATATCTCGAAGGAAGATCAATGGGGATAACGCAGGCGAAATAAATACAAAAGGAAACCTTCTTTTAATCGATCAGCGATTTTTTTAAGAACTCGAATAAATATCTAAGAAATAAAATCTCCTAAAGAAAAGAAACTATCAATCATGGCCTACGGCGAGAATAGAAAGGATTTAGAGGAAACTTTCTCGAGAGCGGCCAATCGCATTCAGTCTCTCGTCGCCGAATTGGATACCGGTCAATTACTCGGTTTTTACGGACTGTACAAACAAGCTACGATCGGCAAATGCGACACGACTCGTCCGAGTTGGTATCAGACCGAGGCAAAACACAAGTGGGATGCCTGGAACAATTTAAACGATATGAGTAAAGAAACCGCGATGGAGAATTATATTCGCGCTGTTGGGAAGCTCGATCCTTCCTGGGACGATACTTTGGGGAGCAAGAGATTCTGGGTAGCCGTTAGCACGATGCAACCGACCGACGTGGAGTTGCGGGATTCCGAGAAGACGCTACTAGATTGGGTAAAAGACGGTGACGAGGAGAAGGTCAAGGAGGCTCTGGTGAAAGAAAGTTCGGCGATCAACGAATCGGACGAGAATGGAATGATGCCGATTCATTGGGCAGCCGATCGGGGTCACGTTGCGATCTTGAAGTGTCTCATCGAGGCCGGAGCCAAACTTAATGCTCAAGATAGTAATGGACAAACTGCTCTACATTACGCCGTTTCGTGCAATCATACAGAGGCCGTCGATCATCTTCTGTCTCGTGGTGCTATATCGCTCGTGGACAACGACGGCATGACGCCCAAAGATCTCGCTAATCAATAGCTTGTACCAATCTTCTGATCATGTTGCAAATATACCATCAATCCTGTATTAACTTACAATTTAAGAAGAAACTTCGTATTGTCGAAACTTGTATCTCATTGTCAATAAAAATACGCTGAATTAATCGGTGCGAATCGACTAATAAAAATTCACAACAAGTGCGATATTTTATAGAAACACCCGGAACGAATCATAAAGAGAAGCTTTTCTTTATAAAAAAAAATAGTTCTTATGATTTATTTCGTTTAATCGATGATTGTAATGTTGTCGATTACCGCGCAAAAAAATATTGTTTATTTGTCGCCGGTCGTGTTTCACGCGGTTATCGGAAAATTGTATTTATGAATGTGAAAATCCTTTGATTTCCATCGAAATTCGTCTTCACACGAACTAAAGAGATATCTCTGAACGTCCGCAAAAGATTGACGAAGTTACCAACTTTTAAAACGTATTTTTTAATCTTCGAGTCAAAATATGTATCGTATGAAAAAAATTCTGGAATAACGTTTTTTTAATCTTATGTAGCCTCTCAATAGCAGAGGCGCATGCAATGATACCTTTCATAGTGTTTGGACAGTTGATTGTAGAGCGTAGCAATTTTTTTTTGTCGAGACTCGCTGAAATCGCGAAAAAAATGTTAAAGTCAAGTTTCAAAACAAAAAACATTATTTAACTCTGTATCAGCCTATCGCGTCTTTCTAAATCTAAAGGATTCGGACCTTATGGGATCGAGAGAAGGATTGAATTCATCGAATGACGTTTTATAAAACTTTGTCAATCTTCATTCTCCGAAGACTCACGGACACTCTCGTGGATAATTTTGTTTTAGTAGAGAAACGCTTTATTTATGTACAAATAAATCCTCTAATACTCCAATGTACTCACAGCCCTAAGACTTTTACTTAGGTAAATGCGTGCTCCCATCAAGGCGATGTACATTTTTAAACCTTTCTTTTCTTTTCATTAATTTTCACACGGAACAACAAAACAATTGCTCGTCGGACAAGTCTCAACGGAAATGAAGCGATGCGCCATTTTTAATGCTTAAACAATTATGTGAATAACGGTACTATATGCGTTTTTCGATCCGCAGAGGACGTATTCTCTTTTCGTTTCTTTTCTCCAAGAAAAACTTCGACCTACGGTATATGTAAAACAAAAAATGTTTTCTCGTTAACGAGTCATTTCAGATTAAAAATACACATACGATCGTGAGTACTCATAGCCCTCGCAATATTATAGCTTTTCTTTTCTTTTTTTTTCTTTTTCTTTTTTTGGTTTTTCACTACATCGGAATTATAAATGCACGATCCGTGGTCGAATTATACCTGCCCGATTTTCAAATCATTTATCATCGACGCGTTGTAAAAATTGTCTCAATTAAGATATACTTGAAAATTTGTCTCATTCGTCGTCTTCGTCGCGGAGCCTTCGCAAAAAATGTCAACAACGAGCTCCAGTCTCGCTGAAACGTCCTCGAATTAATACGGGTCAAATTTGAAACCCTGCAACGATTCTCGCTACATATCACATTTGCCTTTTATCGCGATAATCTCCGAATCGCATGCGTTACGGATAAAAAATAAAAACAAAAATAAAACAAAATTTACACAGTGTACGTGTCTACGATCGATTCAATGACGCGTCGATTATCGAAGATAAGCACAATTACTTTTTTTTTTTGTTTGTTCGAATCTAATTCACATCGCTTTGTGCGCTGAAACAAGAGGCATTATCAGAGAGATCGGAAGGCGAGTTTAGGGACGCTCGTATCTCAGACTCTCGTTCGTTTGGTTTCTTTCTTTCTTTCTTTCTTTCTTTTTTTTTCGTTTTATCGCAAAGTAGATATAAAAAATTGCTACGTCGTAAAAAAAATATGAGGCCGGGCCGAGAGAGATCGCGTGTAGAGAGAATATCCCGATATGCTCGAAACGAGTTTTTCAAATATCTCGCCGATGCCGATTGAGAGAAAAGGGAGCAGTAGCTCCGGCTCAAAGTCCGAGATGTTCCATTGGAACCGACGGGAACGAAAATCCAATTCGCCCGATTGTCACTTGTACGGTAAATGGTACATTTAAAAAGTTAATTTGTTCGATCAAGGTTTTTTTTTTTTTTTTTTGTAAAAGAAGAAATCGTCAGATTTCCGTACGATCGTCGCTCGCTCTTAATTATCAATCGATTCATAGATTGGTACTCTCTTGGTCGCTCTTGGGACGTGCTGTCGGTGGTGGAGGTGGAGGTGGCTGAGGTCGGGGTGGTCGTTGAACGATACGAGGCGAGGCCGGTGTCGTCTGATGATGATGCTGATGCTGCGGCGATTTCGGCACGATGACCGTTTCAGTCTGTGTTTGAACGTCGATTATGTTGCCCTCGGAACGAGTTCGCGCGTGGGCCTTGGTCGGTTCTGGCATGTCGGGTCTCGGTGGTTTCCCAGGACGCTCACCGGACAGCGACATCAACGAGGACGGTCGACTACCGACGCTAGGACTTCTCTGCAAGTTCGAAGAAGCCGACCCGTTTCCATTGCTGTCGATGGACGTGAAAGCGGTTTTCGTTCCACGCACTTGTATTATACTGACCTGTTGCTTGTCGACAGAATACACGTGAGCCCTCTCCAGGGTTAGGGGCTGCATCGGGCATCTCAGTGTTATTTTTTATACGTTTTTATTTCGCGTTTTTGCGAATTTTACTTTTTTTTTTTTGGGGGTTTTTTTCTTTTTTTTTTCTTTTTTACATGCTAGGTAACGTTCATCTCGTAATATTTTTATTATGGGAAGGACACGTCCAACTTACCCCGGCGTCGCTATCTAAGTTTACATCGTTACTGTGTCTCGAAAACGGCTGCTGCGGCCTTATGAGACTCGAAGGACGCGCGAAGCCAGCTGGACGCTCGGGAATCGCCGGTTTGCTGTTCCGATCGCTGGCCGTGACGTTTATCGTGACACCGTCGGGCTTGTTGCGCAGTTCGAGTCCATCATCTGGTCACAATCATAAAAATAAAACAAAAATAACGAATGAAGTAAAGAAAAATTCGAAAAAATCGAATTATCCGAGAAAGAAAGGTGTTTTTCTCACCGGGATTTTGTAGCGAAGCGTTTGCCAAGTTTCTCGGTGCGGCCACGGGTCCTCTTCGCCTCTCGAGCGTCGATGGTTTTTCAGCCGGAACGGGTTTAGATTTCATCGTCGAATTTTCCGTCGCTTCTGCTTCCGCGCTACTCTTGATATGTACGTTACCGATGTTTTCTCGCAGATCGAGAGCTTCGAAACCAATCGGAGCGATAATTGCTTCCGATTCTCGATAATTCCGCTCCTCGTCGGACTCGAGCTTCGCGACTTCCTGTATTAATTGAGTTTCCGGTTCAGGAACTTTCTCGGTAATCTCGATCGGAGGAATATCATTTTTCGCGATAACTTCGAATCCAAGCAATTTCGTGTCTTGATCGAACGTCGTTTTTTCCGGCGACTTTTCCGGCTTATCGTCCGATGGGATCGCGAGCAATTCAGCATTCACCTCGTGTTTTTGAGCTTTGTACGTGTGACGATTTAACGTCGCCGTCGTCAATGGTCGCGGTGGTTTATCCGGTGCCGGTGGAGGTTTATTGTCCTCGTTCTTTCTTTCGTGCTTGTCGGGCGTGCCGCTTGGTGGCGTTGGCGCCGGTTTGTTTTTTCTTCTCGTTGCTGGCTTTGGGCTACCACCCTGTGGCGGACTCTCGCCGTGATCGCTCAAGCTACTGTTGGAAACGCAACGTCTCATACCAACGACAATTTGCTCATCCGTTCCATTGACGATACCTATACGATACCTATAGTCTAGATCCCGATCAAAGTCTATATCACCGGGAAAGAACCAATCGGCGTAAGTCACGAGCTGATCGACGATAAGACTAGAGTTGTTTGCCGTACTCATGTTCATTCTGAAAACATTCATAATTTTCAGCCTCGTAACGAATTGTCCGATAAAAGAGAATAAGAAAAATTTCTGGTTCGTTAGAAATTATGACAATTTTGACGAATTATTCGAGAACGCGTGTTGAATCTATATTTTTAATATAAATAAAAATGATATTATTTCAAAGTCGTTGCACGAAAAAAAATCTAAAATAATCCGAAATATGTTCAAACGATCCTACGTTTTACGAGCTTGCAAAGAAATTCTGAAAAATTTCCAAACGAGTAGCTCGTTCGATTAAAAAAATAATGCTTCGCTTATGGAAAAAAATAGATTAAAAAATTTGTTAACGTTGTTCGTATAAATTGTCAAAATCTCACAAATATATCGACTTACACCATAGTATTCGTATCTTCCTGAGGACTCCATATAAGATTCGGCGCGATTACGATAGCAATATTCTGCGGTGACATCTTATTAACGTCCTGATTTTTCGTTAGAACCGCCAAGAACTTGATCAGAAACCTCAAATTTTCCAAATTCGCCGGTGGTAATTTATGTAGCACCTCCCAGAGAGCCCGAAGCCTCGCGTCCACTTGGCTTATCTTCGCTGCCGCCATCCATTCGGGATATAATCTACGAAACAAAAGTGGCCGCGTCAACTATGTCTTTACAAACGGCAAATACCGACGATTCGACGAATGCCCTTTTATTATATTGAACAGAATGAGTTTTGATCGCTCTATTAGATTGCATTATTATCACATTAAGTGTATTACTACGAGTAATGTTTTATTATATATATATATATATATATATACTGGTGTTGGTTGAAAAGAGAGTGGAATAAGTGGTAAGGGGTGCGAGGTCATATCAATTTGGTGCTCGCCTCGCACTTGTGGTCTCCGTATAATCTCGACTCGGTGCTCCGTTCCATTAAATAATACCCAGTGCGAGTTTCCACTTGTATATTTCTGTTTCTATTATTATTTTTTTTTTTTTCACCATTTTGTCTTTTTTAATGTTTATTCTTGTTAAATTTGTTACTAGCGACTCACTTGTAAGTGAGCAAAGGCTCGGGCAATTCACGCAGGTAAGATTTAAGAGCACCGGCAACGACGTGTGGATCTTTGTACTCGAGTGCCGTTGGTAGGGTTAAACAGCAAGCGTCGAGGCTGAGCTTGATCCTACGTAATTTCGAAGCTCCGCCAGCTATTCTGAAAAGTCCCTCTTCCTCCATACCGAGTCTCAGCAATGCAGAGACGCAGAGCTGTATCGGTAATGCAATTTTTCTATTTGTCACACGGAGATGTTCTTCGAGAGGATATCCGTAAACCGGTTTCATTTCATTGTCATCTGTGGGAAAAGAAAAAAAAAAGATTATGTGAAAGTTTGTCGAAATAGTTCGTGATTGACGCGAGGAAAATATGTACGAGGGATAAAATTCGGATCATACTGATGTAACTCTCGAGTCCTGGTATGAGATCCGCCAGACAGTGTAAGGCACTTTCGTGATAGGCGCGCTGCAATTTCACGTATTGTATTATCGTTTGAGCAAGTTCCGTTTCTCTCGACATTAGCTGAAACATTTCCGCGGCTAATTGATCCCGGCATTGTTCGACTCTCGCCTCAGCCTCCTCCAATTCCTCTCGCAAACTGTCGACCTTGGTAGCACCGGTACCTTGAATAATTGGAAAAACGATCAAAGATATTATCGCTTTTTAAGACTATCGTCGCTATGTTGATTTTAGATTTTCTTTTTTTTTTAAATTTACCTCCGCCGCTATGTTTATTAGCTTGTTGATACCGCGTTCTTGCGCTATCCATGTCCAACGTCAGACGAGCTAGATTTCTCTTATGTTTGACGATATTAGGTACTGCGTTCTCGAGTATGTGATGCAGTGGCGCTGCGACGTACTGCTCGACTTTAGCCTCGTGATCGACCGTCTCGTTCGCGAGAGCCACCTGAGCTCTGCCGCATTCGGCTAGAGCGAAGCTCATGAGGCCGTCTTCCGATACATTTTCTAACATAGTCTGTCCCAGTATAAATTCTGGACATTTTTTCTGTAGAAAAAATCTCAATCAATCTTTCGAAAGGGTACGTCATTGATGAAAAAACGAAACATCGCCTACCAGACGTTTCTCTTTGTACGCAGGATCTTGAGTTACGGTAAGATTCTGAGGCGTACCCAGACGTTTGCTCAGGCCCGTCAGGGCGGCTCTTATCTGTTCTACATGTTTATCCGCGGCTTGCAAATCGTCGGTCAGTACCTCCGTTTTCCCGGCTCTAAAAGATTCGTAATTTCCGAATTACGATGAATTTCTCGAGGTTGACATTAAAAATAATGGGTAAAAGACAACGACGGACGTTAATGACGCATGAGCAAAAATGGAGGATAGAGGTTTCCCATTAACATAAGGCAATGCGAAACATGTCCACGTACAAGAGAAGTAGCTGTAGCTTTCTTGGACGAGTTTTCCGAGATGCTTACTATTTTCTAAGAAAAGAAAGCGTTAATGAAATTACTCGGCGTAAACAACGACAAAGTTTATTTTCTTCGAAATATGTCTGGAACGAGTCTTGGATATTAATTATCGAAAAGATTGTATTTTCGTATTTTTGGAGATTATTGGTGTCATTCGAAGAAAACTATTTCGTTTCGGCCAAAAGTATTTTAAGATTTCGACTATTTTGAGGTTATGTCGACCTCTTGACTCTGTTAAGGAATTTGGATCGTAAAAGAAAATTTAACGATGTGGCCCAAAATACGAATGGAATACATATTCTCCCGATCATGCTTGATTCATTGTGTACTTCAAAGCGTATAATCACGAGCAATCATTTTACAAATGACCTTTGATTTTTCGATATCGCTGGATAATTGGATATTTATCTATTTGTATCGGGACGAAGAATTTACAAATTATTTCACTATATTTTGAGGAAATTTTGCAATCGTTCGGTTAATTTTCTTGTTGACAAAATAGACGTAATCGTGCGCATTAATATTATAATTGCTAATTTGAATAAAATACAAGTTCGTTGCGGCAAAATGACTGTAAACGACCATAAAACGATATGATATATGAGAATTTATGACTATTCGAAATTTTATAAAATGTTTCAAGGATTAAAATAGTTGTACCTGGAGAACGTCTGATCGGCGAGTTGTTTCACCCTGAAAAAGCCCTTCTTCATGGCTGAGCTTTTTTTTTACACAGGCTTAGACGTACGAGTCAACGAATCAACGGGAAAAAAATATAATAAAAAACAACACCGTTCACTGTGTTCACTCAATCGTTCACTGTAATCGTATATAGTTGTCTAATCAGGACGATCATCTCCGTCGCCTCTCTTCCACTCACTCTCCCACTCGTTTCCCTCTCTCTCTCTCTCTCTCCCTCTCGCTGTTTCGTACGTCGCGTAAAATTCCTAGGGCTCGTCCTTGCGGTACAACTTACGGAAAAATAATGAGAAATCCCTGGAGTTTCGCGGTGCAACAGAGGAGTCCGTCATAATGCTCGCGCCGTGATCTCATACTTCACACACAGGAAGAGAGGGCGAGAGAGAGACATAGACGTTTACAGGGACAGTGACTAACACAGTAGCAGGATCGCGAGAAACCAACGATAAGTCAATCTATTTTTATCGACGAACATTCGGTGCTTATATACATACGCGTTACGTTTGTGTGTATACGACTGGCGGGCTTTACCGAGAGTACCGTGTTCGTGAATCAGGAGGCTCGACGACGGTTTAGATAGGGATAACAGACCGAACGAAATCAAATTCTTAATCGCGATACCCGAACGGGCTACGTGTCAAAATGGAAAGAAAGAAAGAAATAATCACAGCCGGCAACATTGCCCGTATAACTCGGTCAAAACCGAGCCAGAGTCAACTGACGTGACGTCGTTACGTTCGTGTATGTGTGCTATTATTCCTCGATGGTATTACGCACATATTCATACGCCTTTGCACCATCTTAATCACGTACACTCGCACACATTTTTACCCCACCATCGTCGTTCATGCCTACTCTCCACCTTCGACGGTGGCGCCACCACACAACTTGACGTGCGATTAATCGACGGTCGATCGATTAATCGCTCATCAATAGTGTCTAGTTTCAAGTGACTCGTCACAACGAACTTCGTAACAATGGCGCTTGGGGCGCTGGTGTACAACACACATACACAGTCGATACGCGCTGTCAAGAGTGCGGGACGTAGTGAACTGTAGCAAATACTGCTTTCTACTCATGCCGCGACCAACTTTCAGGAGAAAAACCACGTCACTCGGATGCGGATAGCGGCGGTAACAACAACACATCTCGGCAACGTTTATAATCAAAAGACAAACACGAACAATCGAATCGAAAATACGCGCGACATTTCATAAAAATAACAATGGCGATGGATAAAGCATTTTTAAACGTGATTACCCTGAGCTTTGGATTCATGCTGGTGTTCACCGCGTTCCAGACGATGGGCAATATAGAGGTGAGTGATTATATGGACCTTTTACATTCTCTCGTTACCTTTTTTCTTTCTCAATGCACTCGCCGTATCTTCCGCATTTCGATCTACCGAGGTCGTATTCCGACGTACGTACTCGATGCTGTACGGCGGGTCGAGCCCCTCGCACTTTTTTCGAACGTTATAGGTATACGCACGACTGCGATATGCGCCCCTTCATTTTTTAAAACCCGCGCTTTTCGCACTTCCACCATTGAGCCTTCGCCAAATCGAATTCCCGTTCCCGGTAAAATTAATAACACGCTGCTAAAAGTTAACATGCTAGAAAGAGAAAATCCCAAATGTACGCTCGTTCGAATCAGTCAGTGACAAAAGCGTTTTAATAGATCATAATTCGAACGAGCAATTATGCCATTATCTACATTCAATATCTCTCGACCCGTTCAAAATACGAATATATAAATGCAATTTTGTCTTATACATCGAGTGATATAAATCAAACTCGACACAATTTCAAACATAACCTAATACAGATCACGGAAAACTTTTGTTGATGTTTTTTTCGATCAGCGTGTGGTTATTTCTATGTTCGACCGATCGTATTATCGTTTAAAGACATAGTTAAAATAATGTGAATCCCGTAATTTGCGCTAGAATCGGTTTTAATCGAATCGTTCAATTTGATTGTTTAATTATTGCTGTATCGACGTCGATTTGATATCATTAATTAATCTTTCATTGCTCACTGACTTATCGTCAGTTATGTAATTTTTCACAAGCTCATTAATTTACGATTAATTTTTCACAACATTGCGAATTACGTTTCACACTTCACGAGGACGTTATATTTTTCGATAGTGGCGACCTTATCCAGTCGCTGATAACCCATCGTATTTTTTCCTAAAAAATAAAATTCTATTCGAGCCAAAGTAACGAAAATAAATCGAAAAAAGCAACATCGAAAATGTTAAATATGGAAATGTAGAACATGGGACGTAAATTGTTATATTCCTCGAATGAATAAGAAAAGCTTGTTGTGAAATTTTTATTACTAATGAAAATAATAAATGTAAAATTAGTCTTCGAATAAATAAGCATAACTTATAACTAGTTTTCCTTATTTCTTCGAAGAATATAAAATTCTACAGAGCATACTCGACATTATCATGCTTTAAATTTTCGTATTTCGTTCTTGTAGCTTCCTGGGCGAGTATAAATTACCACGGTTTATTGAAAAACCTGTTTCGATCAGTCAATTGAAATTTTCGATAATCGTTACACGAGTATATTCATTTTACGGATATTTCGGATATATTTTCCATATCCGACTATTATTGCTCGAGTTATCGCCCGCACCAGTTCGAGAAAAATTCACTTGAATCAACTTTAACGTACGTGGAATAACGTATCTTTAATTGAGTCCAAAAAAAACCATCAAGTGAATTTAAAAAATTCATGAAAAAAACTTATTTTTCAAACCATTACAGTGCCTCTGCCTCAAGCTCAAACTTTCAAACTTTGCGAATTAATATCTCGGTGAATTCAAATCGCAGGAAAATAAAAAAATTAATTTGTTTGCTTGTACTGACGCCAACTACCTGAGTATTTTCTGTATGTAGATAGTTGTCTAATATTAGTGATTTTACTGTTGGGCGAGCCTATTTTTGAGCACTGGCCAAATTATAACAAAACCCCGATGAGAATAATTAGCTATTTATTTACCCCGAATTATTGAAGGTTCAAGGATAAGACTAATCTCCTTCCTTCTCTAAGTGGTTGCCCTCTGATAATGCAACTGTCCAAGGTCAATCACGCGCAACATTTCAGAATCCCAAAAATTTCCTTAGCCAAAAAAAAGAATAATAAACAACGAAAAATGGGTCAAGTGCGCGAAATAAAGTTCATCGCGTCGATAACGATAACAAAAAAGTACTGCAAGGATGCGATAATTCGAGTGTTCCACGAAATTGATTAAATTTCATATTGGAAATAATTAGCTTGATTGTACTTTCGAAGATACATATCTTTCACCATTATTTATTTTTTAAACTCGCAATTAACTCGCAATTTTTATTAATTTAGCCATTCGTAAAAAAATATACCATCATTATTTTATTAATTAGTTCTAAAGAAAGCGTTTTTTTTAAATACTTTTCAATACTGCCTGATAATGTTTCATTGATACGAAATTGTTATAAATTCTTTCATTTATAGTTGTACGCACGAAAACGTTACCTTTCCGGCAGGCTTAGATCGTCTTTAGGTACATGCAAATTGTACAGCCGCTCGCGGCGAATTAAATTTCATTTCTACGACGTCCGGATGCTTATAATTTCTAAATCCTCTCAATATGCGTGTGTTTTGTTCCGTAACTGTGGAGGTGTGACTCTCGTCAATTTATGCTACACGGGATGAAAAGTTTTTTTTGCCTATTCGCCTTCTCGTCAGAGAAACTTGGTAGATTTTGACCTTTCTCCTCTTTTACCGTTGAAAAGGAATCTGAAATCTTTACATTTTCGAGAGGTTGATCGATTTAATAAAAAAAAACCAGTTATTCTTGATTTCTCTGACTGTTTACAAAATGTATACGGTATATTAAAAATGAAAATACGTCCACTCGATGATCTTACCCTATATGGTCCAGCTAATTCGATTCACACGTAAAATTCTCTCTCGTACTGGTCGCAAGCGAAAGTATTGGTTCGAACGAATTTTATAATAATTATGATTCCTAGGATAAAAATTTTGGAACGTTAAAAAATGAAGAAAGTGTTTTTTGTTTACGAAAGAAATAGAAATTTAGTATCAATCAATAATGTTACGGACGGGTTAAATTGTAATTACAAAATCAATGAATTCGTTCTACCATTCACCACAAAAAATATTCAATGCATAATTTCTCATTTTTTAGTAAAAATAGTCACCATATTGTAATTGATCAAGTGGTTACATCACTTTTTATATTATAAGCCGTTCGGTACGTTTCCTTTCTCCTACTATTAAGCAACGTATAGTAAATTTCAAATATTTATATTTCGAGGCATAATGAGTGAATTTATTAAATTTAAGGCATGCGCGACAGTCGAATTAATGAATTATCGAAAAGAAAGATTTTGTTCCTGTACACAATCGTTGATATTAAAATCTGTGTCTGTTTGGTGAACGGTTGAGTGGCCGAGAGTTACGTACGACTTGTACATGATGCTTGGACACGTTGAGAATAATTGGTTCGTGCCGAGACCGTCAACGCGCGTCCGAACCACGAGAACCCATTTATCGTGTAAGCCACGGTGAAAGTATAGACTTCGGTAAAGTTCGAAAAGATAAGAATAAAATCTTCGTCTTGTGCAGGGCAAGAAACGTTCGAGATCAATCAGATAAAACATGAACAATAAGAAGCGAATAGAAAAAAATTAGTCTCGAAGATTTCGAGGATTAATTTTCTTACAATCACTGATTATACACGTATGATAACGAGAGATTTCGCCCAATCAAAAGCAACAACCATTGATCGTTCGATCTCACCTTCGCTCGAAGCTTCACGGTCGTATGATAAATGTATCGGTATAAACGTGATGTTTCCCTGGCAATGAGTCCAACCGTACTGTAGTACGTGATTCGATTAGAATAAAAGTGGAGGTTGGCTCACAGTGGACCTCGCTCACGCTACACCTTTTCCAATTATACGAACGCAAAATTAGAATGAAATAACGTGCTGAAAGATTGAGAGAAAAAAAAACATTTAACGTAAATTTCCTATTGCGCGACAAGTTAGTACAATCTCTCGCCGCTAGGGGGGCGCGGCCTAACGTATTCGTCGGTCGATCCGACTTCATTCTCACGCGTCCCATTTAACAAAAGTCGAATCGACGATTGTTTTGTACGGTTAATACGATCATGATAATTTGCAATTTCAGAAAACGGTATTGCAGAGCATCGGCGACGATGATCCGACTTTCAAGGGCGACGGATACACGAGTCTCGCAATAATATACGCGGCATTGGCAACGTGCAACTGGCTGGCGCCATCTTTTATTTCCATGAGCGGTCCAAGAGTCGCGATCTTCACAGGTTGCTGTTGTTACATTTTATTCATAGGATCTTTTCTCGTACCTTCGACCGTTCTATTGTACACGGCATCGGCGTTGATCGGCTTCGGTGCTGCTCTTATATGGACGGGTCACGGACAATATCTCACGGAGAACAGTAATTCACAAACAATGTCTCGTAATGCCAGTATATTCTGGGCTATATTTCAATCGTCCCTATTTGCCGGAAATCTTTTCGTGTACTTTATGTTCAACGAGGAGACTATAAAAGCAGGAAAGAGAAAAGTAGTTTTTTGGGTATTGACCGCTCTCGCGTTAGCCGGAACTATAGTGCTTGCTCTCCTACGACGTCCACCAGCGAGATTGACCATAGGCGAAGCAGAGGGCGTTTCGAGCGCCGACAAAGAACTCGCTATTCCCGAACCCCGCCGCGAGAGGAGCTGCCGCGTTGCCTGGGACGCCTTGCGAGATGCCCTTAAACTATTCCTAACCCCGCAAATGTTGTTGTTGGCTATGACTTTCATTTACACTGGTCTGGCACTTACATTCTTCTCCGGTGTTTACTCATCGAGCGTAGGATTTACCGAAGCAATGGGCGAAAATCGTAAAAGTCTCGTTGGCTTGTCCGGTATATGCATCGGTGTCGGTGAAGTTGTAGGCGGCGCTATATTCGGTATTCTGGCATCGCGAGGCAGTGGCGGTGGTTGCTCGGGAACCCCGGTAGTCGGTACGGGATTTCTCGTCAGTGCTTTCGCTTACATAACCGTACTTGTCAATTTACCGGACGATGCGCCGTTTCGCGATACCGCGGAAATTGGTTTCGTCGAACCATCGCCCGTTCTCGCTATGATCGGCAGTGCGGCCCTTGGTTTCGGTGATGCATGCTTCAACACGCAGATTTACTCGTTACTCGGTGTTTTATACGCGAAAGAAAGCGCACCGGCGTTCGCTCTTTTTAAATTTTGTCAATCTCTCGCTGCCGCCATTAGTTTTGTTTACTCGAGTCACTTGGGACTGTACGGACAACTGTCCATACTATTCGTCGCTCTTGTCCTTGGCACGTTAACATTTTGTTACGTTGAACGCCGGCACAAGAAAGCCAAGAATATCGATGACAATCAAGAGATCGATCCCGCAATCACCAATAGCATTAGTGCCGAGGAATAAATTTAATTGCTTTTATCTATTTTGAAACGACGTTTTTCAGTGAGATTTGATGGAATCACTCGTTAAAGGAGTATTCTTACATTGGCTTCCCTAGTCGCAGTATTTACCATGCACGTCGCAGAAAGAGAGAGAGAGAGAGAGAAAGAAAGAGAATGTTCGATCGTAACTGTAAGATAAAGCAAGACAGGGCATAGGAGTGAAAGTTCTCGACTATTATAGATTACGAAAGAGCGTCTCGATCCATAAAAAATACGACTAAATGATATTTTTGCAAATCTAAAAAAAACGTCTTGATAGAAAGAACGTCGAGTGTGTACTAGATAGATATATTTGTACAGTATAATATAGGTTAGAGATGGATAAAACAAAATGGCGCCTCTAATCGCCGGAGACGTGAACATGACTATTCGTATATTTACTGGATGGACATAACTCATGGTCAATTTCTATTTATTATCTAACGATGTCAAGAAACGAGATTCTTGATAGGCCAACGTTTAATGTGTCATTGATATTTGATGATCGGAGAATAATATAGGAATCTTCCCGAAGAGCTTGCGGCGTAATTGCCATTTCTGTGAATTATGTACATATACAATATATGTATATATATATATCTATATATACAGTTATTATATTGCGCTATATACAAATATATTTTGTAGCTCTTATGTACATTGGGAGATCGATCGTATGATAAACATATCGCGATAGCGACGTATATATTTGTATGTTTTAATGAAATGTTAACTCGCGTCGAGTGGCGATAAGAATACAGAAAAAAATATATATATAATATTTGCTCAACGGAGTAAAGTAAGCTGCGATCGACATTTGAGCAGAACACAATCTTCCAATATTCCCTAGTCGGTCTCTGTATGAAAACAAACCCAAGCATTCCCCGATCGACTGTTGAATGTTTTACAGATTTTTACATTTTATCCTTTCATCGTTGAACTTTATCTTATATGTAAATAAAGCAATCTACACAAGTTATCTATATATATATATGTATATTTATATATGTTACATATCAAATGAAATTAAAAAATATTACACCAACGATAAAACGTTGTATGTATGAAATTAATTGACTCGTATATCGACAATAACAGCGTCGTTGTTGCGGAGCGATAAGTGTGGAATTCATTTAAAAAAAAATTCCTCCGCATCCTTTTCGTCGCTCCAGCTGGTTTGAGGATGTTTGAGAAAAGAAAGGAAAAAGCACCTATCCTGTCTACTTGATTTTCAAGCGACTCGGAGACCTTCGAATGCCACGGAAAAAGCCGGATTTTATGCACCCAAATGGCCTTCCTCGAATTCCATTTCGCGTGGAACTGTCGTGCGTGGATAGCGAGTCTTTCGTGCTGCTCCTACGAATAGAAAGTAAGTCCAACTACCTCCTATATATGTGTGTGTGTGTGTGCTTATAAATATATGTGTCGAGCATTGACCGGCCTGTGCTGTACGAGCCTCGAAGCTCGTAATTGAACGCGCAGCATTATCTATTATCGCATTGTCGAGCAGCGAGCCTATATAAGTCAAAACAAAAGGGGAGTGAAACCGCCATTATAACGGGAGTCCTAGAATCATGCTAGAAAAATTTTAAACACGTGACCAAAGAGCATTAGAGCAATCGGTTTATGTTTTTTTGCTTCTGTAATTATGAGAGCTTTGTTATGATTTCGTCACATCATTACTACGATTATTCATTATTAATTGGTGATATTACTATTAGCGAAGTACCGTCTTGACGAGTGTTATTGTTTAGATTTTCCAACCCATTTAAAGTATCGACAAACGTGGTTTTGAAATCGTTTTTGTGTTTGCGAAAATCTCAATGCATTACGTTCTTTCGTTATCGATCGAGCGAGTTTCGTATCACCTCAAGGTCACATGAAATACCGACCGAGCCACCGCGAGTTTAAAAATGATACCTATTTTACTGTCGAGAATGTCTCCTAAACCGTAAATTTTTCAGGCAAAACACGAGCAGTGAGTCACGTGCATGATAAGTTTATCTCGCAATCCCCGGAAAACATGAGATTAGAGTTCCCGTACCGACCAAGTAGTTTTCTTTTAAGAGTATAACGATTAATGTTTCACAGACGATAATTTTTGATAAAATTTCGGCATATGGCCGTAGGGCGGCGCCAGAGTCTTTATCCGGGTCGAACGTCCGAGCAAGCTCGTCGGTTAGCCATCTTCGTTCTCACTTACGTATGACTCAAATTCGTTGCAATTGCTGTTTATTCTCGTGTTACACTCGTGAAAGCCGGACGTTTAATAATTTGTCGCTTTTCGATAAATTCTTTACGAGAGGTGGGGAAGCAATCGATACATAAAATAATGTTAGGATACAGAGAAAGTACTCGCGTACGAACAAACGAACCAGTGTCTCCGGTGAGCGATCGGTGCAGTTAAAATTTCGAGATGCGTTCCTTATCGGTCCATGCGATTGATCAGTCGGCAAGTTTATTGACAGACAGTCATCGTGTGCGACAAACCAATATGATACACGCGTCGAGGAATTCAACCAAATTAGCCCGCGACGTTGTGATCGCGATGTTGTGCCCATCGTCGCCTCGAACATCTTCCACGAATAAATAAAAGTGTTGATTATTCATTGCATTGTATTTTTAATTCGCGATAAATCAGCCCGTAAGCCGATGTTGCGGGCTTGCATCTCGATGGAACACGGGGGGTCGCGAGCGACACGAACTTTTTGATTAAAGATGGAGGAGACGGCGAGTAATGAGAGATATCTGTCAAGAAGACGCACCGCGACTCTAAAACCCTTGACGATCAAGGACGAACGTGTCGCAACGTTAAAAAAAGTACGTGAATACAAAAATTAACGAACGATACAATTTCTTTCGATCCACGTATCTTTCGAACGTTAACCTGAAATTAATTCCCGTACAACTCGCAAATCTTTCCGTTTCTTTTTCATATCGCAAATCGCGATAATTATCGTTCATTACTCGTAGGTTGCCGCTATACTCCAAAAATCCGAGGACTCTCGAAGTCCCGAGGAGATCGAAATTTTAAGCTCTTGTGGCGATGTCGTGAGAGAGGTTAATCTAAGGTATAAACTTTGCTTCGAAGCGACAAAAAAAAACAAGCGCCCTACTCCAATTTGTTGTGGAACGATTTTTTTAAATTTCATTACAGACAACAGAAGAGAGACAGAGTGAAAGCAAGATTGGAGGAGGTCGAAGATCCTCCCGAGGTTCTCGAAGAGAAATGTATGCGCCTCGCCGGTGCGATAAGCAAAGCCACTTCTCTGACTGTTTACACAGGCGCGGGCATAAGTACGGCTGCTTCCATTCCCGATTACAGGGGCACGAATGGAGTATGGACGCGAATGCAGCAGGGAAAGGACATTGGGTAAGAAAACAGTGGATTAAAACTCGATTTAATCGAATTTAGGAACAATAAAAGAAAATGAAATCCGATTGTTTCGACTTGGCGAAACTTTGCACCTTGCAACACCTATTATCATTATTATTATTGCTATTCAAGCTCACAAATCATTATTTCGTTGAATTTGCACATGAGATTTCTTGAAATATGAATAGAAAAATAAAGATCGACCTGAGCAACGTAGGGTATGTCTGTGCTTGAGTCATTGGATGGTGCTGCCACCTACATTCAGTTTCTTGACTCACGAACCACATTTACAAGATTTTTTATTTCATCGGGAATCGAAAACGGCCTAAAATTGCAATAACTATATAAATTAATGATTCGCGTAATATATATATGTATATATATATATAATATTGATATATAATATTATATAATATTGTTATTTGACCTGATCGGGACAAGAAAAAAACAACCTTATAGACTAACTTAATACTAGATGAACATTCTTACCTGTAAGGATATCAGAAACGACATTAAAGTTATTTTACTCCAACCGTCTTCACCTTATGGTAATTGATCTTGTTGACACTACCGTGTCTCTTATTGAACTAACGACATTCGTCGGTTTGGAACACAGGACAGCGTTTCGGTGTTCCCAGTGTCTTCGTTCGTTTACGTGTCTAATTGGCTCATCACGGGCGAACTATCTAATTAGCGAAGTGATACTATAGTATTACTTTACATATATATATATACAATAATTTGCCGATGATTATTTACAGTCGTAGACCGATGCAAAATGGCTGAGTCGGTAACGGAAACTGTAATAAAAATGACCATCTGTTGAATTGTTTCTACGAAATAAATAACGCTTACGTTAAATCTTAACTTTGGTGAATTTAAAATAAAAAAAAATCTCGCTAAATCGTAATTTCCGTATCTTCACAGGAATCACGATTTGAGCCAAGCGGAACCAACGGTGACGCACATGGCGCTTTACGCGCTTTACAAGGCTCGCGTTCTGAAGCACATAGTGTCTCAAAATTGCGACGGTCTTCATCTACGAAGTGGAATACCACGTTCCCTAATGTCCGAGGTACACGGTAATATGTACGTCGAGGTGTGTCGAGCCTGCAAACCTTCTCGCGAGTATTGGCGTCTATTCGACGTGACGGAAAAAACAGCGAGATATTCCCACAGTACAGGACGTACGTGTCACAAGTGCAAGTCGTTGCTTCAAGACTCGATAGTACATTTCGGCGAGCGGGGAAATCTTCCGTGGCCGATTAATTGGAACGGCGCTAGTCGAGCAGCGAAACAGGCCGATGTCATACTTTGTCTCGGCTCGAGCCTCAAAGTTCTCAAAAAATATCCATGGCTCTGGCAAATGGACAAACCGGCTCACAAGAGATCCTCGCTGTACATAATAAATCTTCAATGGACGCCGAAGGACGAGAACGCCGTGTTAAAGATAAACGGACGTTGCGACGAGATAATGAAGAGAGTGATGTCGAATTTGGGACTCGACATACCAAACTACAATCGTTCGAAAGATCCAATTTTTTATCACGCCATAAGACTGCAAACGAGCGAATTGACGACAACGACACAGCCCTGTCTCGAAGAACCTGTCGCTTTAGTGAAACTCTCGCCAGACAGAAACGATCCGGTGGACGTTGAAATACCGGAGGAGGCTTTGACGACGAAGAAGGAAGAGGATTTCGCGCGTATCACTCTTTCAAGCCCTCTGACCTCTTATCCAGCTCCGATCTTCGCCGCTCTACCGTTTTTATCGATGGGTCTACCTTTTCCCCCGATGTACATGTATCCTCAACTAACTCCTCTGTTCTACTATCCCTTCGTACAAGTGCCGAACGGCGTGACCGAGGAAGAGTCACCGAAACCAAAAGCAGCCTGTTCCTTCTGTATGGAGAACGAGGGATCTCTTACCTGTTTGTATTATCAACGAAACGGCGAGGATCCGGTTGTGACGGAGTCACTTCCGGTTGAGCAAGAGTGCGACGCGAGTCTCGAAAATATTCAGGAGAGTCTCGATCCCTCGACACCGACGGCAACGGTTAAAAATCCTGGATGGTTTGGCAAAGGTTATCGGAAAGGTTTGCGGAAAAAACGGTAGCACGAACTTTACCCTACGATTATAATCTTCGACGAATTTCATGACGAATTCTTCCTTGAAAAGAGGCGCGACGCGAAAGAGCCCTTAATGGTATTCATTAGATCGTATTAATCCAAGACTTTGTTCGCAATAACGACATTTTTGTTGTTGTTCTTTCTCACCATTCTTTCTAGTTTGTATAAATCGTTGGGAAAGAAGAAAAAAATGAAAAAAAAAAAAAAAAAAAACGAAAGAAAATAGTATCACCGAGCGTATGGCTTATCGGCGCTCGAACATCTTCGCTTCCCTCGATCGCCGCGAAAGTGTTATATTATTTATAAGCGTTATACCGAATATTATTTATTTATAGGCGATAAAAAACGAAACAATACGTACCATCAAAAAGAAAAACAAAAAAAAACAATAATCACCGAGAATCATCAAATTACTTGTAATAGTGATAAACGTAACTAAACAAAATACTATTAGTTATATATATATGTATATGTGTGTATATATATATATATACATATATATACATAACCTGAAAATCACAATCACCGTGTTCAACGGTTGTCCGCAGAGAGAAAATTACGATACCTAACTTTTACCTCAAATTACAGCAATATGGAAATTTGTCGAGACTCGATAAAAACGTCGAGGTTTAACGCCTCTTACGTTTTTGCTTCGAGTACCACAAAATCATCAAAAAGAAAGTCTGAGATTAAACGTATTTTAATCCCGAAAGAACGCAAAATACGATGGTCTATCGTTATTTGCATGATCTATTATACATTTTTTAAATAATAAAGAGGAGTTTCGTCATAACGAGAAAGTACCGGCAGTCAGTGCAGTGCAGTACTAGAATCGATAAAACCGTGCGAGAAGAGGGGGTAAGTTTTCTCTCATGTGGGATGGACCGTGATGCCGACTGAAATAGGAGAGAGCGAGTGAGATGTTGCTCAGGTGAATCTACATGTATTTGTGTGTGTGTGTTCGTGTGTGCAGATTGAATAGCGGCGGTCGCGTTCGAACCGATCAAGAAAAAAAGGAAAAAACGACGTATCTGAAATATTAACGACGCTCTTTTACCAAATCTAGAGTTCTTCCGATTCACGAAAATACGCGCGGTTAACCAAAACAAAAAAAAGATCCCGCTTTCGTATGATATGCCGGTGCGAAGATTCAAAGGTAAACCTAGCCTAACTAGTGTCCAACTATATATCATCGCGAGGTGTGCCTGTGGTGCATTCGATGGGGAGTTTGGGTTGCACGACGATAGAACGACAGTGCTGCTCGGGCGAGCCGAGTCCGGGCGGCCGGTACGATAATTTTTCTTTCCGTTTAACACGAAAAAATATCTTTATTTGCCTGGGTATTGGAGAAAAAGGGAATGGTGAGAGAGTGAAGGAGCTGTTAAATCGGAGGATTTCGTGTGCTATCGGACGAAAGAGGCCTTCGCCAACGTCGAGCGAATGAGACTCTGCCGGATTTTGTGGTTATCGTCGCCGCTGCTGGGACGCGAGAGCCCGGCATTTGGTGAGCCGCTGCATCAACGAGTTCTTCGGACGCTCGTCCTTGTCCTCTACCATACTTGTAAATAGCGGTGAGTTAAATGCACCGTATAACGTATTCGAGATAGAACGAACCCCGTGGAGGGGTGGAGAGATTGATGAGACGGAAGGGGAGAAAATAGAGAGAATACCCGAATCGGTTATACAGTATGTGCAATAGTACATGGTATATGCAGTATAGCGTAGTATGGCGTACCGTTTTATCGGAAGCCGGGAAAAGAGTGAGAGAGGGAGAGAGACAGAGCGACAGACAGAGGGAGTGGGAGGTCAGAAAAGTCTGCGAGGTCTGTTGCCATGGCGACACCCCTAAACAGCATTCGTCGACAGTTACCCTCCCTCTCTCGCTTCTGGCCTGTGCACGACACCGGCACACTCGCTCTTTCACTTTGCTTTTGTCGTGCTTTCTCGTGCAAAAGCATACACACGCGCGCACACATTGTCATCCATCTTTCCCCGGAGTGCGCGAAGTCCTTTGCAGCGTCAACGACGCTTCGCCTGTTTGATATTACTTGACTCTTGCCAGTCGAGTGAAGACTCGAACGGGGGTTAGTACGTAGTGACGACGATGAGAGAGAAACGATATATTGTATATAATGCGCGAGACAGCGAGTCAACATCGTCAACATCAACGACGAGAGACCATGAGTAGCAGGCTCGTGAGATGCGCCTTCCATCGTGCACTCTCGGCACACGCACTCTCGCGGATATAATTCGAGTTTACGACTCTCGAAAGTTCTCGCGCACCACCGCCAGGTGGTGATTTTTTTTTACTCGAAACCACATTGCAAAGGTGTTCGTAACATGAAATTTCATAGAGGATGCGTATTTTCATGGCATATCGTTGAACGCGATGAAACGTTTCGAATGTCGATGGGATAAATGGGATTCGGCAGTTCGAATAATTTACTAAATTGCGAGTACAAACAACGCCACGCGGTACAGCGTGTTTGGCCAATATAAATTAACAAATTATATAATAAAATGCAGGAACACGAGAGAGCATTATTCCATCGGAGTTTGTGGTCATATATGGCGTAAATACGCAAAAGGGTCTATATAGTTTTAATACTCTCTCGGGAACGTAATTGATGTTAATTAGTTCTATTATTCAAGCAGAATCCCACTAGCGCGGTTCAATCTCTTTGCCCCTCTCGTCTCCCGCATTATATTACGCACTCACACGCACACGTGCGCTTCTATATACACGTCCTATAGCTATATATACTTTAACCCAGAATTATCCCATGAGATCTGATCGTGATAATCACGGACGTGAAAAAATGTCCGTTACCCTGCCTAATTTATTATCATTACCGTATCAATTTTGTAAACACGCGTTGCCGTATCGCGATTCCGACGAGGTGCGAAGTGCGTCAAATTTTATTACAAGTTGACGAAACGCACGATCGTGAGATGGAGGGTGGGGGGGGGGGGATCAAGGCCTTCGCGGAATAAAACGTCATCTGTCGTGAATGTTAACATACACGTTTCCCAAGCTTACGCGGACAATATTGCTCGTGTACATACGACGCTCCCTCTTATCTAATCATTCTCCAAATTACTCGGGTTATCTCTCGCTAGCAAGGGGCGAGCAAACTCGTCGAAAATATCGCAGGTGCGAGAGAGATAGACAGGGCTTGAGGATAAAGGATGATAGAGAGTCAAAACATGCATCCATGTACGTGCACCGCGAAAGTAATTCTGGGTATTCGATACACTTTAGTATGTTCTCGTAACGGAGCCCAGGTGCGTGAGAAAAAGACTGTAAAATTTGATGGTGTCGCGTTTGTACGTAAGAGCGCTGTGTGTAGTGCATCACTCACACGCATTACCCTCTCCGTGTGTCTCTGAGTACGTTCACGGACGCACGAACGTTGAGCGGGGGAGCTTTGCCCGCTAGACGAAGTGGATACGAGCAGACGACGCGTCGAGTGGAGGTGGCAGAAGCGGGGAAAGCAGCCGCCGCAGCATCGATGCTAAAGAGTAGGAGTAAAAGCACGTACTATACTACAGCATAGTGGTATTAGCCGTAGTATAGTACGTATATCGTAGTAGTGGGGGGCTTAGATCGCATGGTAGAGGCGGGTCGGTCGGTCGGGCAGGGGGGGGGGAAATATACGAGTATAGAGAGAGGTATATACACGAGAGCACAATGGATCCGCCCGAGCGCTCTGGCGGCCACTCACCGAACTAATCAGTGCTTCCCGAGAGAGATCGGCGTGAAGCGAAATCGCGTCCTCTCTCCTCTATATACCACACCATACAGCGTATTATATGTCTTCTTCCTTGGCTATCTCCAGTGTCCTCTCAGACTGCTGCGGCTAATAGTGGTGGTACGGTGACTGTTGGTAGTGGTGGGTCGTACCAGTGTGATGGTTCATTGGCATCGTAGGTTTATCGTATAAACCCGTTTTCGTTCAACGCTATAGTGCGGAGAGTTTACCGTCCGTGCATACAGTGAAATATTCGACGGTATAGAACTCGGCGTTTTCGTAGTACGAAAAGTACGAGGACGTACACACTACGCGCTACACTCGTGTCGTTCGGTTGCAATACGGGAGTGTTACGCTACCACGCGAACAGGACACGTTATCGCGGAAAGTTTTGTTCGTTCGGTGAATCGTTTTTATAATCTTTTTTCTTCTTCGGCGAAACGAATGACATAAATACGAAACCGGTATGTGCTACATCGATCGAGGTGCGTAATAAGGATATCTCTCCTCGTTTATTCGTAGAAAAAAGAAAAGATAAAAGGACGCGAACGCAACGAGTTCAACGATAGTGCGTAAAAACCAAGCATTTTATAACACCGCACCAGAAAACCTTTTGATAGATACGGGCGTCGGTTTTCGTTCGCGGCTCGATCGTTCAACGCCGCCGTCGCCTCGTTCGTTGTTCCCTCGACGGAGGGTTATAGCAGTCGTCGTCGTCGAGACGTACGGTGTGGACGTTGGTGCGAGCACCGCGTGTTTGAAAACAATGAGAGATTAAGAAAGAACGACAAGAAAAGACAAACGAAAAGAGAGAGACAAGGAGTGGGAGTAGAATAAATGAGAAGAAAGTAGGGGGAAGGAGAAGAAGACAGAAAAAAGAGTGCGGCATGGCGCGCTGGACTCGTGTCTGCGCGCATCAGGCCGATTTAACTCGTGTCCACCTACGTAGGTGATATTGTATACCGCAGCACAGTATCGTCAATACTGCTCGGAAAAGGAATATACATACGTCTCGATACGCGAGTGTCGTTTTACTTGTGAATTGCGTCGGTGATTTGTTGTTTTTTTTGTTTCCTTCCGTTGTTTTTTTTTCTTTTTTTTCTTTTTTTTTCTGTTTCTCCCGTGCCATGGTGTTTTATGTCAGCGTTCGTGGTAAAACGTCTCGGTTAAGCGCGAGCGTGCGGTCGTGAAGAATAATAATACGACGCCCGAAACGATACGATTACAGTTTGACGAGAGTGTGGCGCGTGAGAGGGAGATACGGTTAGTGTCGAGCCGAGGGCAGCCATCGTTGAACACGGAGATATGAGGAGAATTAGCGGTAAGAGAAATTATGAAATATGCATATATCTCTTCGTGTACGGATCAATTATTATTATCGTCGTTAGTTCCGATGAATGAATCGGCAATGCACATCGCTTTCGGCGCATGCTGGCACCTGTCGTGGTGTGCGTGCCCTGTACAGTGTGTGTGTGCGTGTGTGTGTATATATATCGCGGGGTAAACAAACGCCGGCTAGTAGGAGTCCGGAATCGAGAACTCCCACCCTCGAATTGCGGCGACGAGACTACTGGGGCTATATAATCGTGTATATATATATATATATATACACAGATATAAATATAGATATATGAATATACGTATATGTTTTGAACGACGCCGCGATGCAGCACATTGTTAGTTGGTTGAACTCGAATCAATGCTGGTACCTTCCTACACAATTTTCGCACAAGTAGAAAGCCCGTATTGCTTTGACCGTAACGTCCTTACCTCGTGTTTACGACAGCGCGCTACGAACTTTTTTAACCTCGATTTCGACAACTTCGTCGAAGAAATATTTCTTCGTGCGGGAAATATTCGAGCGTAACAAGGAGCTCTCGGAAGTACGCGGGACAGTGGAAGGGGGAGAGGAAAGAAAAAAATTCGCTCGCCCAACTCTTCGACCGCGTTTTACGACTCCGGGACTCTAGCGTTTCATCTCTGACGGATATCTTTTTCTTTCTTATTTTTTTTTTTGCTTTTTTCGCGGGCTCAAAGGAAAATTTTTATCTCGGCTGACCGGAGGCGTCGCGGACACGAAAGACCCTCTCGAGAAACGTAACGTAACGACAGTTGCCCGCCCGAGGGCGGCGCGCGGCTGGACGGTGCGGGCGGGGCGGCCGGGGGGGAGAGCGTCGGCAGGAGGCGCGCGGGGAAGAGTCCGTCAAGAAGACACTGGGGTATATGGAAAAGGCGTCATTTATAGGGGGCGCCAGAGGCGAGGCAGCCGAGCCTGAACCTAATGCTTTTGACGCTACGACTACTGACTTTGACGACTCCCCGGTGTTGGTCGTTACATCTTTGCTGCTCTATGTTTCTCGTTTCATCTCATCGTGTATATATATATATATATATATATATATATATGGCGAGGATACTTCTTTCGTCCCTTGGCTCGTTGTTGCAAAAACGCAGTACCGAATTTTTACGACGAAACAGAAAGAGAAAGACGGAGAGATATATTGTACGAGGCATTCTTCGTTAACTTCCCCACTTTTGTCTCAAATTTTTTAGATTTTTTTTATTACCAATTAGCAGCGTTAATTAAAAATATTGTTAGTACATTTTTATAAATTTTCTTTTTCCAACCCTTACGTTATACAATTTATAAATTTATCTTTCGACTTTTCCTATCTTGGAAACCATGAATAGGGGTGAGAAAAAGAGTCGATATAAAAAACATTAATTTTTTCTTTCAACTTTCAAGCATGACGATATTTATGTTTTACGTATTTGAACAATATTTCAATATTTTTCTTTTTTCTCGATAGAAAATTTGAAAAAGAAAAAAAACGAAACGAATAAAATTATATTAAAGAATTCATAAGTTTTTACTCGAACAGGAAGTCTTCTCTTTTACTCTTGTTACATAAAGGTGCGTCGGTCGGCACTTTTTTTCATGGGTTCTGCACACGTTTTCAAAATTTACAGCGCGACGAGACGCGTCGTTAATTATATTTAATTAAAAAAAATAATAATCGTATCATTCTTGTTCCTTCGCGTTGAATTACAAAATATTAATTGATCTTTTTTCTCCCTGTAAATTTTACATTCCTTTAAAAACCATTGATTAAAAATATCTCGTTGTATTTAAAACTTAAAAAAAAAAACCCAATAATGTTTTTTCTCAATTATTTCAAAATATCCACAAGATATTATAAAATGTCCAATGCCGAAAATCGATGTATAAAATTTCAAAAATAATCATTTTATCGTTATTATCGTTCCTTCGCGTTGAATTACAAAATATTAATTAATCTTTGTTTTCCCCTGTAAATTAAAAATTCCTTTAAAAACCGTTGATTAAAAATATCTCGTATTTAAAACTTTCAAAAAAAAAAAAAACTCCAATAATGTTTTTTTTCAATTACTCCAAAATATCCAAATGTGAAAAAAATGTCTAAATGTCGAAAATAGACAGATAAAAATATTGAAACGATATACAAAACAGAAATTGATTCCCGGGGTTTTCGAATGGTTACAAAGCGTTGAACAAACGAAGCTTTGGAAGAAAGGTGGCCGATTTTGCGGTGAATGTCCTATATATGTATATATATGCATATATATAGATATATAGATAGACGTAAGGGAGTACATAGATGGTTTGGTGCCTCGTTTTCCCTAGCGACGGATCGAATGATAAAGGAAGACCCTGGGGGTGGATTTGGAAATCCGAGAATCTTGGCGTGCTCTCTGCTCTTGGCGAGGGCTCGCGTGTGCTATACTCACTCTCGCGGTTCACTCGGGCGAAATGGCTCGCGAGAGGGAGAGGGAAAGAAAGCTTCGTGGCGAGGATAAAAGAAGAACCGTAGAGGCAAAAAGGAAATGGTAAAGCGAGAGAGAGAGAGAGAGAGAGAGATGGGGAGACGACGAGCTCTCAGAGTTTTCAGCGAAACTAACGGTGAGATCGCTCTATCTCTCTCTCTCTTTCTCTTTTTCTCTCCTCATTCTTTCTTTCTTTCTTTCTTTCTTTCTTTCTTTCTTTCTTTCTCTACATACACGCCACGAGAACCGGACAGTGTAGTCAACGTCCCGTGCCCTTGGAGTATTCTTCAAACGCCATGGATAAAATACGTGGAGGACGTTCTTTCGAATCTTTCGTTTTAACAATTTTATTATTTGAAAATAAAAATTTTTAATTAAAAAAATATTTATACTGATTAATTAAAAATTAGCGAAATCAATATTTTATTGTTATTGGCAGGATGTGGTTAATATGAATTTTTTTTTTTCGTCAAAGAAAATATAGTTGATTTTTTTTATATCGTAATTTTATTACCGAATTACAATTTTAGAATTTTCGTCTCAATATTTGAATATTTGAAAGAAAAACAAACAAAACTCTCCAATCTCAGCTGTTTTACTCACATACGATTAAAAATGAATAAAACTGATATTTTCCGATTATTTTTAATCACATAGCCGACATTAAAAATGTGGCAAATACATATGCAAATTTAAATTTTTTTCCCAACAATAATGCGATAATTAATTTTTCCCGATACGAAAAATCATATCTAACGACAATTTAAAAAACTATTTTCACGCGGCTTATAAATAGAACCGGTAATTTAATCCGTTTTAACGAGTCGCGAATCTTAATTATTTTTCTTACTTAAATAAGGAGAACGAGTTGATACTTTCGCCGAGTAATATTTAACTCGACCGGACCCGTGAGAGGTCCAAAACTTTAGACTCGAATCGCGCTTTGGCTATTTACCTGGGGCCCGTACAACTAGCGCCAATCCGCCCCGGCTGTATAAACTTAAAAGCGTCGTTGCGTTAAGAGACTTGGCGCGTAAATTAAACCAGATCTCTCTTCTCCTCGATGCAAATATCTCCCTCTCTCTTTCTATATATGTATAATGTAGATTATTCCCTAACTCTCTGTTTGCCGGGCGAGTAATTACCGGAGTTGTATCTTACGACTCGCACACACTCACCCCCTGGAGAAACTAACCGAGCTTTTATCCATAATATCACGGAATATTCTACAATACGTATAACTATATCCTCTCCCAAACTTTGATCAGTTTATAATTCGTAGCAATCTAGAAGTATCAATTTTCATCGGAATGAAATAAAAATTTTAATAAAAGAACAATTAGCAGGTGGTGAAATTTTATTCTTAAATATTCACAATTAATTTTAATCGATAAAATTTTTTAAATTTTTTAATATTTAATAATACAAATAATATCGTCTTGCGAACTTTGAAGAGTTCATAACTTTTAACGATTAGAAAATATCGATTTTGATCGGATATTTTGAAATTAAAAATTATTGATCACGTTGCTAAATTTTATTTGACAAATTTCACGGTTTATTTTTATTAATTACGAATTTATTCGTGGATAAGAAAATAATATTCATAATAAAAATACACGTACGTTCCGTATCGTTCGAGAAACTCTGGAACGTCGATTTCCAAAAAATCGTCGTAATGGAAAAATAGAAGAAACGCGAGTATCCTGTCCTTTATGATATTTTTTATAGTTCATGGACAAAATACGTCGTTTACGGTACGATAATGCAGAGACGATGAAAACTTCCTCCGTCTCCGGTTCGCTTTTATAGTAATTCAATTCCGAAAAAAAAAATTAAAAAGAATTCTTCTTTTTATTATTTTTTTTTTTTTTTTTCGAACATTTTTGTTTGATTTTTTTTGTTCCCACGTCCAGGATGTAATATCACGGTATCTCGCGGATGTGTAAGAGTCTTTTCGATGTCTCGTTGCTCCTGCTCTTGCTATCTCTTGACTCGCGAGCGAAGTCTCGTCGTGGCCATTTAAAGAGAACCAACCGGCACGAGATCCGTGTACGTACGTATATATACGTTTGCGCTCGTTTCATCGGTTTGTAACCGAGAGATCGGACTAAAGCGAACGATATCTCGCGAGACGTGAGACCGCGAGAGAAAAAGAGAGAGAGAGGGCGAGCTTTCCAAACGACAAGTATACAAGGACGTTGGAATAAAAAATAAAATAAAATCGGGAAGAGATTGCGTCTACGTGGGTTTGCGGTCAACCCTTATACCGCGCGTAAAAGTCCTATAAAAGCGGGTCGTCGTGTTGCACCGAGAGTCGACCGATACATATTTAACGATTTGCACCACGGATTTACACCGTTCGAAATTATTTTCCGGATCGTTTGTCGAATAAGCGAATTTTTAATTTTTGTATTATGAGAATAATAATAATAATAATGGATTATCCGAGATTATTCGAAAATGAAAAAAAAAAACGAGAAATCTATAAATATATTTTTATATATTAGTGTTATTTGTAGTTTTATTTATTCCATATGTACAGCTTTTTAAATTTTTAACAACCCCTCCTTCTTTCCATCTTATCTTTATTTTTACAAACTGTGATTTTTGTATATTGTACAGTTTTATTTTTAATTACAATTTTCGCAAATCAATTATTTTCCATTATTTCTATAAAATGTTCGTTTTTTTGATTATTATAATAATAATTATCTATTTTGCAATAACTTTAAATATTTTTCGATTCGCTCCCTCAATTTTCTTGCGGTCGAAACCTTAGACCCTAAAAAATATGAATTTATTATTTCGCGAGATTATAATTAAAATTAAAATAAAAATAATTTCCTTCATAATTTATATCGTTGAAACAATTTATCAAATATAACTAAACGTTTCAAAGCACGTTTGATTATTCGACAAAATTCATCATTCTTATTCAACGTCGATGTCAAATTTAATTAATCGTAAAATCATTCATTTTTCATGATTCGACTCTATGATAAACGAAGTCGTAATTTTAAATAGAACAAAGAAAAAAAGAATTTATTTTCTTTGAAAATTATATTTTCATGGATTAAAACCCCAACAAAGGCTGTCCAGACTGCGGAGTGTGCAACGTCGATACCCAGGAGCGAGTTGAGCCGTAAAGAGAGAGAGAGAGAGAGCGACAGCAGTGGCGAAGCCGTTGCCAGAAGCATAACTAAATATATACACGTACTTATATACATATATATATATATATATATATATATATATATATATATATATATATATATATATATATATATACACGAGAGTTTACGAAAACCGGTGTCCACTAAAGCGAACTATAGCACGAAATATCGTACGCTACTTTGCTGCCCGCGAACTCGTCCGAGACGTTCCCTCTCGCTCTGACTAATTCAGCCCTTTTCACCCATGCCCCACCTTATACACACACATATATATATATATATGCGTAATAGGCTGCATCGTCCTTGAAACGGCCTCGCTCAGCTCGCGTTCTTTGTCTTCTCGATTTGCCCGCACTCTTCTGAGATTTGACAAAGCAACGAAATCATTCGAAGGTCGAAAAACTTTTTTTTATTTATTTTACGTTTATATACATATATGTGTATGTGTGTGTGTTTATATATTCACGTATATGTGAAGACACTTGTTCGTACGTTTATTCTCGACCATGATTTTGTATCATCGAGTTCTGGCTCCGCGAATATTCTCCATTTTGTACCGATCACTCAGAATGCTATGATGCAGGATCTTATACGTCCTTCTCTATGTGTGTGTTTGTGTGTTAGTGCTCGAATCTTTCACGATTGGCTCACGGCCTTAAGGTATTACTATCGCTCATATCACCACTAAGATTGGGGGCAAGAGAGGTCAGAGAAAAATTATCCCGAACAACCCAAAAGAGGTGGAATTTGTTTTATCTAAAATGCTATGCAATCTTAATAGTTCTGACTCTCGAATGAAAAAATAATAGTGTATAGTAAAATTAAAACAAAAATATTCACAAATTAGTTAAATATTTTTTAAAGTATCGGGCAGTAAAAGTTTTGATACGTTCCTAACTGCACACATTGATATCGGACGTATACGCATGCTCGTACACTAATGTCCGACACTCAGTGGCATAAACGTGGCAACATCGCTGGTCACTGACGCTATTTTGTCGTGTTGCATACATACACATTGCGTGAGCCTACCGTGTTGAAATTTTCAGAAGGCAGAGCGGTGTTGCCACACGTTATAATCGCCGACTTCTCCCCGATGGACTCTTATAATCTGTATTAATAATTTATTTATTTTCTTAAAAACTATACGTCAGAAATATTCCATTCTGGTATCATAAAATTTTTTAAATTCCTGACTATGAGTTCAATTTTTTTCAGAAAAATCCTGAATCCATTTTTCTTGTAATTTATGATAAATGAAACGCAACTTCAATTTATACGGGTTTAGATGGAGAAAATAAAAAATTGGTAATTAAATATCTCAAATTCTAGACGTCAGAAAATGTTTCGTCTTATAGAAAAGTTTTTCGTTTTAATGTCAAGAATATCTACACAAAGTTTTAAGAAAATCCTATTTCAACCCAGTTTGCGATAGTAATACCTTAAGAGGCCTTGTGCAGCTTGCGACTCCGAGCACACGAGCGTTGTAGCAAAACCAGCGGAGAATGGCGTACGTGACTGCTCTTTCTATGTATGTATATATATATATATACATGCACATATATATGTGTATATATGTGTGTGTGTTTTTATATTTCCCGTGTATTATTATCTATAAATATGTTATTTACCGTACCATTTGACTTTCTTTTTTATTCAAACAAATATGTAGCTTTTACAGATATTTGTTAACTGGAAATTGGAAAATGATACGATTGACGATTTATCGAAATCGTTTATTTTTTTATATCTGCTTTCTCGCCAAGATTGCCGTAATTCATAATCGTATTATTATAATATGATTGTGAATAAGTCGATATTTATTTAGTTTTTTACCGTGGCGTTTAGAATTTCGTTATCCCATGAAAATATTTGATTTAGGCAGTTATTTTTATATTTTAATTAGACTATTATTTCACTAGTGAAATTGTTGAATTTTTTAAAATTATTTTATTACTTATATTTTCGAATTTTTCGATTCAAAGAAATTTCTTGTTATTTCTTATATTTTGTTTGTTATTTATTGTTTAAAAAAGATAACGATCGCGACGAAAATTTGACGAGTCGTCGTGCCTGTGAAATTTTCTGAATCAATAGAATAATTTTATATCAGAAAATAAACGCATACGGGACAAAAAAGAAATAACAATTATGCATAATATATAATTTATTTGACGTTTGCTGTCAAATGAATTATATGTGACCTGCTCACGCGTAACAAAACCTTCTAATTTATTCGTAAACGCGCAAGATGACAAAACAAAAAATATCCTGTATCCAAAAGCACTTGAATAATCCCAATGAAAAAAAAAATTCTTTTATTGACATTTGCTGTAAAATAAATTATGACACAAAAACAACAGTGCAACGCATACCGAGTACCGCTAGTAACGAATAAAAACTCGTTGTTAAACACAAATTATTAATCGTTAATAACATAAATTACATTTTTTTTAAAATTTCATCATAAAATTCAGTATAATTAATAATTTCATCGATTAAAAAAATGGGCAAAATGAAAATTCCTATTGGATATCGCGACATCGCAATTTCAGGCATTTGAAGCTTATACGATAACGCATATGTACTATGTTATATACTAAGCTACGGGACATAGAGCCGAGTGGTTTAGCTCCAAGCTATCGAAACGTGGAACTTGCTCTCTCTCGAAGACGAGAATGCGCGAGAAGAGAAGGACTCGCCAAGTTCCTCGTACGTACAAGACCCAATACACTGACGTCACTATCCTCCTCCTCCTCCTCCTCCTCCTCCTCCTTTTCCTCCCCTCCCCCACCCCTCTTCATATTCCATGATGCGATCCTGAGTGCACATTCGTCGCCCGCAGCCTTGGAGAGAATATTTCCATTTCCTCGATACTATATTACGTACGTAATGCGACGAAACGGACGATGTTCACTGGTTCTGCAACACCAACACGTGTCGTGCGACAACGCGATTCTCATTAAAAATGAAACGTTAGCAATGATAGATAAGAAAAAATGACGATGTAGAAAGCAAAATTTATCTTCGCCTTCTATTTTTACTACGAAGCGTTTTTTTTACAGAAAAAAATAAGCGAATACAATTTAGGGAGAATGACAAAATTCAGAAAGAAATATTTCAATGGCATTAATTTTTGTTGCCAGATATTATTCGTCGCATCATTGTTGGGTTCTTGTTTTTTAAATATTTGTATTTATGTTTGGGGAGGGGTAGGGTGATTTTTGGAAATTGTAACAGAACGAGGATTATTTATTTTTTTAATTTTCTTTGCATATAGGTAATTATTTTTAGCTGATTGAATAAAAAGTCGCGAGAAAAGGGGAATTTTTCGTTTCTAAACTAATAGAAATTATTTACTTATTTTTGCATTTTTGAATATTTTTCGTTCATTAAATCGATCGATTATTCGATATTAATTATTATGTGATTAAGTACTATAATACAACGTTAATATTGATTTTAACTCCTAAAGACATCATTTTTAAAAGATAAAAGTGTTTTAAAGCGAAAAGAAAGAGGCTAAATATTCAATACCTCAAAAAAGATTGAATAATAATAATAAATTTAAATAAGGAGAGATTCTCGTTGCGCCGATGGTAATAAACGCGTACGGAATTTTAACTCAAACTCCCTCTTCCTGCTACCGCACTGCCACGGAAACTTTTACAACTCACCGCTCTTCGTTTTTCTGGCGTCGTATTTTCTCGTCGTCGTCGTCGTCGTCGTCTCTCGAAGGTTTCGCACACTTGTCCACGAGCATACACATTGATTCTCTGCGCCAAGTAGCGAGGAATCGCCTGGAAAGGTTTATGCCAGAGAAAGAGAGAGAGCGAGAGAGGTGGTCGAGAGAAAATGCCGAGTGAGGTCGTGCGCGCACACACACGAGTGCGCGCGCATACAGAGACGCTCGCGTGAACACACAGACGCGGAGTGGGGGAAGCGAGTCTCGCAGTCGAGCAGCGACTCCGGGCTCGTAAACTATATCGCGCAATCTTGGTTCTCGCATTTTCTTCACTTCCACGACGATTTCCTCTTTCCTCGTATCTCACTGCCAAAAAGCCCACTACGCGTCGCCCGGTTTAATGCCCCTTGGCCTATCTCCCTGCTAAGCTAACTCTCCGCATCACGGATACAAAATTATGGAGATTGTGGATGAATTTTTATTACGAAATTTTCTTTCAACAACCCGAAAACGAGACACCGGAAATCCCGGTCTGTCTCCTCCCTACCCGGACATGCATTTTCATGAATTTTTCCTTACGAATATTAGCATAATACGAGTTTTTATTTATCATAACGTCGGCCATTTGTAAAGAAAGAAATATAACTTTGCACAAACGCGACGACACCTTGAACTTGCTTTCGAAATGGACCAGTTGTTTTTGTTTTTATTTTTATTTTTATTTTTATTTTTTATATTTACGGACAAATCTGAGCCAGCTGATTGTAGAGACTGAGATACTTCCAACTCAAAGTCTAAAAGTTATGTTTATTCAAGAAAAATAAAGAAAACGAAACAATAGGTGGTAATTTTAATCAAATTCGTCGTCAAATGGAAAATTGTCCGTAAACTCGACCTCGTTTCGTACGTTGATTCGCAAGGAAAACAGTGGTATTTGTCAAATCGACTGAAAAAAATCTGGAAGTTGGCCAGATCCGCAAAAACTTTTTATTCTTTGAATATTTTGACACGTGGGTCAGTCCGATCGACAAGAATTCTAGTGGGTCAACGTATCGATATCAAAAATACGGCAAGGAAAAAAAACGAAATATAACAATATTAAATGAATTATTTCATTTTCTCTAAACATCACGCAAATTCGCTAAAATAAAATACAAAAATTGCTTCTTCCCTCGGGAATTACGAATGAAAATGTTTTAACGATTTTTTAATCTTAGCTCGTGAACTTTCTTCCCTAGAAAAATATTATGACAAAATTTGCATTTGAAATTAATTATCTTTGCCCCCCCCCCCCCGTTTCTCCCTTTTTCCTCTCTCTCTCGCCCCGGGTTCTGTGTTTTTTTTCTCGCCTCTTAAGACCCAAAATAAACTCGAAAATTCTCTCGCCTCCAGCTTACCGAGGCGAAGCTTTCGACGTCTTGGAAAATATTCGCGCTTAAGCCTTTCGCTCTTAAACCGCCTTCGAGTCCGTCGCAACGAGCCCATTGGTACACTCGGTACACACTTCGATCGCGATAACGATAATCAAGTCGACGGGAGAATTACTCGTTGCCAAGAATCTTGAAGGGAAAACACCGAGACGTTTGTATATTCACGCTTCGACCTCTGGGCTAAGACAAAAAAAAAATACACACACACACCTACACGTTTATACGAGAGATATAAAATTATATAGCTCGGAGATAAAACGTTCTTCTATCCGACGTAAAATACGCGTTAGAGACAATTTGAAAATGACCAACATTTGATCGAGTTAGAATTGTTATAATGAAAATTAATTTATTATCTCGACGAATAATTCATTATTTTCCATCGATCATTCAATAATAAATTACCCCTTAGCGTCCATAAAACCTTTTATTCACTTTTCAATCCGACACGAAATACACATCGAATATAAACTAAAAAAAATCATTAAAATCTGATAAAAATCAAAATAAAAAGAAAATAAAGACCTTCGTCATTTCGATAAATAGCGAATTATTAATATCGAATAGAGAACAAAAAATATTACTTCACGTGTGAAACGACAAATAATTTATAATCAATATTTTTATCTCCTTAGATTAAAAAAAAATCTTTTCACCATTTTTTAAAAAAATTGTATACTTTTGCATCTCGTGAGTTCTTTTATATATTTTTGTTTCCATCCGATATATATTTATACACACAAACATTTGACGCGTGTCATCCCCCCCCCCCCCGACCCTTTCCTCCCCCTCGTATAACTTTCGTGCCCCTCCTGTCGGTAATATTTTTTAAGACGCATTAGGAACGGGTGCCCTGCAGCAGCTTTTCGTTTCTTCGACAGCTGTATCTCGTCTCGCGTCCGCGCTCGCGCCGCCAGTTCGGAAAAGTCTCGCAGCCATTATAACGTAAAGGTATAAAGGCGAGTACTACGAAGATACCACCATTATAAATGGTCTATTTATAGAAATGGGTAGCAAGGCGAAACGGAAAGAGAGAGAGAGAGAGAGAGAGAGAGAGAGAGAGAGCGAGAGAGGGGTGGCACGTGTGGGTACTTTTTTTTCTTCTTTTTCTTCTTTCGTTTCACTCGACGAACCGAGCCGGAAATCTCTGCTTTTCTTTCGCCCCCCCCCCCCCCCCCCTTCTCGTCGACCCTCATCCTCCGTACCATTGCCTAGCGAGAATAAAAAATCTTTCGCACTCGACCCATTCTCACTCCGTACAAAGAGTCGGGAAGAATAATATATTTACGAAAAAGTTAAAAGAACGAAAATAAAATGTTCGAAGAAAACAAAACAACAACAAGTTTTTAGATCGTGGAAGATTTTTTTTCACTTTTTTTTTTCGAAACTATCAGATTATCGAGAGAAACGCAAAATAGATCGAACAACAATCATCTCCGATAGCGAACGAATAAATTCGACGAACGAACCCGAGACGAGCAGAATTTTGAGACATTGGATTTTCAATGTTTCGATTAAGCTCGTTTTCGCGACACGAAGAAAATACAATTTTTTATTTTCCATATATAGGAAATAGGTTACGAAATAAGTAAAACTTTTAGTTCTATATTCATAGAGTTTAGACTTTATTCTTTATGGAACACTCGGAAGGCACGTCTGGCTCCTAGCATATATTAGTCAAGACTAAAGACAAATCGGTTATTGGGTCCGTACTTATCGCTCTGCCCTAATAGCGTAATATAAACATAAACAGTATCGGCCACACATAGCGTTCTCGGTATATGATAGATTAATTTTTGTATATAAGCATATGCATATAAAGAAACCAATACCATACTCCCATCGTTATATTACATTCGGCAAAAATCATCAAATAAAATGATCAAAGTGTGTTTTGAAATCGAGACAAACGAGACGCCTTATTTTTCTCGATTAATCGTGTACGTCAACGTTCGAATCAAATTGTCTTATCGATTTTAAAAATCCGTTCATTCATCCTTCGGCTAAGATGTTTACGCGTCTACTCTCTCGCTTTCCCCCGCACGTGCACATCCGAATTATTATCCTCTTTATTCCGAGTCGAACGATCTTTGTAGGTCAACGTTCCTCTTTTTTCCTCTTTCTTCCTCTCCCTCTCTCCCTTTCTCTCTCTTTCTCTCGTTGTGTGTCGTAATAATGAGAAGATGGCTGGTCGATCGTTGGTGGGCCACCCACGCACGCGACACTGCAAATTCATTAAAAGTCACGGCTATGGAGTGACAAACACCAACGCAATATTACTATACGTGTGTATATCGTCTGTACTCTTTTCACGACGTTATGAGTTAGCGCACGCGAATGCGATCTTACTACGTACACACACACGTACACATTTATATATATTTATATATACAGGGTGAATCTCTTAAAGTATAGCACCATTTATTTTGGGGTAGATGGGACCATTACAAACAAAAGTTGCAAATAAACATTAGGGATATTTTTAATAGTTTACGAGATATCAATTTTTGAAGTTTGTCCAATCAGCGCGACGAGAAGCGTTGGAGCGACCCACTCCCCGCCCTATCCGTAGATATAGCACAGTGTAGGGCGTTACATTTGGGATCGCAAAATTCAGAGCAGTCAATTATTATTATTTTATCACGCAGTCATTTTTTTTTGTCGGGCATTGACTGGCTAGGCTACGGCTAGGGTGGAGAGTGGGCGGCTCCAACGCTTCTTGTCGCGCTCTAATTTGACGAACTTTAAAACTTCATATCTCGTAAACTATTGAAAATATCCCTAATGTATATTTGCAACTTATGTTTGTAATGGTCCCATCTACCCCAGAATAAATGGTGCTATACTTTAAGAGATTCACCCTGTATATATATTGTGTATATTATATATATATAAACACAAGCACATAAATAAACATACACTTTTGCGTGGGCCTATATATATACATATATGTATGGTTGTGTGTGTGTGTGTGTGTGTGTGTGTGTGTGTGTGTGAATATAATCGCGCGGCCTCGGATCATCTCCGTTGCTACCGTCCTCGCTCTCAGTTGTATTAAACACACGTATATACACATATATACGCCACGGTAAAGTACCGAGTCAGCATCTGTTCATGCTGACACCGTGAATCGTTCATCATTCCGTTCGCGGTGTCCTCGACGTTCCTCCGAACGATATCTCGAGCGTTCTCGCGCGTGCGTAGTCGACGATAAAAAAAACGCGATAAATAATTTCTCATGCATCGATGATGATAATAATGCACAATGTATAATGATAATAACGAGGATGACGAGTGTCTCGTGTACGTGTCGAGGAGATTATATTACTCGTGTGGCTGAAAGTAAAAGAAAAGTCGGATAAAACGTGTACGCTCGTGTACGCTCGTCCCTCCTTCCCCTGCTGCTGCCATCTTTCTCGCGTCGTCGTAAGCTTCGCCGATCTATATTTAATTTATTTATACGCGTTGCCGCAATCGGCGTCTCTCGATCGAGCGAGATCAACCTCTTCTTTGCGTTTTATAAAAATTGTTTCGGGCTTGAATTTTTTTTTCTTTTGTTTTTTTTTTCATTCTCCATTCGAATATCGAGATAATTTTTCAAGTATTTATTTTTTTCACGTATATCACGGTTACGTTGGATTTCGGGGTTATTTAATATTGTTTATTTTTTTCTTTGTTTCTCTATTTCGTTGTGAATTCATTTGTTTATTTTATTATTTCAATTGTTTTTTTCTTACGTCGTTTTTTCTTTTTCGTCGCGACGCCGATCGAATCGGATTATTATGACCACCGTATTTACAAAAATGCTCGTGTAATTAACGTCTCAAAATAATAATAATAATTTCCATTATTACGTTATCGAAGATTTTTATTCGAAACAAATTTTCTCCAAAGAAAAATAATATTTTTTCTCATATTAAAAATTCTTAATAAAAACAAAGAAAATATTTCGTATAAACAAACGTGGACAATCGATCATCTTATATTTTTAATATTTATTATTATTAACAATTTCTCCATCCAAATGTTGTCAGAAATCTGGTCTCGAGCCTATCGGGCCTTGGGAGATTCGCGTACAATGGTTAATGTTATTATATGAAATCGAGGAAAATAGAGAGAGAGTGAGAGAGGGTGGGAGGGGAGGGGGTTGCGTTCTCTGGAGCTTTCGAGTCACGGATGCGAGGCGGATGATGTTACTGTTTGCCTGTCTCGCTGTCTCGTTGCAACGTTGAAGAGAGATTGAAAGAGCGGTAGGGTATTCCCCCACCCATCCACCCCTTCCTCGTCTCACCCCTCTGGATGCCTCTGCCAGTCCCCACGGGTCTACGTATTATATTATCCCTGAGAAGCATGAGATAGACACGCGCCAGCTAGAAATAGATCGAGGGGAGAGAAATATCGGGCCTGCGTAACGGAAAATCCATTCTGACTCAAGAATGAAAGACGTTCACACAAAGATTTTTTTTTCTTCTTCTTCTTCTTCTTCTTCTTCTTCTTCTATAATTATAATTAGTTCGTTGGAATGCAGGAAACAGATATTCTCGTACGACTGAAATGTAATCAATGCGCAAGAAATACGTTGTCTGAGAAACTTCCATTGAATAACTCGTTTGATTTCACTCGGTAGAAATAATTCAAAACGTTAGAAATTTTATCGAATTTTTCTCTGTTTATTTTTTTATATTTTTTTAATCACTATTCGCGACGTAAACACGAAATTAATACGGGAATGTTTTTTTTTTAATTCGTCGTTTTTCGTTTGTTTATTTTTGTTTTTAATTTGGCTAGTTTCGAAAGCGATTTTGTTTGTTTGTTTTTAAGTCTTCAGATGGCGAAAGAAATTTTTCATCGTTTTTTTCATTATTATTTTTATTTACTTCTTTTTTTTTTACCGTTACAATATAAAAGTTAGGGGTTTCGAATGAACGCTGATTATGAAATACAGACCGAAACAAAGAACAACAACAATAATAATAATAAATCAACGAAATCATTTCGTCAATCAACGGAAAAAAATCACTCCCGATTGTTATTATTTTATTTTTGTTTATTTTTTCACAATGATTCAAAACTCGGTGGCTTCGAATAATCATTTACAATAAAAAAAAAGAGTTAAAAACTGAAACACGATATAACAATAATAATAATAAAAATAAAAATAAATAAAACAGTAATAATAATAAATCAAAGGAGTCATTTTTTAAATTACATAACGAACAAAGTCTCCAGAATATTCTTATCATTTTATTTTTACATTTTTCCTATAATATCTAATTTAAAATAATTATTCGAATAATTATTTAGTAAGAAAAAAGAGTTAAACATTCAAACAACAACAACAACAATAATAATAATAAATGGAAGGAACGTCGAGAGCAAAGCATCGTTTATATATCTATATATATTTAGCACGTATGCTAGTCGAGTATCTCTCATGCATGGCTATCTTATAGTACATGCAACGTATCCCCGAAGAGAGAAACGAGTGTCGAGCAAGTCATGTACGAGGAACACGCGATAAGGGATGAAGGAACTAACAAGTGGAGAGTGAAATGCAAAGAGGGCATACGAGGCGAACAATATGGTCGTATATCGAGCGAGACTCGGGAAGATTTTTTTTTTTCTTATTTTTTTTTCCTCTTTTTTTTTTTTTTCTTCTTCCTCCATATTCCCATCTCCATACGCAACTCTTCTTCCTCTCGCGAGCTTCTTTCTTTCCTTTTGACTATGATAGACGAAGAGAACGGGACAGTGCTGTCGTCGAGCGACTCGCCATATTTCACGTCCTCGCCTCGACCATGTATGTCAAGTCCTCGTCGAGCTTTTCCACGTCGCGTCGTACTGGGACTCCCCTGTCCTCTCTCTCTCTCTCTCTCTCTTTCTCGTCTCGTCTATCTCTCGAATGCCAACTCTCGAGGTTTATTAATCCTTCTCTCGGGCTTCAATCTCGTCGCTTTTCAAAGCTCCGACCGGCACAATCGAGACACTTTATTATTCACAAAATTTCATATTTGATTACACGAATTCAATTTCACCCAGTGTTAATTAAATTCGGGATTAGCTCTGTTTCAATTAACTGTTTGAGTTAATTATGTCATCGATTATATTAATAATCGAAAAAAAAAGATAACATTGATTTTATCGATTAATTAAATTAATTACTCAATTATCGAATAACCCAATTGCTGAAAATTATCAAAATTACATTATCAAATTTGTTTCGGAGAATTTGACCTACAGTTTGGAATTATTTCGTTGTCTTTGTCGATCGATCGATTATCGTCTTAATTATTAAAATTCTACGATAATAATTTATCGCAGCCGAACTTTTGAGGGATTGTCCGTAATTAAATAAACAACCCGTCCAATAACCCACGAATAAACGAGTCGATTGAATAATCACCCCCCCCACACTAATTAATCAATTAATCACACGATAAACGATTGATTACTAATTATCCCATAGTTTCTTCATTACAATAGCAATTTCGCATTTCCCAAAATTCTTTTGACGATTATTTAGCGAGGTTATAACAGCTCGTACGATTTTCGCGAGAAAAACGAGGGCAAATTAATTATCCCGGTGTTCGATCGAGCGTGATCGCTCGCAGGTCGCGCGTATATCCTCGTTTACAAGCGCCCGATAAATATACACTCGCGTCAATTCGTCGCTCTATCTAACGTATATAAATCTTTTTTTTTATTCGTTTATTTTCTTACCTGTTTTTTTTTTTTTATCTTTTTGGCATCTCGTTGCGAAAGGCGTCGCGGCGCCGTCTCGGCGTTTTATCAATGAAACTTGGCGTGTGCCACTCGCCCCCTTCCTTCCCCTTCCGCCTTTTTCCCCCCCTCCACCTCGCAATCATGTAATACACCCTGCATTGGCAAGACACCTCTCTCCACACGCCGTAACCATTTCTATCTCCACCTTCGTCTCTTTCTCTTTCGCTCCCCCCCCCCCCCCCCTTCTGAAATATTCGAATTGGCTCGACACAGTCATTGGCTACTTGATCGACAATTTTCCATTTTCTTTGCTTCTTTATTCGAATTTAATCATTTTTTATTTAGAAAATTGTTTTTTTTTGTAAATTTTCAAAATAGCCCTTATTTTAACCACGGGAAATATTTTTAGAAAATGCTAAGTCATGAAAAAGACGAATGATATTTTGCAATTTTATATGGCTTGGTATTTTGTGGGTTTTTTTTTTTTGGAAAATTGTATTTCGCGTTGTTAAACAGTAGACGAAATTCCTCTTACAAAATATCTGCGCCCTTACGGTCTATGCCGATTGACCATTCATACAGTAATTTATATATTTTTTTTATAGTAAATCATTTTTTTCAATTAAACGTATAAAAACATTATTATAATTTATTTATCTTCGATCGAAGAAACGATAATATTTTTCTCCATGTGATTCGATGAATTTGTTGAATTTTACTGTCAAGTGGCCAATCACTGTACTTTCTTTCTTTTACTTGACGTAAAATTCCGTTTAACGTCGCTAACAGCTGACGAAAGAATTTTTTCTCTCAAACCTACGCTAGTTCGCGTTGACTATATCGAGTCGAGGCGTTCTCTCGCCGGTGGAAGCTGGACTAACCCACGCATTTCACCAACTCGTTTCACCCACCTTCGGCCTCGCGATGGCGTTTGCTCAACACTTTTTTCTTACATTATCTTACTTTTTTTAAATATCTTTTTTGTATCGAGTTTGGAGAAGGGAGGTTTGGATAGAGAAAGAGAGAGAGAGAGAGAGAGAGAGAGTTGAGTATATACATAAATACATATATACATATATATACATAATTATATACACATACACGATCTATCGCCATCTCCATGTACTATTGGCCATAGAGGAAAGGGCCCAAGCTAAACGAGAGTGTGACGACGTTTTTGCTTCGCACACGATCGTTAACCACCACTCTCTTACGAACGAACGATATCATTCGATCCCCCGGTGTGTCCGACCGATGTCCCTCTCGGCTTTCCGTCAGTTCATACCGGTCCACCGTCGGAGCATTTTCAATCGGGCTTCTCGTTGGTGCAAAAACAATTTTAATTCTACAAATCGATCGAACGTTCGATTTTTCATAAATATTCGACGTATCGTAATACGCGATCGGTTCGGACCCTCGATACGATCGTTAAAAATCGTGATTACGATAAAGATCTATTAAAAAAAAAAAAAAAATTGTGATATAAATAAAATCGTCATTTTTGGAAATTCGTTAAATTTGAGAATTTTAGGAAAATGTGGTGTTTTTTTTTTCGTTAATTTTGAGTGAATTTTATATTTGATGGGGAGGGGTTGAAACGGGGAGGGAGGGGAAGAAACGGGTAGAGAGGCTCTCGCGTATAACCGGTCGAGTCGCCCACGAATGAGGAGTCGATCGATCGATACACGAGCCAGACGAAGGCATAGAGAGAGAGAGATAGAGGGAGAACTCTCCCTGTGCGATAAGTGAACGCTGAGAGGAGCGTCGGAGGTGCAGCATGGCTGTATAAGGAGACACTGCCGGTGCAGACGATAGACTATATATTCATTATATGTATATCTACACGAGAAAGCAGAAAAAGCTCAAAAAAAAAACGTCTTTCGCGTCGATAAATCTCACAAAGTGAATATTATCGAAAGAATAAAAAAGATAAATGCGTCGCGAAATCTCGATTTATTCGAACGAGAGAAAGCGAGAAAATCGACCGGAAGAAACGAAAGATTGAAAAATTTCGTAAAAGTCGACTTTTTGTTCGCAAGAAAAATTGTCAAAGGACGAAAGAAAAGATTGATTAATCTCGAGAAGAGAATAATTTAGCGAAATAATAAATAATAAGAACTATACGTCGCGGAAAAGGCGATTTACTCGGATAAACTACGAGACAGAGAGAGAGAGAGAGAATTAAAGGTTTGACCGAAGGGAAGAAAGATCGAAAAAGTGACTTGGATCGAATAAAATTGCCAAAAGTAGAATAAAAAATTGATTGAAAATAAGGATTTTATCGACCAACATTGGTACAAAAAAAAGAGATAATAATTAATATAAAGAAGGAAGAAAGATTAACAAATTTCGATCAAGTGAATGTTTGTAAAAAAAAAAAATATTTGGAAAGCTATCAAAAAAATTGAGAAAGATTGTTTATTTTGGCGACGTTGAAAATATGGCGATAACAGCTGTGCCTAGTTGCGTCTTAGGTCCACCGCCATTGCCACCAGGCAAACGTTTTCTCTATAGAAATACCACAATTGGTAACAACGGTACGAATCTCGGTACGAAAAAAAATCATTCCCACATGCAATCGTCGACGTATTTGAGCTTTCGGGATCCCGCTGTCGAGGCTTGGATACCAACGGGCATCGTGGTCGCTTATCCCCGGGAAGATAAGGAAAAAGTAACGATGAACGATCGCAGGAGAGACGTCAAGTGCGAAATTCCCGGGGGAACGATAAAACCGACGCGGGCGTTTCACAATCGATCGAAAAATTTATCGAACACGCTCGAGGTCGAAACGTCCAGTTTTCGTCGTTTCGATGTTTCCGAACGCGACGAGGTCGACGCCTCGCGCCTCATCGAGACGAATCTTTTTCGCAGTCACTCCGAGGGCAATCTTCGAAGAATTAAAAATGAACGAAATCGCGGACGTGGCAGTGTCGCGGGGTTTTCACCGTTGGACAAATGTATCAAGGCGATCTACGGTAGCTGGAAAAATTTGTTGCAACGTAAGAGAACGATAATATTTCAAAATATTAATTGAGAAGTTTAAATTTTAGCGTTGGGTTTGAAAATTTTATTTTTCACTTTTTCATGGAGGTAGCTTTGTGGGATTGATGAAAATGGATCGAGGTGATCTACGGTAGCTGGAAAAATTTATTGCAATGCAAAAGAACAAAAATATTTCAAAATAAAGATTGAGACATTTGAATTTGAGCGTTGGTTTTGAAAAATGTGTTACTCACTTTTTCACGGAGGAAGCTTCGTTGGATTGATAATAATGTATTAAGGCGATCTACGGTAGCTGGAAAAATTTATTGCAATACAAAAGAACAAAAATATTTCAAAACAAAAATCGAAAAAATTTAATTTTAGTGTTGCGTTCGAACAATTTATTTTTCACTTTTTCACGGAGGTAGCTTTGTTGGATTGATAACAATGTATCAAGGCGATCTACGGTAGCTGGAAAAATTTATTACAATGCAAAAGAACAAAAATATTTCAAAATAAAAATTGAAACATTTAAATTTTAGCGTTGCGTTTGAAAAATTTATTTTCCACTTTTTCACGGAGGAAGCTTTGTTGGATTAATACCAATGCATCAAGGCGATCTACGGTAGCTGGAAAAATGTATTGCAACGCAAAAGAACGAAAATATTTCAAAACAAAAAAAATGAGAAATTTAAATTTGATCGTTCCGTTTGAAAAATGTATTATTCATTTTTTACGGATAAAGCTTTATCGGTGATACGAAATCACGGTGAAGGTACAGATGTAAATTTCTATTCTTTTTTTGCTACGTATCCATGTAATGCAAGACACTTGCCCTTTTTTCCCCAAAATGTTGTAAATCAAATAACATTTTTTACAAATTCTTAAAAATTGTGTCCACACCGTTGCCCCACTGATCATTCGCATAACAAACATTTAGCTAATTTGTTGTAAACTCATTAAAGTAAGGACGATCAAATATTTTCCAAAAAAATAAAAAAATTTCACAAAACCAACATAAAATTAAAACCTTAAAATTCTCGACAAATATTAAAGATAATTGCGAAAATCAATTGATCAAAATCGCGTAGAAACAAAAAATCCCGACTGAAAGAAAAAAATCAACGAGAAACTAGTTTTCCATTTTCTTTCTTCACCCTATTATTATTTATTTTTACACCCAACCAAAAACCAATTTTCAGACCAAACAAAAAATCCCCCACAACGAAAACATCGACATTGTACCAATCCCTTACCTACAGTACACCCTAGCGTACCCAAAGAATTTTTATCTATCGACGAAGTGATACCTAATCGCTACGCGATACTAAATTGTGTAAAAAAAGAAAGAAAAAAAGAAAAGATAAGGTAAATCGTTGATAAAATCATTTTACAAAAAAATTGTCGCATAAGGTTTATTTTTTTTCCATCGATCCGGCGTATCAAGCCTAAAGGTGGTGCAATAACAGTATCGACTCCCGTACACGCAATGGTCCGAGATAGTCGCGGTCGATTTGGGATTGTCGTGCCAGATCCTCGTTAGGATGACGTTCGTGATGAATACTCGTACATGCATACTCGCACTTACACACACACACACACACGTATTATATATATATACAAAGCTAAAGGTGTACTAAATACGTCGAACGTTCATCGATAGAGAGTCCCGAGATTCAGGCCCGCAGCAAGCAGTAACATATCTAGCCGTGTATGAGCGGAATGGCTAATTAACACGCCTGACAAGTCGAGGTGCACGACCCTCTCTCTCTCTCTCTCTCTCTCTCTCTCTCTCTCTCTCTCTCTCTCTCTCTCTTTCTCTCTCTCTCTCTCTCTTTCTCTCCTATTATACACGTAGGTGAGGACGAAGCTGGCCGTAGCACGAACCATTGGGAAGGCCAGATACGCCCAAGCTCTTCGTGTCCGATTCACGTGTAGGCAGGCGAAAGATACACCGAGAAAAAAATCCGTGATTTATTGTCTTCGAATTGAATTCATTGAAAATCTTGCGCATGATCGATCGATCATTTTTAATTCGTAAAGTAAATGAAAAATAAATGATACTTGATGATAATTAATCGTTCGAATGTTCGATCGAAATAAATTCCTTTCGATCATTTAATCGTATAATTAAATATCGTTACAAAGTATTTTCATTATTGTCCATTTATCGTTTCTAAGTAATTTTTGTTATGAATTAATAAATCAATATTTCTATCGTTTCGTCGTAATTAATATAAATCAAAACCTATGCATTTGTTTCGTCAATCGAAACGCACCATTAATTATCATCGTGAATTATTTTTATTTTCACTCATTTATCGTCGACAAGTAATTTTCTATTCATTTATCAAATACAATTTGTTTAAAGTCATCGCGAATATTAATATAAACGTATATATTTTTCACGATAATTTAAACGTACGATTAATTACAATTATAAATTATTTTACTTTTTTAAATATTAATCATTGATCGTTTTTTGATTCTTCTTTCTTTTCCATAAATTGAAATAAATACCTAAGTACTAATAAAATCGTGTCTTATATGGACATACGATCTTTTTATATCCGTTTTATATACATAATATATATATATACACACAGCACATGATTCTCTAATATATTAATATACGTAAGTGCCGAAGAGATTTTAACACTCCGTCGAAAAGTTCCAGAACCGCTCCAGTTCTAAAACGTCTATACATATATATATATATATACATATTATATATATATATATATATATATACGTATTATACAGTATTGGCCACGCGAGCAAACCCGTTTACAGGCATGACACGAGAGAGCTCTTTTTATCGTTCGACGACCGCATAAACCACGGCGAGAAGAGCCGAGTTTTACGTTTTACGGGGGTCGAGAGATAGAGACGACGAGTTGGAGAGAGAGAAAAAAAGAAGGTCAAGAGACTTGCGACGAATATAGTAATACCAATACGTATATATATATTTATATATAAAGAGAGAAAGAGAGAGAGATATCCCAGTAGTAGATAGGAGTTTCAAGAAGTCACGAGTACTCCAAGCTTCGAGCATTTCGGCCTCGACTCGACGATTCTATTAAATATCGTCGTACACATAGTAAAAAGGGAGAAAAATAAAAATAAAGAAGAAAAAATGAACGAAGAAGACATACATACAAAAAAAACAAAACAAATACGATAATTAACAAACTCGTCGATTCGAACGAGCTACTTACACTCAAATTGGTCCCACTTTTTTGCTCTCTCGACTCGTAATCTCTCTTATCTCTCGCGATCTGACCAACCGCACGTTGAGTCATCGTACTTATTAGACGCGATCGTTCCGTGGCTGTAAACAAGCCGATTTGTATAATCGACGTTCGCACAAACAACCACTCGCTTATAATTCTTATCGATCGAATAAAAAATAAAAAAAATTGATAAATCCAGTATATAAAATTCAATTGAAAAAATAAAAGTAAAAAAAAAATAATAAACATTACCACGATAAAACCATACGAAAACATCGTACGACAGATAAAATAATCGTCTCTTTGTAAATTGATCGATCTATCGAGCCTGCACGCGATTCGATAAAAATTTTTATTTCTCTTTTTTTTTCTCCCCCACAAAAAATTATCGTCGCTCTTTGAATTCGTCTCGAAGTCGTTTAGCCAAGACGCATTTCACGATTGATTCCTCCCTGTGTACATCTCTTACTCGTTGATTCGCGTCGTTGCTTCGTACAAAAGTCACTTGTACGCTCGAGACGTCGAGGCACCCCCGCTCTGTCGTCAAGAGGGTGGGAGAAGGGAGGGGGGTTGACTCTTCGTACGTACGCTGCTTCGTTAAGGCAGTAGGCTAACTCGAGTTACGTGCCCAACCGCTTGACCTAGCTTTTTTTTTTTTTTTTTTTTTTTTTTTTTTTACAGTCACTTCTTTAATCGTACTGCCACGAATGCCTTCGTTCGATGCTGTGTGTGTACGTCCTCGCGATGATGATTATTACGGTCGCTAGGGAGCTCTCTCGTACTCTCGAGACACTACGGTGACTTTTCACGCGCACTTGCGTCACTCGGACGGACAACGCTCTTCGTGCTTTACCGTGCGCTAAAAATCAACGAGTACAATACTTGTTTACTTAATTTTTTAGCGAGGAATATCGATTCGCGAATTATTTTTGTAACGGTAGGATAAAAGGAGAAATGAGATTTTTTTTCTTGGGATGTTTACTTTCATGGAGGTGCGTGGATTTGGAGATATTTTTATTTCGGTTGAAAATAATTGTCCTTCGATCGGGTGGAGTTTGTTTTTGGTGAAATGCGATTAATGAGAGGAGGAGAGAAGTCGAGTCGGAAATTTCGTGACGAATTTTTGTTCGCGTCGATTTAGTTCGACACGAGTGATATAAAACAATTATTATTGTTTCGACGAATTTTATTTTGAAGAAGTTTTTTTTTATCTCCTTGAGGATTATAAAATTGGGGATTTGATCGAAAGGTTTTATATCGTTGACGCAATCGTTTTATTTTTTCAATAATGTACTTTATTCGGCGGAGGGTTTTGCGAATTCGCGATTTTGTGAAATAAAAAAAATGTCGATATTAAAAAAAATTTCTTAAATCAATAATTTATCGAACATTTCACACAATGCATTTAGATTTATTTAAAAGAAATTTATACGATAATTCAAAGAGCTTTCGAAGACTACCTGGGACGAGAAAAAAATTGAAAATTGACAATTAAAAATTGTTTTTTTCACGCCGACACAATTATTTTCTTCGTCAACGATTATAAAACACATTTAAAAATTTGCACTCTCGCGACTATTACGAGCGAGAATTTTCTTAATCGTTCCCTCTAATTATGAGACAAGGTCTCCAGGATTACCGATTTTTTTTATAAAATAATTTTCCAGCGTTATCGAGAGAGAAAGACTGGAATCACTGTAATCAATCAAAAATAAAAATTATCTCGATACTGTACACCGTTATCTTGTACAATATGGTACAATATTCGTGATATTAAACGGTGGAGAAAAGAAGAGGGGGTGAGAAAAAGAGTCACGCGAGAAAATTCGAAGAAGGAGCCTTTGTGTCTCGGGCTTTGCGCTGGTACTAGCCTCGCAACCGTCATACGTATATAGCGTATCTCTTATCTATAGCAAAAGTCTCGTAGGAAAAATCAACAACCTGTTGATTTCATATAGAAGCTTGAGAAGCAAAGACGCGAGGTTGGTAGAGCTCTAGCTAAGCTATATTTACTTTTTTATGTACATATATAAATATATAAATATATATATATATATATACACTTATATAGGAAGTTTGTTCTAATATGCGTCTGCCTACGTTGAATTCTTCACTCGGTTCTATTGTACGATAAAGTCGTGTCAATGCCTCGTCGCTCAATGAACGTTCTCGCACCTCTGTAAATTTTTCATTCGTTTGTTCTCCGGTTTCATCAGTGAGCGTTTACGTTACTCATTCATCCTTAATTGGAGATTGTCGCGTTGTATGCATTTTTCAAACCACTATGTCGGCTCTTCGTTTCTTCGTGGCGTAGGCGTTAGCTCGTTCGAATACAAAACATAATGATTGAAAATCATTTCCTCGTTAGATAGTTTGTTGACATTTTTTTTTTTCGTTTTTTTAATGATTGATAAAAGTTTAATATATCGATGAAAAAATTGTGTATAAATTATTCTGAATTTATCAAGTGGATAATAATTGCATTTTTTTTAAGTTGTTTCGTCGTGATATAATTTTTTTGAAAATGTTTTTTTCGTTGAAAACGTTCGAAGAAATTAATTTTTTTTTAAATAATAATAGACTTGCGTACATCGATGAAAAAATCTTGTATAAATTATTCTGAATTTATTAAACAGAAGAAAATTACGTTTTTAAAGTTATTCTGTCGTAAGATAATTTTTTTTGAAAATTTTTTCTTCATTAAAACTACGTTCGATGGAATAAAAAATTATCAAAGGTATTTTCTCCGTCGAACGTTTCAAAGAAATATATTTTCCGTCGATAATAATAAATAACTTTTATACGACGATGAAAAAAATATTATTCTCCAAATAATTCTGAATCGATTAATCTAGAAAACAAAAATTACATTTTTCCAGATACTTTTTGTTGTCATAAAATAAAATTTCAAACAAACAAATTCTCCATTAGAATTCTACTCGTTCGATCTTTCCACTCCATTGCCAATGCAGAGCACGTGCCTACGTATTTCCTTTCACCCTTTCTTTCTTTTTCAACATTTTTTTTATTTCTTCTTTCCCCTCCTCCTTTTTTTCGTCATCACATGTCCACTCGTGGCTCTGTGGCTATGAATTGTCGCTTCCAAGCGGGGACGATGTCATGCACGTTGGCAGATGTCGAGAGGAACACGTGCTGTACGTTTGTGTACATTGAATATTACACGACTCTCGGTTGGCTCGTTGACGACGTTTCTCGTTAGACCAGAGATGAAAAAAAAAATAACTCGGATGTCACACTCGAATGGAAAATAGAAATGAAAATAGTTTCGTAACGAAGCAGTTACGAACAATTCTAGCGTTGAAAAAAAGATTTAATTCCCGACGGTAAATAATAATTACTCGAATGGATTAAACGTCGCCCACAAATCCAATTTTTTATTTTCATTTTCTATTTTTATTATTCGGTCATTTTGCCATAAAATCGAATGAACGAATTTCTCGCCCGAGTGGTGATTTATTTATTTTTAAAACTGAACGACGATATCTCTTTATCAATAATTCATTTTATAGAAATTTATTAAATTATTTTTAATCCAACCGTCAACCTCGGCGAACTTTGACACCGAGATATGTATATTGACCCGGTCAATGAATATTTTTGAACATTCGCTTTTAGCAATCGGAGTCTAAAAATAAATATATAAATTTTCAGTGTATAACGGATTATCGAGAGATGAAATCCTAAATTAAACAAGAATTACTGATTTAATTTGATCACGAGTGTGATATTTCGGGGTATGTTATAAATTTTAAAAAAATCATTCATATTCGAAATATTAATAATATCAGGTTTCAACAATAATTAATAGCAAAACTTTATAATACTAAAAATTGATTATAAAAATATTATTCGACGTATACACCGGTAAATAATATTTATTCACTCTCTACTACACGTATTCTCTTATAATCTGCATCGAGGATGAAATTCTATAAATACTCTTCGATCAATTTGAAAAAAATCAAATAATACATTTAACGATAAAAACCATATCGATCATCATCAATTTCATTGACTTTTTTATTTCATTATTCAAATCAATTCATTGTCAACTTTTTCTTACTTAAACCTATTTGTTGTTTACAAAACCCTTATCATTTTTTATATGACCTCGAACGATCGATAAACAAAGCCGAACAAAACAAAAAACAAAACAATAATATCCATCCGAATTTTTGTCACAGTCGAGAGCAGCCCCCCAACGAAGCCCCCCCTGTAATCCCAGGGGTCCTTGCATTTTTTCAAAACATTAAAATATCCTCGAAGCCCAGGCCCTTCTCTACGTGTGTTTCACCGCTCGCTCGGTCGTTCGTCGAGAAAGAAATAAAGAGAGAAAGACGCTTTATACCAGATTCGAAAAGCTTTTGAATCGATTTAAAGAAGCCTACGCCCATGAGAACCTGTTTACGCGGCTCCGTAGGTACGCTGCACTCGAGGACGAGCTACCCCCCACCCCTCTCTCTCTCTCTCTCTCTCTCTCCCTCTCTTTCTCCCTCTGTACGAGAGAGCCAGCGAAACACGACGAGCTAGTAGCCATGCATGTGTGTGCAACGACGTACAAACGCTACGGTTCCTTCTCTCGCTTCCCACTTCTCGATGTACGAACGAACGGACCTGGGCGACTCTGCTGCTGCTGCTGCTGCTGCTGCTGCTGCTGCTGCTGCAGCGATCTCTTCTGGTCGTTCTATCTCTCTTTCTCTCTCTCTCACTGTCTCTTTCTCTTTCTCTCTCTCTCTCTCTCTCTCTCCTCGGTGTCCCGGGCCGAGCAAAGTCGTGGCAAAGTCGTAGCCGCGATCAGACTCGAGCTCGATATTGTTGCACCAAGTTGTGTTCCGGTTCTCTCGGTCGGTTTTTCGGTATATATTCGTAGTCGACTCGCGCCACTAAAAAGAATTTATTCCTGTCGGAAAAACCGTTGAGCGTGACGATCGACGTGTGATACGACATAATTTTTTTCACTTTTTTCTTATTATTTTCTCATTATTATTAGTTTTCGTCCGGAAAGAATTAACGAATCAATTTTCTTCCGTGAGAATTGGAACGAAGATGCATCGTTCGTGTTCGTCTTGTGTATGTAAAAGTGCAATTTTTCGTGATACATTTTTCAGTGAACGATATTTCTCTCGTCGCACTGCCCTCTAGCGAGGAATTTTACGAACTACCCTCTGTGATTGCATTTTTTTCTTTGTTTATTCCTCATTTCGTTGTTGTTGCTTCGAGAAGAAAGACACTGCGATATACAAAATCGCAGAATGAAAATTGGATCGTTTTAAATTTAAATCATTTTATCTTCGCTTGAAAAAATTATTCATTTAAATCAATTCGTTTTTTTTTTAATTACAACACATTATTAAATTTCAATCTCTTCAAATTCTTCGGTCTTAAATAAATCAATAACGATTTATTCCAATACTTATCGTCAATTTTAATTCAAACGTACATTTTTCTCTACGTAGTATTTTTTTTTAATGATAAAAACAATTTTTTTCTCATTTCCATAAAATTATTGTTTAAACACGAGTATAAAATTTTTTCATGGTATTTTTTATAACGTGTGTTTAATGTCGTTTGTTTCCTGGTTGGATTACAGTCGGCGGCATGAGCCGTCCATCGAAAGCCGTGACCCAGGTGAAGAAGGTGGCACCACCCGCCGTGCCCGATGTATTTCGTCACTCGGGTTCGTCATTCGGCTCCGCCGGATACGCGAGCAGCGAGGACGGTGGTTTTCTCTCGAGCGGCGGTGGTAGCGCGATCGGCGCTGGATCAGCCGGCGATGATGGATCGTACGGCATGCCGTCGGGAAAGAGTCCCGGCCCGATATTCACTCATCCGGGTTTCGCTTTTCCACCGGTCGTTGGAAAATACGCCCATGCCGAGGATCAAGGTAACGATTAAGAAAACATTCAATTTTTCAATATTTTCGAATCATAAAATTAACCAAAAACCTTCTACTTTAAACGAAATCCATAATTGACCATTTTTCGCTCGATGAAATTATTCCTCGTGGTTCGTACATTTTGACAAAAATTAACGAGCCATTTATTCTCTCAATGGTCATCGTTGGAAAAAAAAATTAACGAGCTAGTTAATTGCTCACTATTCGTTTTATCGTTGGATCGTCTAGTTTGAAAAAAGAAAACAAATTAACACGTCTATTACTTTTTTTTCACTATTTATTATTCTTTGTTACTGTTTATTGTTTAATTCGAATGAATCAACGGGGAGATTACTTATTTACCATTGAATCGCGTTTGTTTCGTTTAACGACGCTTCGGCTGAGAAACGAACGTGCCGAACGATCTTTATTTACGACTAGCGAAATTAATGCTTCGATTATTCTTTTGATAATTCAATCGAGCAATTACAAAATACAAATGTTGCTTTTGACATTTGTACTATGTACGTTAATTATATATATTATGATTTAATCGTAAAATTCCTGGCAAATTGTATTATTTTTAAAAGTTTTATTTTATTTTATTTTATTCGAGAGATGCGCGAATTAATTCGATTGATTTTAATCGCAGGTATCGACATGACGCAGAGTCCCGGCCGCGACAGTCCCGGAAGTTCGGGCTCGGGATCGGGCTCGAGACATTCGACGGCTTCGCTCGATTCTGGTAGAGCGTCCGGTTACCATTTGGGTGGGCCGAGAGGACCCGGTGCACTAACGTCATCGCCCAGATGCTCGATAAGTTCGCTGGGCAGTCATCCGGACAGACCGGCTGATCTTGACGTGGTGCACGCCTGGCTCACGGAATTACAGTTCGACGAGTATTTTCCACTTTTCGCATCGGCCGGTTACGATCTCGCGACGATAACTCGTATGACACCGGAAGATCTGACGGCCATAGGTAAAAATAAAGAAATATTTCGTTCTCCGATTAGCTTAAGGTCGTTTAAACCTCCCATCGATATCGCAAAGTCATTCAAAATATTTTTATCTCGTTATATTTTCAAGGTATCAAACAGCCCAATCACAGAAAACGAATCAAAGCGGAGATCGACAATCTTAACGTCGGGGATGGATTGCCGGAACACGTGCCGGGTTCGCTCGAGGAATGGCTAAGATTGTTGAGACTCGAGGAATATCTCGGCGCTCTTCATCAGCAGGGTATGCGATCGGTCGAGGACGTAACGACTCTCACGTGGGAAGATCTCGAGGATATCGGTATCGTTCGTCTCGGTCATCAGAAAAAATTGCTTCTCGCTATCAAACGAGTCAAGGACATAAGAGCTGGGAAAAGAATTCAACCATTGGATCTAGCGCGACTTCCACCTCATCCTGGTCACACGCAGGTACTAGAAACAATCAAATTTTCTACTACAAAGCCTTTGCTCGAAAATTATTAGAATTTTTTTACAATAAAAACCTTTTTTTTCTCTCGTAGTTCGTTTTTTTTCGTTTTTTGGATAAATTTTTGTCTTTTTTTTAGGATGTCGTGATTCAACGAGGTGGTCCAGATTTGCCATCGCCGGACGAGGATTGTTCGTCGCCGGTGCTAAGATCGTTTCAAAGAGGCGGCAACGAAGCGACGTCAACGTGGAGAAGTATGTACGCGGCATTACCCGGTGGATTGGAATACGGTACGGTCGGTCGAGGAGGCGCTGGTTCGCGCGGTAAATCTCTCGAGAGTCTCGAGGATGCGCCTTTGACTTATCCACCGTCGCCAGCTCCAACGACGCACGGTGATCCGATAGGCTGGCGACCGAGATGTTTCGAGGACGGTGATCTCACGCCGACGAACGAAGCGGCGACTACCGTCGAAGCTGGGGGTGGAACTCTACCAAGACCGAGACACTGTCTCGTTCGTCCGCGTCCCGTAGCCAAGGTAACTCTCGCCTATAAGCAAAAATGGACGATATACGATTTATAAGAAAAATCCATTTAAAAACATTTCACGAGACGATTCGCTATTAATCTAAAGAAAAAATAATTCTCATTACTCGATTATCACTTTCTCTTTTTACCTATAGTTAAGAAAATTCACAATAATTTCGTATTGTTTAATTATGAATATTTGTAGAGTTTCGTTTGTGAATCGTTGTGTCGTTATGCGCGATATTTTCGTGCAACTATATTATAATAAATATCCAGTGGTTCAATCAGGTAACAGCGACACCCGGACAATTCAAATCATTGCCACGGGATTTTGACAACAAGTATCAACTGACCTATGGTCTAGAGAGCAGTCCTCATCTGTCCAAGAGGAGACCACCCTCGCCACCGAGACGACAGAGCTCGAGGGAGCTCGCCGCTACTGTAAATTCAAGCGGTGACGTTGTCATAGATTGTAGCGGTCCGGTGCCAACAGCGAGCTGCGACGATCATCATATACATCATCATCTTCATCATCCACCGCCACCCGCACCAGCGTCAAATATGCCGTCGACTCCGCAATTAAATCGACCACCTTCCACGATGTCCCGCTCTTGGGGCAGCGTTAGCGTGAACGTTAACGAGGAGCACGAACTCATCGCTACCCTCGCGCTTCAACATCGCAACGGTTCTGACGCCAGTTTTAAGGTAACAATTTTACGAGAATATTACAAATTTCGTAATACAGTAGAAACTCGTTTATCCGATCCTCGATCGTACGAATCCTCCTCGATTATCCGAACGATGAATTAGTTTATCCGAACGTTGGCCCGAAAGATACATATTAACGCGAAAACTTTAATACGTATGGCAAAATTTTTAATAAATATGTATATATTGTTTTTATGCGATGAGGTGTTATTTATGATCTCGTCCACAAAAAACCCACGTTTCAATTATCCGAACTTTTGATTATCCGAACTAGTCTCGATCCCAATTCGTTCGGATAATCGAGGTTCTACTGTATAGAAAATTTATCAAAAATCCTAAACACTCGAAACCATACGCGACTGTTTTCTTTTCTCTCGATATTTTATTACTTTAAACTATCGACGAGATCGAAAAATAGATAATTATTAATTTATAATAGAACGTTGAAATATTGAAAGAATAATCTTGAAATTTGTATAAAATAGACAATGTTTTATTATCGAAATTTGTCTTCCATTTTTCAATCGGTTTTTTACGTTTCTTTTTATTACAGTCAAGTTCGAGTACGGAGTCGGACTCACTTCCGTTTGCTAACGAGAATGCCGGTACGATAAAGCAACGAGCGGCGAGGGTTCAAGAATACGCGAGCAGTCCAGGTGGTCTTGGATCGCACGTGATGGGTACTCATCATATGGGTGGTGGTCATGGCAACGTCAACAGTCCGAGTAACAACGGCGAGGGTGGCGGTGGTGGCGAGCCAGCGGATGTGCTCAACGATATCGGTAACATGCTCGCGAATTTGACCGACGAGCTCGACGCTATGCTCGAGGAAGAGAAACGCCAAGGCCTCAATCCATAATCTCGACTGCCATTACGCCGTATCCTTCATGGATAAATTTCCTCCGCGTCCTTCTTATACTACTCATCGCTGATTTTCGCCGTTGCCATAAAATGAATGAAGAAAAAGAGGAGAAAAGAGGGGAAAAAACTAAAAAAAAAAAGAAAGAAAATTTCAAGCGAGATCGCGATGAGGCGAATTTTATGATTTTACGTTTGGTCGTCGATCGGCCCTGGGGGTGGTTAGACATTCCGCGAACTGCATAATATAATAGAGAAAGATCGAAACGACGGAAACGGAGAGCCGAGACGAGTGGAAGAATGATTTTTGAGATATTATGGGGTATAATGAAGATTGCGAGAAATTCCAATATTTCGATCACGCTCTTTCTCCTCGATGACCAATCGATGGCAATATTGTCTATTACAATTATTATCATTATATTTCGTTCGTATATTTTTCTCTCTTTGCCTTGTTCGCTGCTTCCGTTCTTTATTATTTCATTTTTTGACTTTCTTTCTTTCTTTTCTTGTTACGTATCGGGTGAAAGAACACAAATGGCTGCGCGCGTGTTTTCCGTATTAGAGGATCTCGAAACTTTTTACACAGGGTCGCTGCCCAATCGTTGGACGATGTGTAGCATTTACAAATATAAAAGATTTTAAAAAAAGAAGAAAAAGAAGAAGAAAAAAAAACAATAATGAAATAACACAAAAACACTTTCCATCCGAGCTGATATACGCGTTAACTACGATTTTTTATCGATCGCTATTTAATCCTCGAGAGGATTTTTTGTACGTCATTTTCTATTGTCGTCCGCGGCAAACGCCATGCCGGCTGAACGAATAGAATATATAGTTTTTCGAGCGAGCTTATACTTTCCGACATTTTATAACGTCGAATATATACTTGTATCATAAACTTCGTTTTCGCGTTTTTTTTTTTTTTTTTTTTTTTTTTTAATCTTTTTTGTTTTCCTCATTAACGATATAATTACGAAGTTATATAAATGATAACGATGATTCTTCCGGACATTACACGGTTTATTGCCGAACGAGCACACATTCCAATAGACGAGACACATTGTTTTCTTCCGATCTCCAATTTTTTAAAAGCGTCTCTTCGTCTTCTAAGATCGTCCGTCGACGATCGACAATTTCCAGACAATTATCGAACGCAGAAACGATATTTCGAAATGACAATTGAATTTTTAAGTTGTTTTTTTTTTTTTTTTTTTTTTTTTTTTTTTCAGACGAAATATTTATTACTAATCACACGTAGGCGATTTTTCTTACACGTATCTCCCCTGATTGTTATTATATTTAGGGGAAGAAAAATAACGGGGGAAAAGAAAAATGAATGTCGCCCGAGCGTCGGAGGTCGTCCGATTAGTATTATTGTCATTTTTGTTGTTGTTTTTAATAGAAACTATTCTCAGCTGCGCTCCTCGTCATAACCGCGACATCGTCGCTTGGGAAAACTTTGAAACAAAAGAAAACATCACCCCTTCCCCCGATACGTCGAAGAGAGACTGTTAACGTCGCGAAACATTAAGCAAACCACCCATTACTTAAAACAAAAATCAACTTAAAGTTTAAGATTAATCTATTAAAGAAGAGAAGGAACGAATAAAAAGGAAAAAAAGAATAAAAAATAATGAAATAAATTCGGCTCGATTATCTCGTAGCCAGCTGACTTGTCTTGTTAACTATTGTAGGTGTATAGTTATAAATAGATGTCATGAATGAGCAGTGAATTTGGGGGGACTGTCTGTCGAACGTTTTTTTTTTCTTTTCCGACTCTTTTTTTTTTACGAACGGTGCAAAAAAAAACACTTTGCAGATTGTACTTACGCACTTTCGGGTATTATTTACCCGGCTGCGATCGACGAGATTCGTTCGTTCGATCGATCGAAATCACGATGAATTAATTGATCAATCATGTCGTACCATCGGAGTTTTTATTTTTTTTAATTTTTGTTCTCTTTTTATGTCGACGCAATTTTATTGATTGGCGATAATAACGAAAAGAAATGGTGTAAGCAGCTAATGGACATCGCCTGAAATCATTGCTTCTACATGGTGTATAAATATTATATATAAAAATATATATATTATACTAATTATAGTTTTTGTACAAAGGTATGTGCGCCCATTGAACGGTGATCTCGCCCAACGAGTGCCCATAGCGCTCGCCTAAGGTGTATTGTACACGAACCATCCTGCAAGCGCCCCACCCCTCCTTCCTTCCATGTTGGTTTTAATGATGCATTTAAATATATTATTTGGTTTAACAATTGTAAAAGATTATTATTATTATGATCTTGGAATAAAGCCGATTGATGCAGAGATTTCTCGTTTTTTATTCATAATTTTGCCTGTTCGTAAAAGTTTAATCGCAACTGGTGCTTGTAATACGATTTTTCGTCGATCAAGAATATTCCACGCGAAACTCATGGCTATCCGCTGAGTACTTCGTACAATGTGCATTCTTGTATGATAACGAAATATTGCCGATACTTACAGCGTCTTCGTTACGAAATTCAACCGTTCCCGCGTTACTAGATGGCGCCACCGATACACCAACACTCGAGAATATACGATATATATATCGTATACGTATCGGTGCTGCCTCCTACATCGTGTAAGCTTGTGTGTCGCGCGCTTCTCTGGCAGTGTGTTAGTATCGTAGCCGTAGCCTCGTTTTCCGCGAGCGTCGAGCTGGTGGGAGAGAAAGTCGAGGTTTTGTGGCCGAGCTTGTTGCAGCCTCTGCTGGCTCGGGCTGGCACAAGGCACCGCGGCAATACCAGCAGCAGTAGTGTAGATATCGCGCTGTCGTACGCACTCCGTCGTCCTGCTAGCTTCTCGTACGGTTTGCCGTCCGTGTGTGTCGTTCGTAGGACGAGTGTGGCGCGCGTGCTCCGGAGAATACGCGCGGCTCTCCGATGCACTTTGAGAGGAGAGTACCGAGAGACAGAGAGAGAGAGAGAGAGAGAGAGCTGACAAAAACTGAGAAGAAAATAAAGCAATAGAGATATTGTGAAACTCTCGCGCTGCCACTGATACTCTATGTCATATAGTGAAGCACGGACGAGTCCACCTGTTATTTATAAAAAGCATCTTAAGCCACGGAACTCGCGCAAAATTCTCTCCCCGGTTGCATCGATACGAGTGTCTTTTTTACGCCGTATTCTCCATTCGTCTTCGCGTTCTCACTGATCCCTTTCTTTATCCCGCGATATGGAATCGAGCGATCTTTCGTCCGTAGACGAAAATCTCAGTGAGTGTCGTGTCTATGTTCTACGAGTGTAAGTTCACACGCCACGGGATACGGGGGCTGTGTGTACTACAATGTGTCGCATCTTGCGCGTCGGTGTATAAGTGCATGGGGGGCGTACAGCCACCGCGTGGGAATTATAATTATCATAATAACAATAATAATTATGTGCGTACGGCCCACGTACGCACGTACCACTGGATATATGCCTCGAGTCAGTGGGGGAGTACTGAAAAGCAAAATATAGGTAGATATACAACAAACTTGGACGCGTGGAATTCTCGACCGCGAGAGAGCTCTCTCGGCCAGAGCTAGCCCCGACGACTGGACCCGCTATCTTGACACGGACGCCCGTGTTTCTCTCTCTCTCTCTCTCTCTCTCTCTCTCTCTCTCTCTCTCTCTCTTTCACCCAGTGAAGCCCGCGCGGTCGATTCACACACAGCAGCCTCTATTATCTTCGTTCAATCTACTTTTACACCATACAGAACTACCCATATAAACGAATACGCACTCGACAGTGGCTCGAACGATCCGAAAACGTACATTTTTATTACGATTTGACGGTAACGTGCGAAAAATGTTTATTTCCCCCGACTGAACGTACGATATCTGATATTGGATCGTAAAGAGAAAGAAAATTGTACGATCCGTGTAGATAAAGTGAATAATTTAATCGCGATGTTTCTCCGCGTTACTCTTTACCCGCGAATCAGTGTTTAGCTCGCTCGCAGACCTCTCGAGCCGCGGCGAATTAATTTAGCGACACAGAAACGGTACTCTCTCGGGACGATTGAGCGGGTGACACGAGAATCGTTGAACTGGTGAGATGGTCGGGAGTCCCGCGTATGAGCAGCCGTTTCACCATGTGCAAACGAAAAGTGTTCATCCGCTGTGTACGTCTCCTACCCGATACTCGCGTATTAAACACCCTCTTTCGTGTGACATATATATATATATATGCATGAACATGTAGTTGATGGAAATTCTCCGTGTCTCGAGAGAATTCACGATAATAGTGTCGGTGGGTTAATTGAAGCTCGGGAGAGTACGATATCGGGTCGGGACGCGAATAAATCGATCGATTTTCCAATGAATGGTTATTTTTGGACCTAATTTTAAATTTACGTGACACACGGTGAACTATGATGAACCGAGAGAAATGTACGTCTATGAATAACTCACAACTATAAATGTCGACATTACGACATTTTAATTAATTCAAAGATTTTCATGACGAGAAGTTTTTTAAAGCGTATTTAAATAATTGAAACGTTCTTAATTTTTCGTTAAAGTAAAAATTAAGGAAAATCATTTTTTTTAAATATTTCAACGATTTTCACAAAATTTTCCAACGATTTCGATTTGACCTCGTTCTTTTCGTCGTATTATTATTCAGGAATTAATTAAAGATTGTGCAGAACGCATACATTTGTTTATTAACACAAATTGATTGGCAGCAATAAATTATGAATTTTTTTATCCGTTGTTTATTTTATTTTTATTTTTAATTATTTATTTTAAGATAAATTGGGCTATTGATTTAAGCCTTAAAAATATATATATGACGCATGCAATCTCGAGTCCTTGTTTCGTTCGGAACAACCGTAAAATGTCGAGCCTTTGGCGAGGCTGGACGAGTCACACGATGCAGTTATACGCGAAGCTAAAGAGCGAGAGAGAAAGAGAGAACTCGCAATTTTTTCGACGTTAAAAATTCTCCTCGTCGTAACTTACAGTTATACGAGTTAAAAAAATTTTCTTTATCATGAAATTATAAATTTTCGTAGGATTTTTCGATCGTCAGGATTCGTAAACAAACGAATAGTACAAAAAAAATCCGCGGTACTCGATCGTGGCGCCACGGTACGTTCAGGTTTGAAAAAATCGATCACCGCAAGGCGGCATTCTTTTAGTTTCCGTCGTGTACGTCAACGCGATCGATCATTAGAGCACGGAACAGTCGTCCGGCACGTCTAGAAACGTAAACGACGTCGAATGCTAAATGCGCACTTTTCATTTTAAGACCGGGCATACGTGACCGGTTAACCAGAGCTGAAACGGTGCTTTCATCACACGCGTTTCTTACGAGTATTATGTACACACATGTATTATATGTATGGGGCATTTTTACAACGCAACAGCCACCCAAAAGATAAAAATACCTAATAACAAAAAAAATTATAATAATTTTGTTTATTTCAGTATTGTAAAAATAGATTTTTTTTTCTAAGAATTATAAATACAACGAACTCGTTAGATATCGTTAAAAAATTGTCACATTTCTTTTTCAAACTTTATTTACGACATTACTTCGAATTAAATTTACGATTAATTTTTTATGCACAATTTACACGAAATGCCCCATACGCGTATACCGTACGTTAACTCCGTCGATATTACCGACGGTCGAAATTTGACTCGCGATCAACGACCATTGGAGCGAAACGATCGCTTATTTGGTTAAGATGAGAAAGAAACAGAAACAAAAAAGAAACAGAACGAAGAGTAATCAGAAAACCCTCCGTTTTATGCGCGGTCTCTTTTTTTTCACAGTTATACAAAAGTTGCCTCGTCGCTCGTACACTTTGGCTCACCGGGAGAGTATGTATCTCCCACCTCGTGGGAACAAAGGAAAGACCACGAGCGCTTGTGCGAGTGAAAGAGAAACGAGGCGCTCGCGGACGCTCGGCAAACACGAGTACATCGACTCGTCCGCGCTGCTGACGAGAAAATAAATATAAAACAAACAAACAAACAACCATATGAAAATCTACTGCCAAATACGTATTATACGAGTAATACGTAGAAGAATCGCGATTTTCGTTCGTACACGAAAATACGAGAGGCGAAACGATAATAATAATAATAATAATAATATCGGGTAGAAAATAAGAGAAAGAAGGGAGAAAAAAGCACACTGCCGGTGAGAAGAAGAGACCGATGTGTTCAGGGCCGTAAAATGGCCGGGGCCCTGTCCGAGAATGCCCCGAGGCCTGTCAGCGTCGTAACTGTCGACGGTGTGAGCGTTCAGCCTCATTCGCCGCGGCAGCAGCACAATCGCTCACGGAACGAAACGAGCCAGCAGCAGCAGCAGCAGCAGCAGCAAGAGCTAATAAACGATGGGAATGTCACGTACGGTTGCGTTCAAACGACTGACGTTCAAGTGCAACAACGGCAGAATGAGAATCGTTCGGAAAACGAGACGATCGTAGTCGGTGTCAACTGTCGCGAGTCACGTGACACCGAGCGACTTGGAGAGAGCCGAACGACGCCTCGTTCGTTCGCCTCGACCGAGGCGCAGACCGAAGTCGCCGTTGGCTCTCGACTTCTCGAACCCGCCAGTCAACATCAGCAACATCATCATCACCATCATCATCATCATCCTCAAACGATCGCGGCCCAAAATAACACGGAAAATCAAACGAACGTCGTCGAGGAACATCTCAGGGATGCGCGAAGACGCGAGAGAAGGGTTAGGAGACATCATCGGCGAGCGATGAGAAGCTGCTCGTTGCCACCGACTTATCAGGGTGTCGTTACACCCGGTGCGTGCATCGGTAGTGTAGCCGGTGCGAATGCACTCGGCGGACACGCCGGTATGCCACTAGTACCCCCTGTCGGCGGTTTTCTTCATCCTCCTCCCCCCCATCTCGGCCTCAGAGGACTCAGCCTTGGTCTACCGTTTCCTGTGCCCGCTAGCGTCTCTGCCTTCGGCAGGTCAGTGTTATTTTCTTTTCTTTCTATACATACTCGTTTCTTATTTCGTACCAGTGGACACATTGATATTACAAAATGGCGTCGTAACATTTATTATTGTATACATATTTGTTTCGATCGAGCGGGAATTTTGAAATTACAAAATGACGGATTGAGATTTACGGTCGATTAGTCGTAAAGGATTTACGTAGAATTATGTTTATAATAAAACAACATATTTGACGTCATTATTCGAACGATACGAAGCCCGAAATTATTAATTTAATACGTCTTTTATAGCATGTGGCTCGTTTCAATATTCACGCTGGGTAATCGATATTTTTAATGGGACCAAATACGCATATATAGAAATAGTCCCACGTCCTTAAAGAGTTATATATACCTCAAGTACGCTAAAATAATATAAAAATTAGATGATTTTTTAAATAGGTAAAATAAAGATTTATTCAAAAAACAATTTACAACATTTCTTTATATAAAAATGAAAGAATTTTTGTTTGTCCCGTACGCTATCGTTTTTCTACAAAACATCAATCCAACGCAAACTGCAAACATCATCAAACGTTTACAGTTTTCGGTGCGAATTGCATTTGCAATTACCATTAACAAAACACATGGACAATTACTACAAATGTGTCGATTAAATTGATTTAATCCACACAGCTATACTTGGCTTACTCACGCCTAGGAAAACCTAATTTATTCGTATCCGCACAAGATGGTAAAACAAAAAATATTGTGTATCCAAAAGTACATGAATAATCATGATTAAAAAAAAAATTGTCATTGACATTCGCTGTAAAATAAATTATGACACAAAAACGGCATTACAAAGCATGACTGGTACCGCTAGGAAGTAATATACCTTTGGAATAAAATTACTTGAATACTTCATTACAAAATATTCAAAATGGCGACCATGGTAGAACTTCTCCTAAAACGTCTTTATGAAAATAAACGTCTCCGGCTTTTCTTATCAGAAAAAGTATATATGTAAGTAAAGAAAAAGAATTTTGACGATTAGATCAATATTGTTTTGTTTGGTAAAAAAAAACAGACGCACGGATTTTAAAAATTGCATTCGTCCTGGGTCGACAGATTTGAAAATATTTTTGGTATCGATTATGAAAACGTCTTTTCGATAAAATGGCATTCAAAGTTTACAAATAATCGTAGATCCTCAGGTCAGTTATTGGCTGTCGACACTATCTATTTTTTTGCACTACTTTTTAATATTTTAATATGAAATTTTCGCGATATATTCTTGCAAGACATTAATATCGAACAAAAATTGCGATATCAAAATTTTCCAACATTATAATCGTATGTGCTCCCTTAAATAACACAAGTTTAATGGTTTCTAGTATTTCTCGATCGCTTGTCGAGACTTGGATCGAACGATCTCGCGTGCCTATACATACAGGGTGTTCGCCAACCATGTGGACATAGAAAATATCTATACGTACTTGGCGTCGGTACAAACAAAACGCTTTTTTTAAATTGTCCCGCGATGAAAAATGACTCAGATATTAATTCGCAAAGTTTACAAATTTTCCACGATAAGCGAACAATAAAATCCCTCGTCTTATCGATAAATGCCGAGTTCGTGAGTTCGAGCCTCACTCGTGACTTTTTTTTACCCAGTCTGTTGCCTTTTTTTGTAGATCTTGACAAAAGACTATTAATAAACGAACGACGAGTCGACGCGGTAAGAGAGAATAATTTCTTTTTCACCCCTCAACCGTAAGGCTCTCGATTGCATCGCTCAAACTTCCCGAATTAAAATCTCTGCCAATTTTCATCGCAGGACAATTTTAAAAAATCCCTTTCCCTCATATTGACCCCAACTACCTTGGTATTTTTTTGTTTCCGGATAGTTAGCGAACACCCTGTATACCACATATCTCGCCACTGCATCGTCGTTAATTCCGCGTTCCAATTATATTCCCCCGCGATATCGTCTACGAAACGAGTCGCACGCTATTTAATTCGCATCGCGGTACAGACATAGTTTTTGTTCCTAATAACGACACACCATTATTACTACCACTCCGCCTTAAGATTATCCTGTTTCCGGTTTTACAAAGCATCCCCCTCTCTCTCTCTCTCTTTGCTTCACTTCCTTTATCGATCATGAATCTCTTTTTTTTTCTCGTTACTTTCTATTATTATTTTTATCGAACGAATATCGATGTCCATTAGTCCAGACGGCAACTGAAACACCGTAGTCCGAAAGATGTTCACGGAGCCCTATAAAATCTCGATGCTTCGTTTCGTTCTACGAGCACCGAATGGCTGATGATTCCTTCCTTTCTCTGAGATCGATTTTTTTTTCTTTTCGTAATAAGTTACACTACGGCTCGCCTGGTATTATTGCCACACTACGGCGAGAGAACACGGGGAGATTCCTCGCGGATAAGTATCCACTACTTCATACGGTCGGCTCGAGAGACGATTTTCCTCGATGCTCGCACAATGCGCAAAAAAAAGAAACGCTGCCTGATTGAACAATGATGATAGCAGAAGCTCTCTCTCTCTCTCTCTCTCCTTCTCCCTTTCTTTCTCTCGCTACGTAGATACTTCCCACGTCTTGCCGAGACGAGCCTTTGTAATATGGTACACGCACAGTTTTACATTTTCCGGGACAAAGGGAGCGAGAGGAAAAAATAATCTCGTAACGACTCGCTCATCTTGACCCGGTGGATTTCACTGCTCGCGAAATTCAACCGAAACCTCTTAGCTCTTACTTTCGCGCTTCATTTTTATTTATGAATAAAAATGTATATCCGTGTTGTATTATATATTTTATTTTATTTTTCAACTTAATGTTTTTTTTATTTCAATTTCTTTTTATTGCCAATTTCGTTTATTTGTTTCTTCGTTGTTGAGTGTATTAAACGCGTATTTACGTAATCGAAAGGTTGGAGGTATGATTTAATTTTTTATCGGTTTTGTTACGATTAATAAATTTATATTTGTTATGTGACGTTTTATTCAATCCGTTTTATTTGTATTTCGCGACGTTGACTATCTTACATACGCTCATAAATTTTTTTTTTACATAAAAAAAGAATGATGAGAAAATTGTTTTTAGTATTTAATTAACTTTTTTTTTATTATTTATTTGTTGATTTCTTTTTTGCGTCTGGTGTATAAGCTCATCTTGTTTCTTAATTTTTTTGAATTACCATTGATAAATTGTAACTTGCTATTTGCGATTTAATAATTTATTATTTTATCCGACCACAACTGCATTGACCAACGGAATAAAAAATTACTCGTGCATTAATATCGAATTATCGCCGTATCGACAATTTAACCTAAGCACATAGGCTTATCAGATATAAAACACGATAAGAAATTTCGTTTTCATTTTTTATTGTCATTTTTTCTCTCTATATTTCACAATATTATTTTTTTTTTTGTTTTGCTTCGATACCGAGCACATTACGCGCATTATAAATATAATTGAATCGTTAAATACTATCTCACTCTTAATCAGTCTTCCCGTAATTTAAACGGATTTTTTAAGCGGCAATTGACCCAAATAGAAATTGTCAATTTACTAATTTCCGCAATCACAATTTCATTTACCATTGGACGAAGAACAAAAAAGCACACACACACAAACACAGGCCCAATTACCCATAAAATTAAAGTATCGTGCAGCATCGAAAATCTCTAAATAAGCTAAGATTTATTATATCGTAGCATCCCTCAGTGACAAGGGGCGCAACAGCGACTACGAGAGAAAGGCCAGTAGCCTTTATTCAGATTGCTAAGTTTTATTGCCTCGAATCGTCGTTCTCCCCCGCACGGGTCGTTACAGTCACGTGGCAGCTGGCATCGAGCCATTGTACCATATATTATCCCTATTCTAGAAATAAATGAAAAAAAAGCTGGCACAGTGATTGGCCACCTCGAGTAGACGAAGAAAAAACGAAGCGCATTGGGTTATACCTGCGACTCTCTCTCTCTCTCTCTCGGGAGCCCGAGGGGGGGGATACCCGGAACGATACACTTCTGGGTGGCCAATCACTGTGCTATTCGCCTCTGTCGCGCTTCTATTCGTTACAAGAGCATTTGTGAAGGGCGAAAGAAAGAACGAAGGGAGCACTCTCCCTACTTCGTACAGGATTACGTTAGTCTCTGTGTGTGTGTGTATACCAGAGGCGGGGGCGGAAAGGGGCGCCACGAACGTTCCACGTGGGGACGAGAGCGAGATTACTCGAGTTTACGGGACTCTCGAGCCTCGGATCGAAGGGCTCTCTCCGGGTTTTCCTTTCTCCGATCATCGTTCGTTCCTCCTCTGGGCTCCCGCGGTCTCACTCACTCGACGTCATCGTTCTTTACCCCCTCCCTGACCTCCCCCACCCCCCTTCCGCTCTGCGCCCCTTCTCGACACAGGGCAGAGCCAACTTTATTTTCGTGAATCATCCGCCTACTGCCCATGGGCAGAAGAGCGTCGAAAAAAAAGCAAGGGCAATGGCCCCGATCGATGAGCTACAATAAAAAGCAATGGGTCTCGATGCTTCTCTCGTCGAAGTCTAGTCGGAAAATATGAACGAGAAAAAAAAGAGACTTATTCATTGTGTACTTTGTAGCGCGTCCTTTCTCTCCCAAGAACATCGGATTTGTGAAACTAATGCAGCGGGGTGGGGGGGTGGCGGGGGTAGAGGGGTTTCTAATGGTTAAAATTAAAGACTCGTTGATAAATGAAAATTACATAGGAAGACGCTCTTGGACGCTGGGGGGAACGAAATGGCGTCGAGAAACGAGAGGTTTTCTCTTCCTGCGCGCACATGGCACAGTTATTGGCACTTCAAGCAAACGAGGGAAAAAAAATGAAAATCTCTCGAAATTTTTATTTTCAATATTAAACTGTGCAATCTTGTTTTATAAATTGACCAGCAGCGAGTAAGCTAGTTTGATCAATTCGGATAAAATTCTATTGACTTCGATCGAGGGGATTTCTCTTCCCACATTCAAATAACATAGTTATCGGCCATTTAAGCCCATAAAACAAGGAATGCGTTGAATACTGTCCAGATCCGAGCATTGTTCGAATAACGATACTTATTTTTATTTCACGATATTAACCGTACAATTTTATATACCGAATTAATTAGTGACGAGTAAGTCGATCAATTAACGCGAATTAAATTTTATCGGTATAGAAACCTTTTTTGTCGGTGAATTTATGACTGTATCGATTGTGAATAATGTCATTCGAACGATCATTTGCATAAAAATTGCTCGGTGCTGCATTAGTCGATTTTTCATTCCTGGGAGATTGAACCCGACTCGCCAATAACTACCAGATGGCCAATAACTGTACCGACCAATTCATCACAGGCTCGGGACCCTACCTCTTGTAATTTGAGCTTGCCTCTCGCTCTTTCTCTCTCTCTCCTTTCCCCCGAGCTCTTCTTTTTTTTCACTCTCTTCCCTTCCTCTCATTATGCGAGCCATCACCGGTAAAACTCGTTTCTCTCCTCGCGCTTATATATATCGTTATACATCTGTATACAGCCAAACAAGCCACTGACCCACCTGATTATTGTGCAAGCATTCGATGAATTATTTACCAAAATATCTTCTTGCCCGAGGCATTTGAATAAAATTTCGTTGGGTCACACGACGACCACTTTTTCCATTGTTTTTATTTATTTATTTTGCGTTTTTATATAATACTTAACTCTTTTTCTAGTTTCCGGTGCCTCGTTCGAGTTCACGCGTTTCCGTTTCTCATTAAAGTAATAAAACTATGAATTTAAATTACGTTTCGACCATGAAACGAGCGTCACGTATACCACGGCCAGATTTAGTGACCCCCGTACCAAATGAAATCTCACGAACGTTGAAATGGCTCTATTTTTTTACGATATTAATTCATGGCCTTGTCGCTGTCCTCGAATTAACGTAAAATACATTATTTCACGAATTTTTTCGCGGTTTAGGTATTTTTAGAACGTTACCGGTAGAATTTTATTCTCGTTGTCTCTCACCGTTGTGTGAAAGTTTCGTTGACGCTCTCGTTAAAACAGTAACTATGCAATATACGTATTATTATCTATATATACATATATATAATCATATACGTTTGTGTAAGAAGAATCTTAACTCAGTATGGCGCACTTTCTATTCCATTCGTCATCGGTTCTGACGCACTTTTTTTTCTTTCTTTCATTCTTTCCTTGACGAATGTCGATAGTACCATTGAAAATTTCTCCAAACATCTTACGAGCTCGTCCATTATTGTCGCGACTGGCAAAAATCATTTGTTCGTTATTTCGCCGGGTGTCACAATTTTCTCGAGCCGAGTCGTTCGGACATGGACGAAGACCGCGAGATTATCCTCTCATCCGTCTTCTCGTTCTCTCAATTTCTCGGCACGGAGCTCTCCTTGTCTTTTACAGCCCAACGCCCGAGGAAAGAGTCTGTGTCAGTGGGTCAGTCTCTTTCTCTCTCTCTCTCTCTCTCTATATATATATATATATATATATATCTTCCTCCCTCATTCTCTTTCTCTCATTATACATATATCAAGTGACGGGGCAGCGTCGCGACGCCAACCAGTCGCGAAAAAAGTTAAGAGTGTTTTGACTCTTATTCCCCCGCTGTTATGCTCGACGGGCCGACCCTCGTTACCCCGTTGAAACCGAGCGTCGTTACACTACTCCCAATCATATACATACATACAGGGTGTTAGGAAACTTTATTTACAATAGACATAGACAACACCTAGGTAGATGCTATCAGTACAAAAAAAAACAGAATTTTTTTAATTGTTCCGCGATCAAAATTGGCTGAGATATTAATTCGCAAAGTTTAGAAATTTAAACGATCCGCTAATATTGTAATAGAACAATAGCGGCTTCGAGTCCAGCTCAGGACACTTTTTTTTTAATAAACAAACGAGTGGACGCGGTAAAAGAAAATAATTTTTTTGTCACGCAATCGCAGGGGACTCGATGGCACGGCTCGAACCTTCAAACTTTGCGAATTAATATCTTTCGGCCAATTTTTATCGCAGGACGATTTAAAGAAAAACTTCGTTTCGGTTGTACCGACGCCAACTTTTGACTATCCTTTTATTCATTGTTTCCAGCGTACATATTTTTTCGGATTTTTACAAACCTTTTTCTATCTATATACTTTCCAGGTGCTTTTTCTACAATTTGAAAAAGTCGCGGTCAGGTACAGTAAGACCCTTCTCCAAGTCCAAGTTGGTACAGAGAATCTATCAGACTCCAGAAAAATGACTTCGTGCTCAGCGCGATTCCATATCCAGCGCACGGCTAAGCGGTCACCGCACCAAGTATTGGCCGCATAAAATGCTGCTTAACTCCGGTGATCACTGGAGCCGCACGTTCACCGCGCATTCACCGCTATCGCTTCGAATCCCATATACATGACTCCATTTAGTCTCTTCGGGTCGATAGAAATTTCTCTCGTACATACGTACGCTCGTCATATTTTGCATTAAAGTTAAAAAAAAGTAATCTTATTGACTCTTCCAAGCGCAAATTGTTTATTCTTTTCGTTAATATACATATGTCGATTGACACGACACCTGGCGATCGCGAAATGAAAAATTCAAAGTGTCTTGACTCTCATTGCCCAGTCGATACCTCAACGCGTCGACCCTCCTTAACCCAAGAACTCTGAGCATCGATGCGCTACTCCGAATCCTACATATGTATACATGCTCCATTTACTCTATTTGGGTCGATAGAAATTGCTATTCCATTCATACCTAAGCTCATCATATTTTACATTAAAGTTGAGAAACGATCGTGCTGTTATTCCTCTCTCCTGAACGCAATTTGTTTTTTTGTTTTATCGCTGCAGGGACGCTGTACCGAAGCAATGCTGCGGACTCGGATCACCACCGGTACGCTGGTCGATTCTCGGCGTTGGAATCGTCGGTCTCGTGTGCGCAGCGGCCGGTGCGCTTCTCGGTGCCCTCAGGGCGACCGGACGAGATCACATCGCCGTTTCTCTACTCATGATCGGTAAGCTCGGTTATCATCGAATGGACGAAAACAAAAAAATAATAACGAACTGGTAACAAAAATTAACGTCGATCATGAAAATCGTTCATCTGGATTGTTTTTTCTTTCATTCTACTTTTATTTTATAACGAAACGATGGTTGATTCTTATTTTTCTCTTCGTTTACTATTTACGGTGTGATACTAATAAGGCCTCGACGTCTTACCGATCGAGTTCGTTCGAACAGCTGTCCCAATCGTATCGGTTACGTCGTCCTCCTCGTCGCACCTTCGTTCGGGTTCGTTTACGACACAAAGAGCGACAAAAATGGCGAGACCTTGTCCCATTAATCTACACCGAGCGCACTCTTCATAAGGCTAAAGTAGTACGAGCGTGATAAATAGTCGTTGTCCATCGAGATTACGTTGTTTACATTGTCTCGAGTTGGCGAATCTTTCGAAAAAATCGAAATGATCGTGTCGTTTCGTGTGAATAACGATTAACCGTACGATATCACCGGAAACGACGATGCGACAGCGAGTACGACGAAAAGAATGAAACAAAAATGCGAGTTTCGCACATTCGACGGAATTGGCGCTCGTTGCGAAATAGACGTCGCTGCGTAATGCGAATCATTTGTATTCCGTGCGAGAAAATGAATCCAGACGCGCGCTCGCGCTCTCTTTGTAACGCAGACGCAATTTGCGAGAGCCTGCACACTCATTTTCTCGAACGGCACACGTGTGCATTTGTCCCGTTGATGATTATGCGACTCTCCTACGTCTCCGTTGTTCCTCGACTCGGCCCTCACGGTTAGCCTTGCTCGGTATATTTTACTACGAGACGGGAAACGCCGTAGCGTTGATTATTTTTTTCCAAGCGTCGGTCGCAGAGCTCGGCGACAAAACACTCATCAGTATTCGCGAGGCGAAACCAACGTGACGAATCGTCAACTTCTTTTATATATTTTTTTTCCTTCTTGTTTTCTGTACCGTGCGACCAGCGAGCGAGAGAGAGAGCGAGAGAGAGGGGAATTAACAAGTCGCGACGCAGGAATTATTGTCACTTTTTCATAACCCGGGGACTATATTATGTACGAAAATATGATGAAATTGAAATACGTAAAGAATACGCCTCTAGCAAGTTGCTGACGTTTAACTTTTCTTTTTCTTACAGGAAGAATTTAAGATTTAGTATTTCCGAGAGGCGAACCCTTTTTTCTCGGATCCATGGACTTGGTCGAGATTCTATTTGCTTGTCCTCCCCCTCGAGAACTTCGTAACTCTCTCTCTCTGTCTCTCCTTCGGGTTGTTCATTCTTCCATGAAATTGCAGAAAACTTTAGAGCATCGGAGATTCCCCCTTGGCTTCCTCGCTCCAACACTCGAGATAAATTGTTCACTCAGGTAGCAACGACCACCGTATTTCCCTCGCGTCTACCACAACTCCCTCTATCGATCGTTTCCATTACTGAACTATATAACGTGTGACACGCATTCCACGCGATATGAGCCAAACCGAAACATCGTTTTATGTTAATCGAAAATACTTATTATTGGATTGATTCGTTCCAGTGAACATAATAAAATTCTCGTTTTTATTGATTTTCAAATTCGATCAGGAATATCGTTGAATTTTTCATTTAATTTCGAATTCCGAATGAAGAAAACCATCAGTTTTTCAATGCGACGATGAAAGAAATTATTAAAATATTGAAAAAGTTTATAATTTTGAAGTTATCACAGAGATATAAGTGATTAGACAACAAATAACAACGAATAAAGATTTTGTAACTTGTAGTTCAAAACCATACACGGCTGTTGTTTTCATATCGGGTGATATTTTAGAAATTTCGTTTACAGTATTTTCTTTGTAACGCTGCTGCAGTGCCGGCGAATATAAACTACGAGCGTGTAATAAATTTGTAGATAAATGTATTTTTGAGATATTCGAGACAGAGAGAGCGCAAGTTTTTTGCGAGAAAAAATAATATATATATATACAAACGCTATATAAAAGAGTAATAACATTCAAGATGTATATCTTGCGCGGAGTAAAGCGAAGGAGAGCAGGAGAGTGTTCTCCCAGCACGGAGTCGGAGGAGCGAAAAATAAAAAGCTGTAAAAGAAAAAAAAATCAAGTCAGGCACAGCGCAGCTCGCGATCGTTCCACGTTACTTTCTAAACGCTAAAACGCAAGCCCCCAAGAGTTGTAGCTTGGTAACCTGCGACCCGGAGAATGCGCCGCCGTTCACAATGGACACAGTTGGTGATCGCAAGCCGTATAGTTGCTTCGAGAGAATCGGGCACTCTGCCTCTCCTCTCTCCCCCCCTATCTCGACAATATCCTCTCCCCGACGTTAGGATATACAGCGTTGCCAATCCGTACCATAATTTTCTTACATTTACGTTTTGCCCATCTCACGATAGAAGATTACAAGAAGTATAAATTATCCAGAAAGTTGCTTCGTTTGATCATTTCTCCAGAATGAAAGAGGATCGTGTTTTATCCATCGATATTGAAGTTAGTCTTTAATTTATGAAAACCAAATTTATGTTAAGAGTCAGTTTTACGAGCGATTAGCGATTCGAAAATGCGATTCGTACTTTCTTCGGAACTAAGCGATAGATCGCGTTAAAATTTTGAGGGTATCTAGAGAATTAGGACAAAAAGTGGGTAAATGTATTTTTTCCAAAAATTTTGCCATAATTGTCTAGATAGCCTAAAAATTCTAACGCTCAGTGGAGAAAGTACGGATGGCGTTTTCGAATGGTCTCCTGCAACACTGTTTTCCAAATTTTGGAGAAAAAAATACACTTAGCCCCTTTTTGCCATAATTCTCTAGTTACCCTAAAAATTTTAACGCGATCGGTTGCTCAGTGCCGGAGAAAATACGGAACGCGTTTCCGAATCGCTTGTCGCCTGTAACGCTAATTCTTAAATATTACCATCATCACATTTAACCGGATAAATGATCAATGAATAGATTCGATCGATAAGACGGTCGACGAAAAATCAAAGCTTATGTGAAAAATATATTAAGTCTCCATCTTCTCACACCCAAGAATGGGGCGAATTTTATTATAATGATTGATTCTATTATAATTTCTGGAAACTAATTCACTGATGAATTTTTGATGAAATTATAGTAATCGGTACACAGCAATGAAAGCCCTCAATTTCATTTTCAGCAGTAATTTATTCTTGCAGGCCTTCGAATGGTATTACAGAATAACAATTTTGTTATTCGAATAATGCCTAACTCTAAAATATGCCATATACTGTACCAAATCTTTTTTATCGTCCAATTTATCGGGGAATTGGGTCGATGATTATCCCATTATTGGATGACTCGAATAAAAACTAGCCATTGATTGTACTAGACAAATAACCGAGCCACCTATCATTCCATCTCAAAAAAAAACATAATATCTGATTTAACTGTACTTAATGATCGTTGTAGAGTGCACGAGAACACTCGAATAGTACAGAACAATATTTGAAGGAATGCGAGGTATATGGCTCAGTGTAAAGTCTCTAGAAGCCGGAACACCGAGTGTACTTTGTAGAGCCAAGTGCAAGGCGGCTCGTTTTCTTTCACTCGAAGGTTTTTCCTCGCGATAAAGCGTTCGTAATTGCCGACGTTGAGAGAGAACCATTTCGCAGTGAGAGCCCTCTTCTACCCCTCAGCGTTTCAAACATCTTTTATCATTCTTACATAGCGTTTTTTTGTTCCATTCTTCATTTTCCACAACGACCATTAACTCTCGTATCATCCGCAGGAATAGGAGTCGTTTTGGTGACTGTGAGCGCGGTTGCATGGCGGGTCACGAGTCGAGAAAATTGCAGCAGCTTCTTCGGTTTCTCGGGTATCACAGGAAGGATACCACCTGCAAGACCCATGCATCCTTACGCCGCCATGATTTATCCGGAATTTCAGTTCAGAACGCCACCGCCGAGTTATCAGGTGCGCTGCTGTCTAGCATTCCTCATTCACAAATTACGAGTATTAACTTTTTTCTTTACTTTCCTCGTTGTGACGATAAAAATCTTTTTTTAAATTCTTTTTCACAGGCGAGTATGCAGGAATACAGACTGAGGTTGTTGCTGCTCGATCGATTGCAGCCCACTTCATCGCCACCGCCGACGTACAGATCAAACGCCGCTAGTATCGTCGCTCCGGCGTGCACGACGAGGGAAAGCCGACCGCCCAGTTACTGCGGTCGTGTGAACGTCACACCCACGGCGACTCTAGCAACGTCGAAGAAAGACGCGAATCTCGTTAGAATCGTGCAGACGGAATCCGAGCCTGTAATACTGAGCGGCGATCAGACACCCCCGATCGCCGCTGTCGAAGTATTAGCGCATCTTTGAACAGGCTTGAAAAATTACTGAATATTCTTTTCCTTCGAAAGAAAGATAATATCGACGAAATGGACCGTCAGCGATCCTGGTGGCGAAATACCACAACCGACATTCCTGTATAAGCGTGACAAGTACCTTTAACTGCCACCAGTCGGCGCGACGTGCGGAGAATCGTATCGTTTCTACCGTTGTACAATTCGCCGGAGATGCGAGGCGTGTCGGTGGACCGAAAAATGCCCCGTGTCGGATTTATCGACTTTTAGATAGTATAATAGACGACGAGCTCGAGGTTCGACTTCGTCTCTCGCCGGCGCATCGCCGGAAAAGCCTTTTCGATCCAGTCCAAAGCTCGCAACTTCGAGCCAACGTTTCCCATCCCACCTTTCCTTCCTCTTGTAGAACCGGAGAGAGACTACGGAAACTGGGAGAGCTCGGTGTGTGTTCGTGCCGCTGTCGAACGATTGGAAAGCGCGTTTCGCGTAAAACCACACGAATGAGATATGAATGGAAAATCTTGAATGGAGCTTCCTTCCCCACCATCGAGTTTCTCGACGGGGCTTTGAGCCATAAAGTAAACTATCGCATCGGATAGACGAGATAGATCTGAGATTAATAACGTACTAGCCACGATTAATGTATATATATATGTAGTGTATATATAGGGCCTAGCTTACGTGTGACAATTGTAGAAATTTAATCGTATCCCCGAAAAGAGAATCGCGTTATAATCCATACGACTATACTTCCATGTGTATATAGTATATTTTTCGAAAGAATGCTTGGCAATTGGGCCCGAGGTTATCCGCAAATTCATCGAGTTCTTTCTCGTTATCAATTGCCTGTCGTCGTAGATCGCGTAATTAAAAAGCGTGAAACAATAACCGCCGCGTTGGCGCGCGGCTCTCTGTGTTCAGCGTGTCAAATTATGCTTATCGCCCACCGGGCCGTAAACCGTGCAATAACCCGCGTGTACGCCACGAGTTATATATACAAACACACTCTCATTCTCGCTTCATTCACATGAAAAACGAAAAGAAAAAAAAACTCAGCTTTCGACGATTAGGTCGTTGCAAACGAAGGCGAATACTCTTTTAGCGAGACTTCGAAGACGTAGCGCGAGGGAAAGGACGCGAAAAGATAGAAAGGAAACAATACGACAATACTTAAACGGTACTAAGTTCATTTTATTTTTCGCTGCGTTAATGATCCATGTCTTCGTGAAAATCCAACGTTTTCATTCTCTCTCAAACACTGTAGCACAAATATTAGCGAATGGTTGCCGAAATACGGACAATCTTTTCCCCCCTTCGTTCGAATTCCTCGCTCGAGAACGGTACAAAGATTTTCTCCTTCGAACAAGGAATCTCTACCTTTCTTTACTACGAGGAAAATACGATTGTTTGCGACGAGAACCGTGACGGAACGTAATGATTTTTTATTTGCAAAAAAAAAGTGCGAAAGAAAGAGAAAAATAATCGTTTTTAAAATCCCGTAGAGCATCTTTCCAAGTGCCTAAACTCCCTAGCGGTGCGTCGTTTCTCTCGCGTTTATGGTCCCCTTGCGACGTGAATCATCGACACGACGTGGCCGAGACAATACAAAGCGTAGTTTGAACATTTCCGCTTAGTGCATACGTCCCGTTGAGAGGGATACGCGACTATTCGAAATTATCGGTACGCTAGAAACAATGTGTTATAAAAACAATGCTAAGAAGATCGTAGATTAATATTTCGGATTTTATCTCTGAGTAAAATGAGACTACGTCCATTATTATCGTCGATAGTCTCACGCGTCGTACACATCGACGCTAATACAGAGACCCATACACACGCTGCGTTCTGATACAACTCGTCTGCCAACAAATGACAAATTATTTTTATAAAATATCGGTTGGGACCATCACAAAGAAATGATAGCTCGAATCGCGATACAACTGGCTAAAGAATAATTGGAGCGAAAGTCGTTTCGACCTTACGCAAAAGTCCTCGCTATTATTAACCATTCGCAATCGCACTAGGACAATTTCGTCCCAAGTGAAATTTCTCTTGAAAATTTCCGGCAAACCGAAAGGAGGAAGGGTCTGGCTCCTTTTCTCTAAAAAAAGCTTAGTACAGGTATGTACTAAGGCCCTTCCACTTTTCAGTTTTTTGGGAATTCTCGAGTGAAATTCCGCTTGGGACGAAATTACCCCAGTGCGATTGCGAAGGGTTAAATAATCGTGGATTTACATTCTCGAAGGATTGAAGAGTGTTCATGAATTTGTTTGTATTTTTCAAAGCGCTTTAACACGTTGAAAATTGCACGTGGATATTTTCGTTCCAGTGCGTCCGCGGAAGCAGCGAAATTACAGTGTAACCGCGGAGGCTTAATAAACGTGATATAAGAAGAGAATAATAATTTTAAAACATAACAACCAAACTCGCAATGATTCGTGATACGAGAATGATTTATCGTTAATTAAGTCATCGATCGAATAAGTAGTTCCTTAATACTCGTAGGCACAACTTGTACAATTTACGGAGATAATACAAAACAATATATTTCCCCGAATCGGCGTTTTTTCGTTTGGATTACAATGGGAAGGTGAAAAGATTGAATGACACTTGGAAACAACATGAATGCTTTAATATTCTTGTTCTCACCATTGGCTTGTGTGCGGAGAAAAAAAAGAGAGAGAAGAAATTAAAATGTAAAGTACAAGATTATGTACATATGGTCCGATGTACGTGAAATAAATGACATGCCCGTTGGCATCGTTTAAAAAAAATTAACAGGAAGAGAAAAAAAAATTAGTAAAAAGCTTCGTCAATGGGTGCGAAGAGGGGGAAAATCGTAAATTTATACCTAGCCTCTGACTAGCGCCTGGCGAACTTTTTTCTATGTAAAGTGATGAGTTCACCACATGTGCGTTTCTCGTATTTCACTGATAATATGACCAGCCTGTGTCAGTGCCTGCAAAAAAAATAGAACGGCCGTGAATTTCGAAGTCATCGACTTGTAGATTTTCATATAAACGCGATCTACTTGTATTTTTCCAATCCAAATGGAGTGTATACAAACGATACTTACTTTGAGCATGTCACTGGCTTCTTTGCGTCTTACAGCAATGTGTTCGCTCTCGTTGAGCAAAGCTTCGGCGTGATCGGACTTGTACAGATGTGTAACAAGTTCACTCTGCAAATTGTCCTTAACGTAATTAACAAGAAAATGCATAACGGCTTTCGGCACGCTGTCCTGAATAGATTTTCGTATAATATAGTAATACGATTTGATCAGTCGCTCTGTGGAAACAAAAAATTGATAAAGTCTATAAGATCGTTGCTCGATGATAAAAAAATATGCAAAAAATAATTATATCTATCTCTCGCGTACCGATCACGTCGCAATCACGTTGCTCCCGATCGCTCAATTTTCGGGATGTCTGCATCGGTACTTCCGGCAAGAGATTGACAGGTTTTTGCTGAGGCGATCCAACGGCTCTTTGCATCATGTCGACCGGCAGACTATTCGAATTCGCACCACCGGGATAAGGCGAGGTCGCGCCTTCGCGATTTCTCACCGGCGAATTGTCGGCCGTACTATCCGAGCGTCCTTGAGGCAGAAGATTACTCAAGAGCCAGTGATTCTGCTGAACCTGCTGTTGCTCCTTTGTTTCATCGAGAAAAACAGACGTTTCGTCTCGACTATTTGACGTTTTCGAATTCTGTGAAAGCGGACGAGGGAAGTACGAACGCTCGAATGAAAGGAGATAGGTGGAGAAGGGTCGACGGTGCAGGGGATCAAGCGAGATTGAACGATACACGTAACAAAGTAGTGTAAGCAAATGTAATATAAGGATGAGAAATCAATGGATGAAAGCAACAAAATTGAAACATACCGAATCACCCTGCGATGGGTTTGTTCCACCGGATGTTGGACCGTTTGTGCTCGACGCGTGTCGTCTACTGTGATGTTTCGGCATTTCGTTCTCGGCGCTCTTCAGCAACGACGACACCAAAGCCGCGTCTTTGTGAAAATCAGGATGTTTTGTGTTTATGTATGCCAATTCAATGGCAACGAGATTCTCGACCATCTGATTAGTCGTTGGTAAACGGCGCCTCAGTAGATGAGTCACAACATCGACGATACGCTCATGAAGTTTCGGAAAACGCAGCATCTCCTGCTGCACTTCGGTGCCGCAATGTTGTATAATTCTCTGCATCTCCTCGTGAACGAGCTCGACGCAACGTAGCGAGGGTTCTTCGAGACGGCGTATCTGACGCTTTACGAGTAATTCAAAGGAGACCTCGGGAACGAACAGCGCTGGTCTCGGACCAGTCGCGTTTCTTATGGCCGTGAGAATATCCATTTTCGTCAGACCAGCGAGAGGATGTATCGAGTCCAGTGTCCGTCCAAAAGTCTCGTGAAAGATGTAACATATTCGAGCTCCACCGCACAATTCCGTGGTTTCAATATTTCGAGCCGTACCCTCGATAGTCGAGCAATAGCTGCTCGCGAATTTAGTTATTATTTGTAAAAGCGTTTGGCTCTTGTCGGACACGTCTTCCCCGTATGAGTTGAGCAGAGTTTGATACTGGGATACCATCACGTTTACGCGAGTCTGTAGAAAACGATATTAATGACTTTTCTTCGATTATAATTTAAGATTAGATCTTAACGAAGGAAAAAATACCTTTAGATCGGGCAAGCAATCGCGAATATGATGCATAAGTAGACGATTGAGGGTTTTAGCGAGATAGGGTGTACCATTTCTGTTTGCCAGAGTTGGATATTTTCGCTGGAGAAACACCGCCTCGTCCTTCAGCGCATCCTGTATAGGCTTATTGTTCATTATGTCCTGCTGCGAGCGATTTACCACTCCGATTATTCCCAGTTTAACGGGTATAACACGGCCACAGAGAATATCAATCGCGTCCGTTCCTGAATGTAAAATTAATAGTTAACGAGGTGTTTATTGAGTTTTTTGTGAATTGGAAAAATCTGTTTGTAGAAAACTGACCGGCGTCCATAAGATCGAGTTTGGTGACCACCGCCAGTGTACGTCTACCATCGGGATCGACGTCTTTACTAAGCTTCAAACTTTCGCTACACGCCATATCGGTATTCGCTGTGACGACCGCCAGTATTATAGAATTTGGGTTGCAGATGTATTTGAGCACTAACAGACGAATCTGTTGTTCTATATCTTCAGGCTGATCTCCCACCGGTACTTTGGTTATACCAGGGAGATCTATGAGAGTCAGATTAACGACTGAACACGAAAATATTTTGAGATTAATGGGCTCCGGACAAATCCCCTTGTTATCGCCAGCCATACGATCGGTCTCTGCATCGATCTCTTTACGGACTTCGTTGAAATCCTTGAATATATGATTCTTGGTGTGCAAAAAGGTTGCCCATTCGGTAAGATCGAGCGTTCCATCTTCGGCGCTGCGATTTTCACGATCTTCCTTTGGGGTATAGACTAACTGAAGAACTAAGGGTCTACGCGTCACGATTCCAGTTCCACGAGGCAGAAAAGATCTACCGACGAGACTCTCGATCACTGAAGATTTGCCGGAACTCTGGTGAATGAGAAGTTTTTTTATAGCGGATTTACCAAATGCTAGTAGGATAAGATTTCGATAAAACGATAGATAACATATACAAAATAAATAAACAAATATTTACAAGACCCGGGACAACTCGTGGGCCAATGCGAAAAATGTAACATTCTTTACCGTCCGATGCACGATTGATATTTCAATAACGATTGGTAATAATAATGTTGCCGAGTTACTAACCTGAGTACCGAGGACGACGATTTGTGGCAATTGAATAGCATCGGAACCAACGGTATTGAACACATCTTGAAGTTTGTTTATCACTGGGATCAGTGCCTCCATCGTTTACCAGATTAATCGGCAATGGTAAAACCGATTCGACAAACCGGGATTCTCGTTTTCTCTTGCTGCCAACAATGAATTATACGTTTCTCTTTGTTCACTTTGTACGTTCGATGTGCGCAGAACATACGCGTGATTATTCTTTGCAGAGACAAAGAATTTGCGAATGCCAGGCTTGACTTTACCTGCTTGCGTTTTACACCACTCGACTCGATACTTTCTGGTTGGATACCACTTGAAATATTGGCTGAGTATAAATTAGTTAGAATGGCGTTGGGCTATCGCACAGCATTCGCCCCGCGAAAATTCGTTTACGCTTTTTTGCTGTAAATGTCTAAATGCCGGCTGCTGCACTTCGCAGTAAGTGCGATAAAGCAACGCTAGACGGCAGGTTTTAACGGTCAACGGTTACGTGAACACACACATATATATTGCTCGTTGTGTTAGTGATCTAGTGATTATAGTTAATTCTAGTGATTTTCAGTCTGCGAAAGTCCCTAGATAAAATGCTACCAACGTAAGTAAGCATACATGTGTGAAGTTGATGTTAGTCACTACTCGTGCTCTATTTTATCACTTCCGATACAATACGACCTTCGTCATATTTACCGATTAGATTGCGAACTGTATGTCGCGCCTTATTCACAGAATTGATAAAACTATGACTGTAAGATAACTAATTAGAGGTCAAATTATTTTCAACGAATCGTTAGCCATTTAAAAGTACGGAAGTCTGCCTTGCACCTGGAATTTCAATTCCCCTATTCCTCTTCCCCAAATACCGATGCTGGCTTCGTATTATCTTGATATAGTACAGTGCTATGTATGCATGTAGTATAGGGGTAGGGCAAAGCACTATTGTGTATTGTGTATAGTTATGTAGGTTTACGCTAGGGACGGGGCAAACTTACGAGTCGTCGGAGTGTATCGTAGCGTAGTAGGTACATAGTACAGCAAACTTTTCGTTGTCCCTTATTTTTATTTTATTTTATCATTTCGTGACCCGAAGCAACACAAATTATACCAATGATTATTAGTCGAAGCTGTGAATGTAACGAAAAATCAACAGTGCATAATGTAATAAATCTCGTAGGTATCAAATACTACCATTATTCCAATGTATGAGGAATAATGCTATACTCGAAGACGAAAAATCGCGTTTGTCTCAAAACGTGATAATCGTAGTACGCGTACAAAGTATGTGTACTACTAATGTTTGTACGTAATACTTTGATAGTATTCTCCGTTCTTCTACGAAAATAATGTGACAAAAGAGACACGAGATAAAAGGGTCAGAGTTCTGACAAAACGAGCTTATAATATGGGTAAGTAAATATAATAGAGATATACGTTAGTGTACATCATCGATGATATCGACGACGATAAGAAATGAAAGATGCACAATTTTTCGGCTAACGATTGAATTTTACGATTTGACGAACCAGTTATGGCTGGTACGGAACGCGCACCAGGTCCGGCTACGGATATCTCATTATCGGCAAGATTGCAATGGCTTCAACAGCGCCGGGAGCAACTCCAAGAGAAGCTCGCGCTCAAGAACAACGAGCTAAAGAATTTGTGTATCGATGAGGCGGAACTAACCGGGGTTTTACCTCCTGAAATTCCCCTCGAACAGGGCGAGAGTCCTCCAGCGTTTCGAAAAAGGGGCAGTACGTGTTTCGCTTATCCACAAAATCTCATCAATAGACTGAAGACGAACGAGGCGGTGAGTTTATTTTCATTTTACAATGAATTATAATTTCTTACCAACACTTTTTAGTAGGGAAAGTTCAGATTTTAAATATCTTACGACTTAAGTAAATAAGTTATATTCGCTATGAGAGTTCGAATCGTCATCCGCAGTCAACTATTTAGAAACAACATTGACCAAGTCTTCTTAGAGATTATTTCCATAGCTCACAGTATTTTATGTAATGCGTGTCATTTTAGTATATTCTTAATTTAAGCAATTCCCAGTGGATATTATACATAAATGTATAAATAATATTATAAATTACAGATTGTCTATGATTTACCAATAACTGGCTTGTTTTATAAATTACAAACATTTTCTTAATTCACAGGAGGAATCCACGTTGGAATTAGAGCGTCAGGTCCAAGTTGGAATCGCGGAAACATCACTAGGAATACTAAACGATCCTGCCGAAAGTAAGACTGTACGGAGAAAGCATCGCTCTATTTATCAGCAAAGTCAAAGACGATTGCGAGAACTGGACGCGCGTTTGACTTTCATACGTCAAGCTTACGGACGTATACAACGACAATCGAACGTTACAACGATCGAATCCTCCTCCCATCCCGCTGTTGACATTACACAAACGAATGCCAAACACAGAACAAAAAAGCCACGACCCCCATTGGATGCTCTGGGTATACAAAACTAAATATCGAATTGATAGTTCATGCGTAGAACGTGATTGAGACTTGCTTATGTTTTTTTTCATCTTCCAGGATACGAAACAGGTACAAAGACGCTTTCGTCAAGAAACATTCTACAGGAGAGTGGCGTTAGTCTTAGTCCATCCGGGCTTGAGACTCAGCACCAAAATCAGGTCTATCGTCAGAGCGCCTGGAGTCCACGTGGTTATCGTACAACAATCGTCGATGACGAGCCTATGACCCTTGCGCTAACCTCGGACGTACGAAACTTCAATCAGCCTAATGTCCCGACGAACTTGGATCCTAACGTCGATCGTTCGCGTCGTAGAAATATCGGAAAGTATCCGGAGCACGATTTGAACGACAATCATGATGTGTACATCCTACCCGATCGTTATCGACCACGCACATATTCCCAAGGAAATAACGCCGCTATCACCGTCAGTGGTCAGAAATATTGTCAAGATACCGAGAGAACTTATCGAACTATACCCAATACTTATACCGAAGAGGAACGTCAGATTCGCTATCGAGCTATGCAACAAAAGAGGCACTTTGACTCTTACAATTCGCGTCACAATATTCCACAGGATCAGCATTCTTCGCTTCATACGAAACCTCCCTTGCATCACAATTATCAGCCAAATTATCATCCTCAACAGCCACAATTTTTGGATAATCAATCTTCGCTTCAGTCTTCTTATTATCAATCGGACGAATTCGTCAATCGACCAACGGGTCGTTATGGCAATTCACCGGAGGATCAGAGACTCGTAAATAGGAAGAATCACGCACAGACGCAGCAACGTGGCAGACAGCGTGAAACTTTGCCGGTAAACAGACTATCGAAGACAAATTTACAGGACGGTGTGAAATCCGATGGGCAATTAGCAGCGGGTTATTGGATACGTGAGAATGATGAGATTGTTTGGTGTCCGGAAGAATCATCGACGACGACCGATAGATTCGGTAGTCTAGATCGTCGAAAGTACAGTGCTCAGTGCGCTCCTTATGGCACGGTTCTACAGTCGCAACCGAAGGATCGAGGATCGCAAGAGGACAGAGAATCGATGCGTTACGCGTCCCAGCAACAACACAACAGTAATGTCTCGTCGACGGGACATCGCGATTACGTTTTAGGTTTGGCAGGTGCATCGAAATTTCCATCGTCATCGGCGGTCACGTCGCATCATCCGAATTACAATTCACAGGTACAACATCAAGCTACAACGATGAACGCGAGTACGTGTTACGAAAGAGTTTCGCCACCACCACCACCGAGAACATTGCTCAGGACTCAATCACTCGGAAGTGTCGAAACTTGGCAGCAGCAACAGCAAAATCAGCAGAACGTCGTCGTTACTCCGACCCTCCAGGGTCACGAGAGCCAACAGACGATGAACAGAGAAGGGAGCGATTGCGCCGGACGCAGAAAGGAGAAAGAATGGTACGAGACGTCGATGGATTCGGGCTACTCCGGGCCGGGGACGATTCCCGCTGGTTACGATTTCGGGCTCGATCCGTCTCACCGGGAAATCCCTCTGACGCAACAAATCACACCGTCTTCGCCTCTTCGAGCTTCCACGAGATCCCTAAAAATTTCTACACCTCCACCGCCTCCCCCTCCGCCTCCTTCACCTCCATTGCCATCGTTGAATTCTCGAGACGCCGTATCAAGTGCGGGAACTTCCGTGGAAGCGCAGAGGATCCCACAGCGTCTTTACAGTCAACAAACGTGCCTGCAACGCCATCCGTCGTCACCGAAAAGTCTCGAGATACCCGCGGAATCGAAACCTCCCGAGCGTCGACGCAACGTCGACGAAGCAATGACGACGAGCACCGATCGTTCGCCAGATCTATGCACGATCGTACAGGCCGGCAAGTATCAGCCGTATCGAGAGGTAACGAAACCTTTCGAGATGTCCGACTTTTACAAATATTCCACAAAGTATCGAAAAAGAACGGAAGCTGCTGCCACGACGAGTTCGACGGTCGTTCAACCGACGAACGCACCGGCTAACGGTGATGAGGACGATGTCCTCCTTGGTAGACGACGTCACGACTCGGCAAATCTTCGAGACGACGAGACGACTCTTTCCCAGGTAAATCCCGTACAACGAAGAATTTACGAACCTGTTCAAAGAATGACTTGTCAGCCTTATGGCAATTTAGGGAGAAGAGCGGCGATTGAGAACGACGAGGAGTGGAGAGGGACGAGTAACAATCGCGTGTCCGCAGAGGATTCGACGGTTGTCTAAGTCGCGTGGTTTCTTTTCGTCTTTTTATTTAATATCGCCGTTCCCATTTTATCCCAAGTATCGATAATTTTGTATATTTATCCGCTTTGCAGCTGACGACTAGTCGTCAGTCTCATTTCGCAAAAACGTCGTTGGGAAGAAGATACGTTGCCAGGAAGTAGGAGGCTATCGACGCATCCAACATCAATGGAGGATTATTACAATTCCATCCATAATATATATATATACAGTTTTTGAAGCCACAAGTGCCTTGGTCCGTTAACGAAACGTTGTAAAGAGCTGTATTTTTTACGGTGTCGAACGTCAACGACTGAATGTACAAAGCGTAGGAAACGTCGGAGGGGGTGGAGGAATGAAAAAAGAATGTTATACACGCAGTTTTTTTTTTAGTTTAATACACGTCTATTTCCAATAACAAAAATATATTGTTGTACGAAATGAAATCGAAGCCAAACATCGTTGAGTTGTGGATTGATGATTCGTCGGGTTATTCGCCGTTAATTTACATCTACGTGACAAACGAACATCATTAAGTTCGCGTCTCTTACATATACGTGAATTAGAAACGCTCAAATAGCCCGATGTATAATCCAAGCAGGACACATTGACGCTGCGGAAGCTCCTGAGTCTTAATTTCTTTTTTCTCTCTCTCATTTTTTACGTTTTTTTTTCGTTTAACAATCAATACAAACCGGTTAACGTTAAGACCGCTTTTACATTACAAACTATGAAACGGTTATCGTCGTTGCCCGCTTGGGGCTAATTTTTGTTTTCTCTCTTTGTGGGCTTTTTTTTTAAATCTCAATCTTTCGTAACTCATCTCCTGCACTTATTTAACGTTTTGTTTTCAATTTACTTTTGGTTACAATTTATGCAATTGGTAAGAGAAGTAAATTGCCAAGAAAAAAGGACATCTCCTTCGCAGACGTGTACAGAGTACGTATTTAAATTCGCACGCTCTCTGCATAGTGTGTTTGTGTAGGTGTAGAGATACGTAACAATAGGGAAGAGGTGGTGGATCGTGTTTGAATATTCGCTATTTAATATTGAACTTCTACGATATTCAAGTTGAAACGTTGACACATACGTAAATTGCGATGCTCTCAATGGCGAAACGAAAATATTTATGCATATCGTGTGTTGCAACGAGGATTTTATTTTCGAGAATCGGGGACGAGATACGGCGAAGAGAGATTTTTTTGTAATACGACGGGAAGACGACGGCAAAGTCGACGCCCGCTATCTATCGAACATGTAATCATTTTTTTCTTTTTTTTTATAAAAGTCTCACAGGGCCGCGCACTCGAGCGTGTGTTACAATCAGCTAGCGTTATAGCTAATTCTAATCTTTATTACGAAACGCAGTTTTTTGGCCCTCAAAAAATGCGACGAATTCTCCGTCGAATGCTCCCTCGGGATGCATCTTCATTAACGATCAGTTTTCGAACAAAAGTAATCCATCTCGAGTCTAAATCTGGGAGACTATCCGAGTTCTCGGGACGGGGGGGCTTATTTCTTTTCATTTTTTCTTTTATCACGCGCGGTTCGTACCGGCCGGGCCGCAAACAACTGCCTACATCCATATAAATACCCTTTTTATAATCCCGAAGAAGAAGCTGCTGGGGCGCAATGAACAACCAGTTATCGAAACGTTCGCTACGCGGTGTATGTTTTTTTGTGTGCATTCACGAACAAACGGGACTGCAAGCCGACTTATATGGTCGATCGGTGTGAACAGGGTTTTCTCGCGGGGTGAAAAAACGACGTCGTCGAGAACGCGAAACACGACCGCCAGACACATATTACCGTGAAATACCGCAATCTCCCGTTCGCGCGAATTCATTTTTTTTCCAACGAACGAGATTTATTTATTATGTTTTTTGCTCGCCTTTCGAAACGGTTTCCTTATCCGGACCAATCGGAATCTTCCGAATCTGAGAGGACGACAAAGCCGTCATCACGGCTGCCCATGTAGAGCCAACGATCTTCACGCTCCTCCATAAAGTTCCACAAAAAGATATGCTACGGAAAATTTTTCATGTTTTTCCTATTTTTTTCACGTTTTCAATAAAAAAAATTAAACGTCTAATGCTCGATGCTATCATAAAGTGAATTTTACCTCCAAAAATTCCATGTCCATATCGGCAAAAAGTCCTCGACGTACAGGTGGCCCAACGTCGGTTTTTGTGCCATCCGGTAGAGCGTGAAGATAAAAACATTTGTTACCGAATGGACACTGGCCACGTCCCTTATTGAAGTACTTGCAATCCTTGAGGCTCAGCGCTTCCTTGTACTCGACGATTAATTTTTCCTTCTCCTCCTTAGTATCGACCCAGTAGATACTGGGACATACAAAGTCCGAGGGTACGCGGCACTCGGGACAGGAACGTATGATTTTGTTGTCGAATTGCTTGGCCAGTCGCCACTTTCTTATACAACCAAGGCAAAAGCAGTGATTGCAGTTCGGCAATATGCCGAATCTCTGCTCACTCGTCGATTTCTCCATGATAACTTCGAAACAAACGCCGCATGTTTTGTCCCGACTTCGTTGAATCGCGAATGATAATTCCATGTCTGCCTCGTGTTGTTTTATACAAGCCTTTGGCAGAGCAAACAAATTATTACTGAGTTTACGTTACATAAAGCTAATCGAATTTTTCATCCATATAAAAGACTTACGTTCGTATGTTGCTGACATAGTTCATCGTTGAATGGATGAAGAGCCGCTCTGCCGCACATTTCGCAAGTTATACCGTGCAGATACCTACAGTCTATTTTACTGCAGATGCCACTGGCCTCTGCGTAAGGACAAAGTGGCTCGGAAGCTGGATTGGCAGATTTTCCTGAGTTGCAAACGGCTCTGGCGTACGAAGCAGGATATACTACTTCCGTCGTTGATGTTGATTCTTCGGCAGCATTGTTAGATCCGATCGTTACCAGTGACGGAATGAATTCAGGTGCGTTGACCCACTCCTCGGCAGGACGAGCAGCATCTTTTCTGGATATAAAACACGCGACTGTCGTAATCACGAATTTATTTTCAAAGGACCTAAATTAATTTTTTTCGCTCAGAAAGTTCCCCTCTGTTATCATTCGGTAAAGTAAATATTCCACTGGAATGTATAATTTTATCTAATTTGTATAATCGAATTTACCAGAAGATACACTACCGCTCAAAAGTTTGGATACACCAGTCGATATTTCTTGCCGCACGTAAAGTTGGATAACTCTGCCAAAGAAAAGATATTCGAATTTCCAAAGCGGCGTTTTAAAGAGGATAGATCGGGCTTCGATTTTTTTTCGACCCGATACGGACTTTGGTTTGTGACGCCCTTTTTTGACCATCGCGAATCAGGCGCACAATGTAAGGAATTTTTTTTTACTCTGAAAGTCTTCAAAGGGAATGCAGAAGCTCCATCCTCCATTTTTTAAAAATTGTTTGCGATTTTTTTCCGAAAAGTTATTTCATTTTTGGCTAAAAATGATGATTTTTAAAAAATTCAAGATAACCGAAGAACGATAGGGTTTAAGAGAAAATGTTGAGGATACAAAAAGTTGCGTATTTTCATACTGAATCGCCTGGAATTTTTTCAGAATTGTTTAAAAAAATTTTTTTTTTTTAGTTTTTTTTTCGAAACTCACGAGTGAATTTTTTTTTTTCACGTCGATAAAATGTTTTAAGGCACTAACCTCATCTAGACGGATTTTTCGACGAAAAACTCGTCTAGATGACGCGAGTGCCTCAATCCAGTTTTACGTGCGGCAAGAAATATCGACTGGCGTATCCAAACTTTTGAGCGGTAGTGTATATCGAGCGTGTTTCATCTCACAAATTATTTTTCTTTCCGTTATAATAAATTTGACAGTGAAAAAGGAAGGGAGAGCTATCGAGCAAGAAAAGATAAAGCTTTGTTCGCAGTACGGAAAAAATGTACGTTTTTTCGGATATAAACTCCGAGGACGAAGAGCTCGAAGAGGCACCGCAGTCAGACCCTCCGACCGACGACTCTCCTCTGTTAAGCTTGGAATTTGTCTGTGCTATATCATCCTTTGTATTGTGAGCAAAATGACATTGTGCTCCGAATTTGCAGTTTCCCCATTTGAAGAAACGACAAGTCGCTACCGGGGTGGCTGGTACAGGTGCGCTATCATTGGTGCGCTCCGAAAGTGATTCGTTTGCACCGGTTTGAGCATGATGATATCGACAGTTGTCACCCTTGCGACATATGCCATTTTTGAAATACCTATAAACGGAAAAAAATCTAAAACCGTGCAATTTTGCATTGCTAGTGCGATATTTTTAATACGAGAGCGGGTGTTGGCGCGATAGCGATTGGTTAAATGGCCGTTTGCACGGGGCAAAAACACTGAATCCCGGCAATGTTAATTTCAAGAAATAGAAAATAAGTGATATCTCGACATTGGCTCGAGAAAAATACGGGTAGACCCTACCGGCAGACAATCCTCTGTGTCCAATTGTCGGCCATTTGCTGAAGCACTAGGCCCGTTTGTGATCCTCCTCTCGAGGACGTGTGTTCTCTTAAAGTTCCCGATCGGACTCGACGTGAACACAAGTTTTGGAGGAACACGTCCAAGAAACGAGGGACCTGTCACGAACGCGATCGTTTTGAGGATCCCGAGACTTCCGACTACGCACTCGGAAGATTCTCAAAACTTTTCACGTATCAACTCTTTCGATGTATCAACGATCTGTGTACGATCCCATGGATTCTTCCGAACGATCGGGATTGCGACTCTCCGAGTTCTCAGTTTCTCTGTTTGTTGTGTCGTCTACCCGCAAACCACACCACACACAACTTCAGAATTACACGAGCGCGGAGAGTATACGTACGTGTTCCTGAGATCTTTTAATATGTACATAGGCATGAAACTGGTACGTAATTGCCCTTGTCCGACATTTTTAAACCGCTAGCGCCTCCTCGCGGAGCTCATATAAAACCATCGATGATAGTCATTGTTTCTAAATATTTGGTTTTTTTATTGAAAAATATACTTTTCTTTCGATTAAGAGTTCACCAAACTAAATCGATTGAAAAAAATAAATGCTATGGACCGTAACGTGCTCTCGGATACATCTGTGTAAACATTGTTCTGTCGATTTTTGAATTAACCCGCGCAATTGACTAGTATAATCGTTCGATATCGTGCAACATATATGATAGTACTTACTATTCTAATTATCCAGTATTAATCACCGGAAAAAGATTTCTTGGTCACTGAGGGGAAACAAAATAAAGTAGGCTATGGAAGGAATAAAATTGCCCACCTAACTTTGGATATTAAAACACGTCGTTATCTACGACTGTTCGTATTTATGTATGTTTTCAACATTCGAAGGCCAATTGCGGAATTTTCAAAATTTTAATGAAGACCTCAAACCTACGATACACTATACGTTGAATACGTTATTCTACAACGAATTTCGTCAGAACCCAGACGTAGCCCAGCCAACTTCACGTTATAGAATTGAAGGGACTCATCTTACAGCAATTAGAAATAAGTTTTTTTTATCTCATAGAGAAATAAAAAATTGCTGAATATTTTAATTAGACGAACCGTGACTCTAACGAACTCACGTCGATTACCCACTTTATAGACGGAATCGGTTAAGAAGCATTCGTTCAACCATCTTCATGCCCAAATTTGATTTATGAATTTAAAAAAATCCTTCGACGCCCTTACCTTTTTATTAAGCTGCCAATCGTCTCCAAGCGATTAAAACAATAAAACAAATTTAATTAATAAAAGTGGCCAGCTACCATACAATAGTTGACGTAAGCGGCGTTCATTTTCCCGATGGTGTAGTGCAAAAGGGCGGTCAATACAAAAGTGAAGTAAAAACAAAAGAAGTTTTATAAAGTACATTGGAAAAGGTATACGAATATTTATCTGATACGTATCCGCACATTACAAATAGTCGATATTAAATTATCGTGCTATAGTGTCACATAGTTTTAAATAATTAAAAACCATTTTCGCGCGGCTAACTTTGACATGAAATTGGTTCGTATTAGTTAATAAATAAATTCTAACAATCGCTAGAATTTGTCTAACAAACACTAACAATCGATTGGCAAAAAAAAATCGATATTTTAACAGTCGCCAGCTAAGTTCATTGAGCTACCGCATCGTTGTGATATATTATTATATTCCTCAGTTTCGTTGACCAGAGCGACACGAGTGGCGAAATATGGCATCCTTAAATGTTATTTTTTCTAGGATGCTTTTTCTGCTTCTTTGACTTGTGACATGACACTCATTTACTTTATATCAATGGATTGAACGGAGCGTAAATCCTTATGTTTCCTTGCCTGCGCGAAACAATAATAAAAATAATAACAAATACGTCATTCGGGGCACACAGGATAAAGTCAGTGCGCGAGTATCACGAAATGTCTGCGCGCTTGTTGAACTGTCAACGAAGATTTTGACGATAGTGAAGTGTCGGTTCTTTGTCATTGTCTTCTGACAAGTTTAAAGTGACTGCCTGTAAGCTAATTGAGATTCTAAGCCATCTTTCACAACTCAATTATTATTCTATACGGGAACACAAGCCATAATAATACTCATAAAAATAAACCAAAAATATTCCAATTTCGTCTTGAAACCGCAATGATTGTGTCCTATCGACCGTTGAGTGAGCCAATCGATTGATCGTTCGGAAAACAAGGAGACAAACGAATTCCAGGAATTCTACTATTTCCTGAAAAAATGAACGTGGAGGTAAACAGGTTAAACACATATACTACATGGCCGACGAACGCGGTAATAAGTCCGGAACGATTGGCAAAAGGTGGTTTTTATTACACGGGTCATGCTCTTGAGGTTCAGTGTTTTTTGTGTGGTACAAAAGTCTCCGATTGGAATTACGGCGATCTGGCAATGGTGAGGCATCGTCAAGCCGATCCTGCGTGTCCATTCGTTATTCGACCTTCTGAAACCTGCAACGTTCCATTAATTCCACCGCCAGACAGTATGGGATCGGAGAATTCTTCACAGTCTCGATCGGAAAATTCTTCGCACGGACTACGCAACGCCGATGCATCTCACGTTGCCTCGGTCTCCCAAATCGCACATTCGTACTCGAAATATACAAACGTACTTCAAAGGTTAAAATCCTTTGAGAACTGGCCGATACCTTTCATCGTCTCTCCTACGAGCCTTGCCAGAGCTGGATTTTACTATCTTCAGGACAATACTAGGGTATGAAGAGTTTTTCAAGAACATTAACCATTCGTTAGTCCAATATTTTCATTGTTTTAAATATTTTTCTACCCAGACTTGTTTCCGGGTTTCACAATTAAACTTTTCTCACTCTAATATTTCGTGTGCGAGATGGAACAATTTTCGACGCAGTATAACAAATTAAATCAAACTTTTTTCAATAATAAATGACTAGCTATTTATTACCAACAAACAGTTGCTTTCAATTAGATAGAATTAGCTGTTGAACAACTTGAGTACTGTAATTAGTGCGGACAGAAAATGTAATATTGTATTATATGATGTTCAGTGTCGAAAAACATAGCTATTGCGGTATATCGTTTGCAAAATCGAGACTTAAGTATTCATAATGAATGAAACGTTAAACATTAACTGTGTTATGCTTACATTTTTGAAACAAGATCTTATATATTGTTAATAACTGAGAACTTGTCAAAACAAAAATACTCATTATCCGCATTAATTTTATATAATTCGAAAGCACTTAAAAAGCACATAACTTCCATGCGATGAGATTTTTTTCTTATAAAAATTGTAACAGTACTTCGCTACCTTCATTGGCATAGCAATAATATTTACAAGTTATATTTTTAACGTTATGCAGAGCCATTAGGTACCAAATTCTTATTTACAAAGTATGTCATTTAGGAATGACAGTATGAAGTATGTCATTTATCGTGAATACCGATTGAAGATTTTTCACAGTCTGTTCAATGGAGATCGATTATAGTTAAATATAATCGATAATGACTATTTTCTTTAAACAACTTTTGAAAAACTTTGTTCCCCAAAGAACTCATAAAAATTGGCCTATTTTTCTCTATTTAGGTAAAGTGTGCATTCTGTCATGGAATCATTATGAAATGGGATCCTGGAGATGATCCAGTTAAAAAGCACAGGAAATGTTTCCCCAATTGCAATTTTTACAACCATCCGTACATTGCAGAAGGTAATTAATTTATTCCTATACAACGTACCTCATTCAATAATTGAATATCTCGATTGTCGAGCTCGCAGTCTCGCCCGAACAACAGTATGAGTTACAAAGTACACGATTGATACGTAAAAAGTTTATATAAACTTTGAAAGTCATAAACACTCGAGCCACTTTTCTAATCGAGTCTCTACTGTACCTGAAATCTTCCTATACGTAAATATACTCTGTACCAATAATCTCGCACCGTCGCGTCATACCTTTGACTAAATATAACTCTTCTGGCAATGTCAAACTACAAACGGCGGTACTTCTCGCATATACGTGTCCGGATCAGCTGTAGTTGTTGCGAATTCATAAAGTCTCGTTAATGGGATCAGGTATTAATTAAACAGTAAAAAAAAAAGAAGTAATTACCAACCGCTAGATCAGACGTCTTTTATCGTGCACGGTTTATATAAAATAGGCAGAGAATTTATATAAATATTCTTAGAAATTGGTATTACGCGGTATTCAACTAATTGCGCAACGTCTTACAGTTTTGACCGCGGAAAAAGGTGAGTTGAGTAACATCAAACTCGTGCCGGGTGCCAGCGTCGATCTCAGCGAACTAGGAGTACAACGACATACGGCGCCGCGCGAACCCAAACATTCCACGTACGAGGGAAGATTGAGAACTTTCGAAGGATGGCCGAAAAATCTTCGACAAACACCAGAAATGCTGGCTGTTGCTGGTTTCTATTACGTCGGTCAGTTTCAATCGTCGATCGTGAGATAAATAATGCGCAAACCATTTGAATCGGTATTGGCGAATTTTAACGGGATACGCATATACATAGGATCGGGAGATCAAGTGAGATGTTTTCACTGTGACGGAGGTTTGCGAAACTGGGAAGAGACGGATGATGCGTGGACCGAACATGCCAGATGGTTTCCAAAATGTGGTTTTGTAACACTCGCAAGAGGACAAGATTTCATCAAACATTGCATCGATAACAGGCCACCTCTCGATCCATTGGTGAAATATTATTTTTCTCTCGCAAACTTGAATATTATTTATTTATTTGTAAACTTTTCCCTTGACATACTTTAAATATTTATAAGTAAATATATTCGTCATATCTGTGATTTATTTACAGATATTTCTGGGTATGCCCGAGGACAGTGAAGAGGACATAATGTCCAATACTTTGCCAACATCGTTACCGTCAAATTCACGAGCTCGCGCACGCGAAATTACGGATGCCGAGGTCGAGCGTCTTCTCAGCACTGGACCAGCTATGGTTAGTACTTGAAACTCTCAAAAACCTTCTTCGAATCCTTCAAAGATTCGAGGATTCATCAGTTAAATGTTTATCGTTCTTTTTCTTATAAACACATCCAATTTCGATAGAATCGCAAAACCTTCAAAGAACTTTTTTCTCAGGCAGCGCTAGAAATAGGTTTGAACGTTGGCCGAGTAAAAATGGCGCTGAGACAAAGAATGGAAGCTACCGGTGTACCTTACGCCAATGCGGACGAGCTCATAGAGGATGTTCGACACGTTCAACTCGCCGAGGAGAGCGATTTGTGAGAATTTTTTATCAGCAACAACGATTAGATGGAGTTATGCATACTTCGAGATGACCTGGTCGATTAATATTTACTATTTTACAGATCAGAGATGGTCGATCACGAATCACCATCCTCAGAGTTATCGAATCTTCTTCATCAGGTGATAACTCTACAATCCACGAGCGGAACGGTAGACTCGTTTTCATTGAATGACATTTCGGGGGCATTCATAAAGAATGTCGAAAAGAGACGTCAAAAAGTCGAAAATGGCGAAAGTTCCGACCAATCGACGAGGCACGAGACCGAGAAAGCTGTTGAGAAAACAGAAACTTCCTCGATCGATCGAGCTGGTAAGTTAATTTCTCAAATAAAAATTGGATGATAAACAGTAAATTATCATTTAATTCCAATCCATTTTAATACTTTATAAATATTTTCTCGATTATATAATGATGTTGGACGACTCGGCAATGTCGCGTTAAAAAGTTATTTATGGAAGCACCGTTCATACTTCACGAACAATCATGCGTTTTCTCTTTTTCACACAGCCGCGCTGGAGGAAGAAAATCGAAGATTGAAAGAGGCTCGTTTATGCAAAATTTGCATGGATCGCGAGGTCTCTGTAGTGTTTTTGCCATGCGGACATCTCGCAACTTGCGTTCATTGCGCGCCATCTCTGACGCACTGTCCAATGTGCCGTCAAGAGATTCGCGCTACAGTACGTACGTTCTTAGCTTAATCGTTCGCCTCTCGTTAGACACTCCTCCTATTAGTGGGTATAAACGAATTTACATAAAAATTTAGAAACAAACGGATCTTTAATGAGAAAAGAAAAGAAAAGAAAAAAAAAAGTAATGGACAATAGCGGTAAAAAGTTAGATCGCACTTGAAGAAACTTAATATATTATACTATACATAAATGTTAAGAAGACATATGGAAGACGGTCGTACTATAAATTAACTATTGCCTATCGAAAAATATAATTACGCAATGGATATATTTATCGACTAATCGACTAAGAGAATTTCTCCCTATATTTTTGTTCGGCCCGGTAATATTACGAACATATCCTTAAAACAAACATTCAACTTATAATTAATATAGAGAACGATTTTGAAGATCAGCAAAAAAAAAACGCTTTCACTCGCACTCTTATTGCAAACTAGCGATTAAATTGCCGTGACGAAAGAGTAAAAATATTTCTGGCAATTAATATATATATATATATATATGTGGCTGCTATCATAATATTCTGTCAAGGATCGATGCATAATGGCCTTTCTTTCGAAATATCGTACGTACGCATCATGAAACGTGATCTACTTATTTTCTTTACTAAGCCGCGATTAACTTAACATCTGTGAAAATGATAATGTCTATATATACGTGTATCGATGAGTGTTGCCAACACAGGATTCAGTGAAAATATAAAAAAAATTATCGCTATCGACAATTTCTTAAATTTCGCTATCTGAAATCCTCGATAATCCATGGAGAAATGAAAAATGTATCAAGGTGTTGAGGGATATGGTAGAATAATAGCGACTGCATCGACGGTACGTGATAAGATATGGCTGATTTCGTTATTTCGCGAAGTATCGCAATACGCAACAATTCATCGCGATGCGCAATGTTTTATTTCATTTAAATATTTACCGTTCCTCGGGTCATTGTATGGTAGCGCGGGTGTTTTTTTTCTCGGACGAGTGTGTTGGAGAGAAAATGAACAATGAAAAGCGAATACTAACGGAATTTCACGATCCGTCACGGATCGATTAAATTATCGGCTCGCCGAAGTGTCTTTGCGTTATCGCTGATCTGATAAAACAGAAATTGCGCTTTTGTAGGCCATTCGAAGGGAGAATTGTCATCGAAACAAGTTGTTAGAATGCACTATTCAATAAGACAGGATCGTTGGCATACAAGTGACGTATACATACGTCACCTGTAACGCCAGCCTGCCTGTTAAATTTCCTGTAAAAGTCGAGTAACTTAAGTATAACTTTCATTCATTATCTTCTTTATTAGATCGGATACAGTGAAATATGAATTCAAAAGTCAAGATCCGTACATCCGGTATGGTATATAACGCGTGAAACTGGGAATTCAATGGTATTTTCTTTCATAACTAACTTACTCTCAACGTTAATTGCCTACAGCATTTCGTGACAAAATGGTAAATACGTTACCACCGTGGGATTACTTTCGAGCGTTGGTGAGTCATTTTATTAATCGTGCATGTTAATTAGCTGTCGTCACTGCCGCATTTGATCAATGGACCATAAGACTGTTTTCAAATCGCTGCAGCTCAGTCGGTATCATCTCATACAAAAGAAAAAATATATATTCTCATGTTTTTCGTTGCGTACGGGGCAGTGGCACGTTTGCGGATGGTCCTAAAAGCTTTACGTTTACAAAATTGTAAAAAGTATCTCGACGTCGCTGTTTCATAGACTTTGTTGAAAAGATTAATTGACATTGAGCCTAGTAATTTTGGCAACTGCAAAGTCAACCGAAAATATCAACGATTGAATTTGGACAGCTTTACAACTATAAAGTCAAACGTAAAAAGGAATCCTAATGGTTGATTCAATGGTCGTTGAATCCCAAATCATCCACAGGAAACGCAGGATGGTTGACTTTCGAAGATGAACAGTTGAGAAGTTGTCCAAATTCAACCGTTGAACTTTTACGTTTACTCAACTGTTTTTTTCAACCGGTTGACCAAAATGACAGTGGATGCATTAGTTGAATATTTTTATTCAATTATTCGTGACAATAATGTAAGACGAGAGTTTGTATCGGAGAAAGAAAGAAAAAAGTTGTAGCTTGTACGATCGAAGCATCCGGTCACGTTTATGGACGCTACGTCAACGAGATTTCTTTGAAACGCTGCTGAGCGAGATGACTCAAATGTGGTCCAGAGATAAACGAGTTATATGGACTCTGGTTTTACATACGTCCGTCTCTGTTGTGCGCGCTATGTTTCTATCGTCTGTCGGTATAGCTCTATATATATACGTATGCAACGCGGTATTCGCGACTTGTCACTCGTTACGGCTTTGAAAAATTCCGATTGGTCCATCAAATTCTGCGAATTGGCCGCAACGCTTGAAGTGCATAAGTCATTGCTTGTAATAACTATTTCGCTATCAATCTGGCGCCTAGACAGATTATGCACGTCGCGACGATTCGTCACTGTCGAGGATGAATTTATCATTGGTTAGGATTCTTGTTCTTATTTTTTTTTTCATCTTTCCTACATCATTGGGTGGGTGCCGTTTCATGGGTGTCAATCTGGACTCCGGCCAGTGGACCCACGCACGTGATTGCCCTGTGCGCGGCATGTCACGTAAACATATAGAAAAATTATTGCTCACTGTACCGACACGATAAGATAAGACGAAAACAACAAAAGTTCCGGACGCCCGGTACTATCGGCACAGTCATATTTCAACGAAATCGTGCATGTATATATTTGCTAACTGTCACGATTCTCAGAGAATCGTAGCAGCTGTGATAATGCGCCATTTTACGGCATCAGTGCCATTATTGTACCATTGTCCGACAGCTGGCGACACCGGTGGCCATTTCTGGAAACTTCATATGCGCGTAATGGCACTTCTTATATTTATATATAAAACGTATAGCCCAGCGTTATATATAGATGTAGGTAGAGCCAATTATATGCCACGGTTACGAAGTTTCCAGACTTTGCAAAAACGGCGCAGGTCAACTTTGCGCACGAAGCGTATTTACATTGGTATATTATCGATCGTCGAAGCCGTATACATTGTGAGAAAAAGGCCTCCCTGCGTCGTGTCGCGAAATTCGTTAGCAGTCACCCGCCCGAGTCGACCGCGTGCGTCCAAAAACATTTGCTGTCGAATCGATAAATAAGTCTTGTTATCTTTCGCTCTGAAAATCACGACGAAGACGTTCCTTCTTTTCCCATTTGTTTTTTTCCAAATACCCAGAACGTAAATCATGTGATCATCACGTTCATTTTATCAACATAGTGCGCGCGTGTTTATATACGCTCTCGTGGGATATTTCGTCAAGGCTGGCGGCCTTCTTTTTCAGTGGCCTTCCCGTTGCCTGTATACGCGTTAGTTACTTGTATACGCGTCGACCAACCGTAGAACGTCGAGAGCGACGAACACGGCCATTGCAGCCTCGCTCGTTGTTTGTAACGAAGTGAAATGCTCGAGTTCGTGGTGTAACACGGCATAGTCCGTAATAATTCCTTTTTTTGTATTTGACAATCAAATTTAGAAAAACAAAAAAAGCAAAACACTGGAACGTAAATTTTTCGCGCGAATAATCATTGTTTATTTTTCGTTTCTCAATCGTCCGCGACAGTGTTGTTCGGGTTTTTTCTTTGTGTGTTATTTTTTTTTCTCGAAACGTGTGTTACGTGACGAACAAGGATTATTATACAGCCTAAAATAAAGTTTCGTTTTTCATCCGGGGGAGAAGAACGCCACGCGTGTCGACGTTGTAAAAATCAAACAACGGTAGGTTCCAAAAACGCACCAACACAGTTTCGTTTTCGTCAATATATATATATCTAATATATATATTGTTTATATATATATAATATAGGTCGGTTCGTAGATTCCGGTTTGTCCTTTGAAGTATGCGACGCTTTATCTTACTTTACTTAAAAGGACGACCAAATAAGCTATATAACTAACGGCCGTTATCAATTTTTTGCGGAAAAAAACCGTGCCATGAATGCGATTTTTTCAAGAGAAGTACGATAAGATCGTTACAAGATAAGATTGTCCATGAGAAAACCAATCATATGGTATAACAATTGATTCTCGAGTGAGATGAACGCGTGTTGATGTTGTGCGATAATAGTTCAAAGACCATTTTTCATAAATGAGATATTTTCGTTATCTTCTACTCCGCAGGATATCGTCGAGAACTCTGCATTGATAGGTATACGGAGCGAGAAATTAGTATTCTACCGAGTTGGCACTCCCTTAATGATTACAGTACGGTTATTCGCAATTCGCGCATTCCTCGAACGCCTATACAATGACTTTTTTTTATTCGTCGTACCTAATGCGCGAGCCTTTATCTAAATAATAATTCTGTTATCGATTGGAGACCCAGAAATAGAAGACAAAAAAATATTGACATTCATGCATATAATATACATATGAATAGCCCGCCTAGTCGAACCGGGCTTCCTGTCCAATCACCGAAAAGAGAGTCCCGCCTGGCTGATCTTGCCGTCTGGCTCGTATAGTACAAAGAACGGGCTTTGTACATAAGCACTCGGCCCGATCGTATCTCTATCTCGCTTACGTGCCCACTTCCCTTCATCGTTAGTATGGTTTCGTGCTAGCCACGGTGGTAGCACCGCCTGTGTCAGTTTATCGTGCTTTTTCCTTCCCGGAGCATGTGCGACGTTGCCGCATCTACGCTATTCGAGACTGCCCGGAGCGCGGAGAAGGGGGGGTAGCGCGCCAAGCGAGAAGAAAAAAATACGTGAAAGTTCAAATAAAGATTAACGTTTCACTATATATCTATATACATACTATACGGCCCGCCGAGCAGTATATACATATGTATAGCGCTGGGGCCGTATGGCTCGGATATATATATAGCGTTCGGGGATATACATATATATGTACATGCAACGATATGAGCCGAGAACCTACGCCGCGAATTCTGCCTCATCCGTTTAACGTGTGTGTGCGATGAATAAACACGTACACCCACGATAAAATTGCGCCACGGCGCTCCCAGCAGGCCCAAAGAAACCATTGTTATTTCTTTGCTTTCGCAAAATGGCACGGCGCGTCCTACGTCATTCATGAAATGGAACCATAGCTTCGTATCGATCGCTCGTTTATATAGGCGCCTAGAAACTATATTATGTGGTCGTCGCGATGTGTATACGTAGGTGTATCTCGTATGTATAGAATTGAAGAGCTTGTATGGAAGTCTCGTAGGATGGCGCGCAATGGCCGTGTGAATCAGCGCTACGTGGCCTTTTTTGGAAACGCATAATGCAAACGCAGGAGAGGTTGAAATTTACGATCTATCAAGACGCAAATGTTCCATGAAATGGAAAGTATTGCGATACTCTTTCGGCTATAATGGAAAAATTTGTATCCATAATTCGTTATTACGTAAATTGTTGCCCGTCGGAGGATCATTTCGATAATATTTTTGATACGTAACGCGATACAAAAAATATTCATAAAAACAACAAAATAGCAAAAAGATTGCGGTTTCGAATGGAATGTCAATGGGAGCTCCGTGTACGATACGATTTGGACTATATAACCTGTAGTGTTATAAATGTTCGCTCGGCATTTCTAGACAATAATTACTGAGAAACAGGCATTCCTACGCGGCTGGCGGTGTGGTGGGAACGAGATAATTCGTTGTATCGCTCTTGCGATTCGTACCGATTGTGTACGAAAGGCCTGGGGGGTTTCGTACGGACTCCGACCGCTATGCGGTAGAGGCTATCTATAGTAACTGTACTGTGGAGTCTCGATTGTTAAAATGAATTTGAGAGCCAAAGTATTACGCAGGATTTAACGACTATTCGAATAATCGACCACTAACGTTGTATGGGAAATGTATACAGTAAAATACTGTTTCGATAGTAGAATACAACAGCGGATACAATACGGGACCAACCCCTCGATATTCGTTTAATGGCGTGTCTACTGTACACTAGCCGAACAAGAGAACGGAGAAATACGGGGCCATGAGAAACTCGAGTAGAACCGGCAACATTGCTTCTCCGCACACAGGCGCGCATACACACACATACATACTCACGAAATTCCATGCGTACACAGGGGCGAGGGAACGAGCTGCGTACAGCTGTGGAGCACATTTTTGAGGACGAGTTCGTTTCTCAGAGCTCACGAGCGCTCTTTCTTTTCTCGCTCCGTCTCTTTCTCTCTACCCGTCTCGCTCCGCGTGTGATTGTGCGTTTTACATGCAATGAAAAGTATTCGTTGATGATTCGCTTTTGGTATTTCCGTCCGGGATGATAGACGCGATAAACTAGTGCGCACGCGTGCTTAGAAAAAGAAATTTAAACCCATTCACAAACGTGCTCAACCGCGTAGCTCTCGATTAACGACCTTTCAACGATGGTAGTATCGCGCTAGTGTTCCCTGGGCGTGAATTCGCATATTGTAAAGTTTTTGTGGCGTACGCGAGCTTCCCCGATCATCTTTGTGAAAGGATTTTTTTTAATCAACTACAGAGAAATGGGTAAGGTGTGGTAATGACGTGAGACGTTTAATTATTTATTTTTTTCCGTCAGATGGCGCTTGTTCCGCTTCGCTTTGTTGATCATGCGTACGAAATTACAGCCCATATATTTTAAAAAATGGCGCGGCCTGATCGATACGTCGCGTACAATGTAAACATAAGTGCATTTTTACCAATCGAAAAATAACCGTAAAATGACCGTAGCGTTTGTATCATCATTGTCCGTAGACTCAGTTTCGGAAAACGTGACACTTAATCTATGTGCAAATGTAGAGAGTGTAATTGTACGTATTAATTTAACGTCAACGAAGCGACCTTGAATCTTGGCAGAAGATTCAACGATAAATAGCTAAAAATACGAATTTACATTGTAAGAAGCAATGTCGAAGTACGACCTAACCTATTTTTCTTCCGTATTTTATTTTCAGAAGGCGGACGATAACACAATCACCTGGATAACGTACCTTTATGAAAAAGATAACAAACCGCAAGGGATTAAAGTTGAACTGAAGAAAATGACGGATTTCATCGAACATTGTAATTTACGCGAGAACATTGCGTCGTTAAAGCCCGGGGTCAATCTTCGATTAACGCATTATCAACAACATTCGCAACTGCCGCAGAGTCAAACGAACGTCGACGAGGTTGATAATCGCGATTATCGAATGGAAGAAGTGAGACTGCGAAGTTACGAAAATTGGCCAGTACCGTACATGGATCCGGCGAAATTAGCGGCTGCGGGTTTTTTCTATACTGGGGAAGGCGACAAGGTTCGTTGTTTCGAGTGTAAAGTCGAAATATGCCAGTGGGTCGAAGGCGATAATCCAATGGCCGATCATCAGAAATGGCAGGACCAATGTCGTTTTATCAGAGGAATACCGTGCGGCAACGTGCCGACCGGCGAAAATCCAAATTCCATTCCGCAGCCAAGACCTAGGAGTCGCGACGTTTGCGGTCCTTACGGACTCGAGTACAGACCCGGCGCAACCGCCGACTGCCATACAGTCACGACAGAATTTTCTCTACCTAGTTCCGCTAAATTAGGCTCGCTGGGTCTCGGAAGATCGAAAGGACCGGCTCACCCGGAATACGCGAGTTACGACGCGAGATTACGAACTTTCGAATCTTGGCCAAAATCCATGCCTCAGACGAAGGAATGTCTCGCGGACGCAGGTTTTTACTATACCGGCAAGGGCGATCAAACTCTGTGCTATCATTGCGGCGGCGGTCTCAAGGATTGGGAACCCAATGACGATCCCTGGGAGCAACACGCCAAATGGTTCTCCAAATGTTATTATCTTCTTATGGTCAAAGGGCAACAGTACGTCAACACCATCACTGGACAATCGATGGCTCCGCCCTCGACGGAAGTAAGTTCTGTTTCGAAACTATTTGTTCTTTTATCATTGAAACTTCACATTTTCTCTTGGAGCGAAGCATTCAAGTGGTATTAAGGAAATAATCGTAACAATGATATAAAACGCGTCGACTAACGCATCTTCTCGTTTTGTTTTCAGGAGGCGATGCAAATGAATTTGCCGAGTTATATAAAGAAAGTTGAGCCGAAAGTAACCGCGGAGTCGGATAAGGATAAGAAAGATGCTGAAAAATCGTGCGACGTTGGACCAAACTTTGAGAGCAGCCCCGTCGATGTATCGAGATCGGAGGTGGAGCGAGAAATTCCGAAAGCCACGAGTACCGAAGTATCGACAGCGTCGCAGCAGCAGAACGCCAGTAAGCCCGTGGACGACGCGAGAATGTGTAAAATATGCTACAGCGAGGAATTGGGCGTTGTTTTTCTACCGTGCGGGCACATGGTGGCTTGCGTAAAATGCGCGCCCGGTATGACGACTTGCGCCCTTTGTCGACAAGCCGTCAGCATGACCGTGCGCGCTTTCTTCTCATAGTTGGGCCAAACGTGGCCGATAAAGGGAACGACAGCGAGCGAATGAAAGAAAAATAAGAAACAAACAAAAAGAAAAACGAAACGTTAAATAATAGAAAGTAAGAAACAAGAGCCCCGCGTTTCGAAACGAAGATCTTTCGGCGCTTCGCTCTTCTCGGTTACTTCGATCATTTCAACCTCTACGACGACAAAGGTACCGAACGTGGATTTGTTCTTTTTTTTTTTTTCTCTCAATTATACCGTTTTAAAGAAAAAGAAAAACAAAAAGCTGAATGACATGACTCATGGAGCCTAACAGTCTGCAGGTACAAGCCCGAGATTCGAGATAATCGCTTTTTTTTTTTTTTTTTTTTTTTCATTTTCCGTTACTCCCTTCCGTTTATATTCGGAGAGTTTCGAGATAATTTCTTCACGGTCCGGTGGTAATAACGATGACGCGACTCGGACGCGCTCGAAAGGAATTTCGGGAACTTTCTCGTTCGATCTAACGCCCTAAATCGCTCGTATTGGAAAGGTCGTTGGGCGAGCCAACCTAACGACGCGAGATTCGAATACGAACGTAGGAAAGTAACTTCCCGCGCGCGAAAACGACGGGACGAAGCATCGCAAATTTGAATCTAAAATATACCAATTAAATTTGATTTTATTACAAACGTGTACAGCATCGCTTCCAAGTTATTTATAAAACGCGTAATTTTTCTTTCTTATCGATCGTTTATGACGAATTGCAGCGTTTCGCGAATTAATTCATTTGTATCCAATTAATCGATGTTTTGTCTCTCGTTTCGAACGTCGTTTTCGCACAGTATTTACACACTGTTTTTGATTTAAAACCGCGCGAACCGTGACTATAAAACAGAAAATATATCAAATATCAAATCGAGAATATCGAGGCTTTTATCCGCATCCTGTAAGTTGCTATTTGCGCAAACGCGCGCGACATACAAAACAGATGTTCTTCGATGCGAGAATAATTCATATTGTTCCGTCCATATCGAGAAAGAACGCAGGTTGATAAATGAAAAGAAAGAAGAAAAAAAAAACAGTAAGAACGAAAAAAATGATGAAAAAAAAACGAAAAATAGCAACATTACATGATGTCTAGTCATATCCAGTATTACTCAGCGAACTAGGGAGCGGACGAATACATTTCCATTACGTGAGATGAATGAGTTAACGCGAAAAGAATCCTCCCCGAATGAAAAAAAAGAAACGACAACGATGATTGGTAATTAATGAAACAAAAGAGTTTGTGAGTTCGCGAGAGTTCGAATGATGTTTGAGCTTACTTCGGTCGTTTTAAAATTGTGTTTTTTTATGTTCTCTTCTATGGGATTATTTCTTTTCTTTTCTTTTTTTTTTTTTTCTTGTAAGGTGAGAAAGAAACAAATGGAAAATTGGAGTTCTTTTTAAACGTATTTTGTACCCGTATTATGTGTAATTACAGTCGATATATTGATAAATATTGTTCGGTATATATTGTACAGTGGACAGTGTAAAAAAAAGTAAAACAAAATTTCAGCCACGCCTGACAATTGTCGCGAGAGAGTTCCGTTCGAACGAGGGTTGAAATGAAAACAATTGTGGGTAATACGCTTTTTCGCGAAAAAAAGAACGAATAGAAACGTATAAAAGCCGAAAATAATAAACGAGCCCGTCGACGACGAAGAACACACAGGTGTGAGCAAAGTCGAGGGACGATCGAAGCGGTTGAAGGAAAGCTCGGACATTGAGGAGACGGCAAAACACGGTTTTATATGCGATTGTGACTGAAGTAAAAAAAAAAGGAAAAAGTAAGAAAAAGAAAACGAAGAAACGAGGGACTTTAAGGTGATGTATAAATATCTCATCCTCCTATCGGTAACCAAAACGTGTGTACGATGTACAAGTTAGTACCTTATTTTATTAGAATCACGCTCTGAGTGGCGAGAATAAGAGACGCGAAAAAAAAATAACGAAGAATGTACGACGGGGTCGGTATTGAGAAAGCGGTGTTTACGAGTTTGTCTCGCCTCGAAAATTGCGTTCAGCAAAATCTTTGCCACGACGCGAGTCATCGAGAGAAAATGTTCCTCGGTCAACGAGAAATCGCTACGACTTCATTAAAAAATTACTCCCTGTCGACATAATTTTCGACTCGCCCTCTAGCGTCTCTGCGCGTAAATACAGCCGCTCGAGTCTTTGGAAAGATCTCAAACGAGAAGCGTGTCGTGATTAATGCATTAAAAAAAGAAAAGTAAAGGAAAATAGCGTGCACAAAAGCGGAACGTTCGTTTATTTTCTTTAGTTTTCGTTTGTTCTCTTTCTTTTTTTTTTAATAAGCCCAATGGACCATTAAACAAACGAGTGATATATATTCTCTGGTAAATTGGATCGAGGGTGTACTTTGATTCGAAATTAGAGGAAAAGAGAACACGAACGATGAGAGAAACTTCCTTGAATGGCGAGATGTGTTGCCGGAGATTTTTTGTTTCGTTATTCTCATTTTTAATCGGGTAATTATAATAACTGTGCTGAACTGCGCTGCGCCAACGATAAACAAAACAAAACAAAAACAAATTGCAAAACGTGTTTGCAATTTTTGTTACGACTCGTAATTTCTACTTAGATCGCCGAATCATATCAACAACACTAGTTTTAATCCGGCCCAGCTTACGCCTATATATTATATTCTCATAAAATCGGTACTGGAGTTTAAAGCAACTATAATAAAAATGAGGAGGGGGGGGGGGACATCCTCGCGATAACGAGAACGAGAACAAAAAGGGGACACACGAGGACAAAACAAAAATAAACGAAAAATATAAGTTAGGTCGTAAAACGTCTGTATTTAGAGACAAGATGCATCCAAAACGAAAATATGTAATTTATGGAATTTCGTGGGTTCGATTAGGAAAAGAAAAAAACCGAAAGGGAAAATTTCGCCTAATAATTATTCTCGTCTGTACCAGTACGCAAAAAAAAATTCTATCGTCGCGTTATTCGCTAATTTCGAGAATATTCATGGCGAGGAAGAGAGTGGGGAGGAGAAGGGTAGTGGCTTTTCGTCGCGACATCGTCAAGCCCCGTTCAGAAATATGCTGTTCATTCAAATAGACTGTCGAACGAGTGATATAATTTATGGAATATAACACGTATTTTTTTTTAAATTTTTTTTATCTTTTATTATCGATACAGATGAGTTACAGTACGAAGGGAAAGGAAAAACAGATAACAAATTTAATTTTGCACTTATAGTTTATGAAAATAGTCGAGCCGAGGTGTGTGGCCGACTCGTGGTGTATGATAACAAGGAAAAACGAATTATATAAAAATTGAGAATAGGATCGAAGAAGAATTTCCTTTGCGAAAATGAAATACTTGGATTGGAACTGTGAAAAGTATGGTTGAACGCGTAAAAAGTCTCCGTCGCCTCCGAGGTTCGTTGGACGATGGACCAAAAAACACTCGATAATTCCTTTCTTTCTTTTTTTTTATATTTTTTATTTCGTAACTTTGATCGATTTCATTTTCGTTCGGGAAATTCATTGGTCATCTTCGACGTGGCTCAGCAAACGACAATGCATTAGAATTTCATTTCCATGTAGCACTAATCCATGGTTTTGTCTTTACGTTTTTTTTTCTAATTCCGTATCATTTTCGGAAAACTATGTACAATATAAGATTAAATAAAACCTATCGAATAATTATACCCCTTGCTTTGTTTATTTATTTTTATTCGAGTGGAATGTGGCGTTACGATTAACCTCAACGAATGTACAGCAACGCTGTGAATATAACGTGTTGAAACGACGAACTAGCCAGCAGCCAGGTTGGGATTTACTCAGCGAAGCTGAACCGCCACTGTGCCCTTCGAAAGGATGCTGCATTCCTCCGCTATTTAGTTTTTAATGGGAGGCTAAAAGTGCGAGAGGGAGAGAAGAAAAAAAAACACCTCTCCAGGAAACCGGTATATACTCGGGTAGATCAGCAAAACCAGTTTGGTCAGCCCTTAACCACATTCCATTCTCGTGGGAACGGAAAAGCGTACGGTTGGCGCTGTGGTAGGGAAAGGTCGAAGGAGTGGGGGCTAGGCCGTCATCCATGCGCTATGCGCTCGAGATCGCCATTCATTCATATCTGAGAACGGAATATTTCTATGGATCATTGACAGCGTTGCTTTTATTACAGAGGTTTACTCGGCGACCTCTATTCTTCGGAGTAAAGAACAGACGATTAAGTTTTCGTCCCGATGCATTAGTTTTAGAATATTTTTGTTTATCCGATGTTTCGACATTTTTCGCTAAATCAATGATTATTATTGCAATTCATTTCCGGTGTTCCATACAAATATTGAGCGTTTCGTTCAAATACTGCTCATATTATTTTTTAATACATTTTTAGAACGGTGCGATCTTTTTCGAAAAATTGTTTCATCGTTGAGGTTATGTGAAAGCTGATAAAACAATATGGCTCTGTTTCTAGAGAGATAAATATATCCTTTGGTAGGAACGATATTGTAATTTGACGATAATAAATGATTGTATACATATTGACAGTCCGTGTTGATTTTGTTCTACCTTATGCGCATCGTGTGTATGATAGTTTTTATCTTCTTCGTTGAACATTGCATATCTCAAATTATCTTATGATTTATTATTTATATATTTCGATAGTTTAATATTGGATATTATTCAAAATAATTAAAAGATATATTACAATTGCACGATCCTTATTGCCCTTCTAAAATGTTGAGAGATCCCTATTACCCCAGCGAGAATCACCTTATAATCGGAAGGATAACATATTACGGCAATGAGACGGTGAATTATTTTGTCTTACCTTGCAGAGAAATCTAGGGCAACGTTATACGATTCTTACATAAATTTGCATCGCATTGCTTGATTCCACATTATAACGCTAATTACAGGTATAAAAATTATATTTGTATTAAGACAGTATCAGATTGTGCAAGAATATATTGCGAAGCTTCAACTGGAGAATAAAGTTTCTTTCAATTATTAATAGCAGCTCCCTAATAATTCTCAGAATAATAAGCGTATATTAATCAACAGTGATGACTATGCAATTAACATGCGATTTTGATTGTCACTGAAGTCATAGCGGCGTGCGCGCGCAGCCGAAGTACGATGATCAGCATTCGAGGACGGGGGGGGGGTGGGGAAGTGGGAGTCACGTGTTAAGCTGGGACCTGTGGCGTCAGTGCGCAAGCGTCATTGGGAGATCACCATGCTCGGTGCAGAGATTAGCGGGAGATCAGCAACGCTCAACAAAAGTTGAAATTCGAGAGTTGGTTCTGCGACATCTGGGCGGCCAAAGGATGAACTTCTTTGTACCTGCGTTAAGTTAGCCGCAAGCTGACGCAGTCATAATTATTTCCACTTAGTTCACTGCAGAAAGTACAAGGCGCTCAAGGCGCTGCGGAAGGCTAGAATACACCACTGGGCTTGCCCTCTATCAAGCCACTCTGTATTTCTCACTATTGCAGTTTACTCAGTTTACTGTTTACTCGTGGTTACTCACTGAATACTATTCTCAATGTTTCTTAGTCGATAAACTTATGATCGTTGGTGACAGGTTTAATGGTTTAATATGTAAATATCGTGAAAATATAATATTCATTGCGCCATAACCACGTTCTGCCTTAGCTTGTAAATAATATTAGAAAAAAATCGGCATTAAAATGGCTGATATCTTCGACATTGCTAATTTAATAACAACGGTGGGTGTTGAAGCTGTGAAGATAAAGCAAGAACCGGGTTTGCCGGAAAAATCGTCGAATGAAATATTAACGGAGTTATTCAGTACATTTGATGCTGACGAGGGTATAGCATCACCGGCAGACGACGATGAATACAGTAAATCGAATCAGGGAAAGAAAAAGAAGAAGAGCAAGAAGAAACACAAGCACAAGGAGAAGAAACGTAAAAAGAAGGGAAAGTACAATTCTTCAGATAGCGACAGTGATAATGAGGATACCGGTGAGTACAAAATAAAACATAAATAAGAGTTGACCCATTTAGTCAAATATTTTCGATTACCAGGTGCATCGCGATTTGTGATTCGAATAAACAATAATACCGTATAAAATTATCTTACTTTTCCGTACATAATTTTTCTTTTTTTTCGTTCAAAATGAATCCCGATACTTCTAATATTAGACTGGAACGTTTGTTACCCGGTAGAAAACAAAAATAACATGGAATTCAGGCTATAAAACAGATCCTGTTTATCCATGATACCAGTGCTGCCATTTCTCTTCTTGGTGGTCGTTACACGAAAGCAGGAAGGAGAGAATTATTTTTTTTTACGATACTATGAAAAATCCGTTATTTCAACAGGTACGAAAAAGAAAAAGAAGCATAAAAAAAAATCAAAACGAAAGCACTCGTCGCACTCTAGTAACGAAACTGATTCGGACATTACGAATTCCAAAAAACGAAAGATGGATATTTTCCAATTGATTCAGTGCAAAATCGAGCCCGAGAATGTGGCAAAGTTTCAGGTTTCTACGGATATGAAAACTAGCGAAAAAAATATCGAGGATAATTCTCAAACGGTGAAATTGGATTTAAGCAAAGGCCTTGAAAGCCCGGTGCTGCCTCCTATGTTAAGAAAGAGTCACGACGATGATAACGATGAAGAAACGTCAGGACCAGGAGTACCTAGATTATTGGGTAAGCTTTCACAATCGCTCATCGTTCCAGTCTGCTACGTTTAAAAGTAAATAATCTTGATCGCGTTGTAACGTATCTAATTTTTGAGCAGAAAAAACGAAACAACAGATTCATCGGAAAATTTTAATTAAAGACTTGAAGAACAGTGCGGTTTACAATGAAACTGTTAAGGAAATCGAGTCGAAAGAGAAGGAGAAAACTGCAAGAATGGAAGATGGCGAAATATCGGACAGCAGTTCGTACAACAGGACACCGACGCTAAGTCCGACCCCTCCGCCCAATTGCGACTCGTCAATGGAATCGCCCGTTCTAAGTCCAGTATCGTACGGAAAACGAAACAGAAATACGAGTCCCGTTGGTATAACCAAAACTGATTTGAGGCTCGTATTAAAAGAAAAGGAGAAGAAAAAACTCGGTGTAACGAGAAAGTCCGAGGGTCGGGACAATCGCGATACGAGAGGTAAATCGAGCAAGGAATATCGGAATAAAGATTCGAGACACAAGGGTAATGAGCATAGTCGACGAAGTCAGTCGCGCGAAAGAAAAGGCTTGGAATCACTGTCTCATTCGAGTCATCGTCGAAGTCGCAGCGGTGGTCGCGAGGGTCGTCGACGAAGCAACGAGAGACACGATCGTAGCGACGATAAACGCGTGGGAAGAAGTAAAGAGAGAAAAAAACGTAATAAAGACGATGGGGATGATCACAGAAGTCGAAGCGAGGACAAGTATAGGGATAAACATGGACGGCCACGAAGCAGAAGCAAAGAAAGAAAGTAAGATAGCGAGAGGGTGGAGCTAGTAATTCTGTCTTTTATGATTTTTTTACTAATAATCGTTCAATTTTAGGGAAAGAATCGAGATAGATAAGAAAAAATTACTTGAAATTGCGAGAAGAAACGCGATAAATATGATAAAGCAGGGAGCGTTGCCGCTTGCACAACAGGACAAGGCTATAGCAGCGATACAAGCTGGTGGAAAAACTGTCGATGAACTCACAGGTACGAATCGTGAAGATTTAATTACGGGACTTTAGAATTTGGGTTTGGATTGTCGTATTTGGTCGTACGATAGTTTGAGGAAATTTCCAACGTGTGTATTAAGGAGGTTCACGCGTCATAATCATAATAGTATATACAAAGTAATGGCAAAATCATCGGATACAATTTTTTCCAAGATAATTTTTTGAAATTTTGCGTGAATCTTCTTGAGCATCGTATTATAATGGATAACAAATTTGAGAAGGTTTCACCGTCTAGTAATCGAGATATTCAGTGTTTAAAATCGCAACTTTAATACGAGGTCTTATGGGAAATTACGAAAATATACGATTTTTGACAATAAATAACTCGATCTCTAGACGGTAAAACTTTCTCAAATTTTACCCACGGTTGAGTATTATTGTTAAGAAGGTTCGTACGAATTTTAAACAATTAAACTTGGAATTCGTCTAATGCATGGACAACGCTTCAACCTCCTTAAAAAAAGTATACGGTATACTCAGCAATCTTCAGTTCAATTCAATTTTGCATTTTTCTTCATCAGATTTTTGCAAGTCTCTGTCAAAATCCGAAGCCCTCGGTGAATTATCTAGTATATCGTCGGACGACGATGGTAATGGTTCGGAAAAAGGTTTTCACCATCCGTTCATATTGCGCGAGAGACCGACTTCGATAATTATGAACATAAAGGTTCGTTTTTGACAACAATAAAATAATATTTTACAGCATTTTTTGTTAAAACTTTCAAGACAAATGGATTATTTCAGGACGCTAAGCAATTGCCAACTAAAACGTTCCAAGAAAAAACTGCGGAATCGTCGACACAATTACGATTGCAATTTCCAGTTTCCAGTGGGCAACATCATCGGAAGACTGGTACACAGACCGTTTTATGTTTTAACAACGTTATTCTTGAAATATTTCGACAAAATAGAGTTTCTACAATTTTTATTATTTTATTTTCAATTCTCTTAACGAACTTCTACTTTTCAGAGATCGAGTGGATACCAGTAGTACCGAAAAAGCCAGAGCCAAAGAAAACCTTTGTCCCGGCTGTTAATAAGCCAGTACCTCAAACTTTTGCTATCGTACCGCCGATTGCTACGATCGCCCCGGTTGCACCTCTACCCGTACCAGCACCAGTGCCGATACCAGTAACAGTGCCACCGCCTCTGCCAATACCAGCACCACAGCCACCACCGCCAGTTTTTCCTCATGCCCAAGTTATCGAGGTATGCAAACGCAAAAAAGCTCAAAAATAATTATTTTCCTTTCGAGCTAAACACGATGTACTTTACAAATTTGTTTTTATATTCGCAGTCAGTCGATATTGGTTCGATAGTCTCTCAGAGGCTAGCTGCGATGAGGAGATTGCGTGAAAATCCCAATGACGTCGAAGCGCTAAGCGAGATGTATCACGCCCAGAACGGAGTAATTTCTTTCATTGTTTTTTTTTTTTCATACCATAGATTTTAATATTTTAATATTTTTTATCATTTAACTCGTTCGTGCAATTTTTAGATGAAAAATTGGGCGGAAAGTAAGCAGATGCCAGGTCAGTTCACGGGTAGTACCGGCGTGAAAGTGTTGTCGCCGGCTGAGCTTCATTCGGGCTATCAAGCCTGGGCACGGAAGGTAAAGTTGGAGATAATTTAAACGACGTGCAAACTCGCGAATTTACTCTCGATGCTGAGTGTTCTGGTTGACATCTCCGTTGATAATCCAAAATTACACAAAATCTGCGATTAAGGAGTTACATACGCTAGCGACGAGTAAAAAAATTATGATTTTCAAGAATTTGCTATCATTCATTTTTTCACTCATCGTTTCCACGCTGTATTTGAACAAAATTCGTACTAGATGAGTAGCGTTTATAAGGACAATAATATCTCTTCTGATGGTTATGGGAAGACGCGATAAGTTACTCGAAGTGAATGAATCAAAAATGATTCTTGTTCGAGTCGTTTGTTGAAATAATCGTAAAAATAACAGTCTCACTTCGAAGGTCCGTTATTGATCGTTGTAACTTCGTCAGAATTAATCGATTTAATTCTGCAGAGAATATAGTTACAGGGTGACACTGTCGAATGCACTTTTGCTTTTAATCGATACTTTCCAGTGTATTTAAGTGTACGTAGCTCCTTAATCGCTAACGAAATTTATCGAAAATGTTACAAAGTTTTGCTCGATATGGATTTTGTTCAGTTTAATCACATTAATTTGTCGTAGTGCGAATAACACGACAAGAGTTTTTCAAAGATTGGCCTGCGTGAAGAAAACTGAAAATTTTATAGAGACGAAATGTGAATTTCACAATAAAACCACGGGGATAAAGTATCAATGATGATTACTCACCATTGTGAGCAATTGGAACACTCATCTCATTCGAACGACAGATTCAAGAATGCGCTCGTCGTATCGAAGATTTAATCAGTCAGTGTCAGACGGGATTCGCGAGGCAGTAGTTGTCCCCTCGTGTTATTCTGTAAAAAAAGAAAAAGAAAAGAAAAGAATTTGAGTGCCTGTAACAAGTTTTCAGGTACAGTCTCGAACAAGACCGCGTCTAAGGTCGACGGAGAGATCTTTTGGTCTGGGTGAGACTGTGTCGTAGGCACAGACCACTTCTCGCAAACGGAGGTGGATTCTGTGCCTGCGCGGACATGGGATCGACGTGGCCTCATTTGCAATCGCATCTTTTTTTCTTGCACTTTTTTTTCCGTGCAATAACGTTTCTCATAATTTTTCGTTCCGTGGGCCACGAAACTCCTATGAGATTATTGCTAATTATCGTCAGTTGCCATTCGGTATTTGAATTTTTCGCACAGCGAAATATAACGAAAAAGATATAAATATGAAAAGTTATATCAAATGGGCTGCAATATTTAGCATTAGTCTAGATCCACCTGAGAATTTGTTACAGACATACATCTGCATCATTCAAGACATGACACCGGCAGCCTGATGACCGATTTATGATTTATGAATTGGTGAGTATTTCTCATCCTGACACAATATTAAATGAGAAATGACACATAGAAAAGTATCTACATTATGTACAATATCCTCTATTAATCTATCTCTTGTCAATATTGTTTTTTGTTTTTAAATCCATTACTCAGCTATTAACTCCATTTCTACAGTTACACCATTTAAAAAGAAAATTATATTCACTCACTTCAGGATGATTATCAGACTACTGATTTTTTTCTAATGATCAAATTCGAACTATCCTACGTTATACAGGATCAATTAGTTACGGCTACGCCGGTTTCGGGTGGCATGGGCATGGCTTTGCTGCAAAAAATGGGCTGGCGTCCTGGCGAGGGTTTGGGAAAGAATAAAGAGGGCACCCTCGTACCTCTTCAGCTCGAAGTGAAACTCGACAAGAGGGGGCTCGTTTCCGATCAGGACATTGGCCAGAAGACAGGAAAGAGTCAAAAACCCGTTGTGCCGATGATAAAGACTCTCGAAGGTATTTTTCATCGAATAAACGCGACAATTATCAAAATTCCAAGAGTCAACGATTAAAAGAAAATTGCAATAATAATTATTAACGTTCTCGAAGGGAAACATCCGGTTTCACTGTTAGGTGAATATTGCTCGAAGCGAAAATTCGGTGGTCCGGTGTACGAATTGTGTCTCGAGACTGGTCCCGATCACAAGAAGAATTTTCTCTTCAAGGTACGTTGTTTAATCGTTAGTCCGTAACGCTATGCATAAGATACGCGAATCGTAAATTACATTTGCTACTCTCACGCTCGACTTGTCTGCTGCAGGTGAAAGTAAACGGTATCGAGTACAAACCAACCGTCGCAAGTCCGAACAAGAAGCAAGCAAAAGCGGAAGCCGCTCAGATTTGCTTACAAACGTTGGGTCTTCTAGCGACTTGAAAAGACCGAAGATAAACGAATCAAGAAAAGTGATTAAACTTGTACATTTTTGTGTATCATAATTCATGAAAATATCTTTGCCAAGAGTGTTCGCGAATAAAGGAGAAACTTCACACTTTTAATATGCGAATTAAGACTTCTCGGCGAACTAGTAGAAAATCACGAATTTCCGGTTAGAATCGCCAGCGGATGGAAAAGCAGGAAGAGAATTTTAACGATATCATCAAAGACGAGAATGCGAGCGGGAAAATTTCTGAGAAGAAACAAAAAAAAGAAACTTACTCCCGTTACTCGACGAGTGAGCGAAAGAGAAATCCTCGAGTTCTCTGTTATTCCTTGAATTGTATATTTCCATCGCGACGCATACTCGACGATTAAATCATTCCTGAATACAGATCAGTCGGGAATTTCATCTCTCGAGAGTTTTGCATCAAAGCGTCTTTCCTTGATACACTAGACTTTTAACGAAGAGAAAGATTACCGTTTACCGGTGTGTACTTCTACATGCAGGGGCGTTATCTTGTACGTTGAAGTGGGTGCAACGCCTGTTTCGATACCTCTCTCTCTCTCTCCTTTTGCTCTCTTTCTCTCTCTCTCTCTCCCGAGCACATTTTTGCTTTTTTTTTTAATCTTCCGAGAAGCAAAAGCCCTGCTCGGACGCATCGTCGAATTATACACCCTGTGACCTATAATTTGGACACTATTTCACATGCCGTAAGCATGCAATCACGAAAAAAAGGTGTTTCTCGCTCGTTCGAACTTAAGTGGCCTCTTTCCTTCCCCTACGCATAGATGAATTTATCGGCGAACAGCTTGAGATGCTGTGTGGCGCTCTTTGTACGCCCTTATGATCATCGATCGTAATATCAGTTGTCTATGGTCGTTAGCATAAGGGAAACTCGGGATATTCGACCAATTGTAAATAAAGCTACAAAGAAATAATTATAAATTATTTTCTATAATACCAGCGGTCGACTCTATCACGGTCAAAGTATAGAGCGATTAGTAAATATCGAGGAAAAACAGTTCTGATTATGTTTCTCAGTTACGTCGATATTTCTGAAATTTGCTAATACGATTTTTTTTTACATTTAATTATAAATGAAGCAGGAAGTACAATAGCAGTGAAATTTTAGTTTAAGCTGTCTAAATTAGTTCTCCAATCCTCTTTGACAAAATTTGAAAGAGATTGCAAATGAGAAAAGAATTAACTTGGCATCAAAAAGAAAATGCACGATAATACAATTATCCTATAACTTTTATATCCGGAGAGGATTGACGAGACGTTAACTTTCCTTCTGAACCAAAGATAATCTTTTTTTGAAAGATTATAATTCATCTAAAAAAAATCATGTAAAATAATCATTAAACCACCCTCGTCTCTCCTATATTTATTCCTACATACACGTACTTTAGTATTCACCCTGTAAGTCATCTAATTCATGGGAGATTAATGGTTCAATTTATCGTTTCGAAAGTATCGAATATTTGGTCGACGTGACGAAATTTTGCGAAGCCTTAGAGAAAAAACTGCGGGAGAATGATAGAGTTAATGGAAGGTGACGTTTTAACGAGGGTAGTTGGTAGTTATTTTCAGATTCGATGGTGTAGATCGCGTTACACAAAACAGACGGCTAATTCTTCGTTGCTTCTTCCTCTTCTTCAAGGTATCACGTGTGCCCGTGACGGGACACGAGATTAATCTTGACGTTGCCAATATGCTTCGCATTGCAATCGACTCTACGTCATCGACTATGAATTCAGGGTACAGTGAATTACCACAGGGGCATCTATACTAGCAATTCACAGAAACGTTAACCCCGATAGCGTCGATATTTATTGTGTTAAAACGGTCGAGCCATCTTAGAGGGTTTGAAACGAGGTCGAAATTGAAAATTTGTTTTTTTTTAACAATTACCAGTATGAACAAAGATGAACGTGGGGAATATACATTTTATCACTTTCGTAAAGAATAAAGAGGTTTTGGTATCACCACCCTGCCACCTCGTGGGAGGCTTTAGTACTTGTATATTGGGTGTCTCAAATCATCGAATTTAAAAGTATACCGGGTATTCGATTTGAATAATTTAAAAAATGTAACACTCGCCTTATTTTAAAAGATTAAAATATATACCGAGTGTTCTATTAAAAAGGATTAGAAATTATACCGGGTGTCCATGTGAACGACTTAAAATATATATCGTGTGTCCCACTGGAATTGTAATACATACTGGGTGTCCCATTCTAATCAGTTAAGTCACACACCAGGTGTCCAACTTGAAATAATAAAAATAATAATGGGTCTCCCGTTTGAACGAGTCGAAAATCTATCGGGTGTCTCGTTTAAATGGGATGAAGCAAGAAAGAAAAAAGATAACACGAATCGAAATTTATTTTAGCAGTAACACATAGCTCACGCAAAGTACAGTTTTATCGATAGATATTGAGAATGGAATGGGTTTTTCTTGCAAAATTCAAACTATGCGAAAATACAAATTTTTATGACAAACTTTTCGATATTACGGCTTCTATTTTTCTTTCGTGATCAAATAATTAAAAAGACAAAAAGAAAAAAAAACTTTATCGAAGAAAATGATAAAAACGACCAGTTGAATTTCTCGTTGGCGAAGTCGTCGATGTGACGAAGCTTTTGTGAATAAAAAGAATCTCGATGGTAACACCGAATCACGTTTCTAATTACGACAATTCGCGTTTATTCGCCCACGTCCGCATTGCTAAATATTCTCCCTGAACCGAGTGTAAAATCGGCGCGAACTTTCCGACTCGGGTGATCATCGGCGTTGAAAAACTCGAGGGATCGCTCGCTGTTCTTAAATTGGCGATTACGAGAGACGTCGTAAATTAATTTCGAGATCGAGCTAAAAGTACGAGTCTGGTGTACACCTCGTTGCCAAACGAAGATGCTACAAAAAGAGAAAAAGAGAGAGAGAGAGAGAGACAGAGCGAGAAGAAAGCTTTTTCAACCGATGATCTGAATTCTAAATGCTCGATATTTATGACTATATCTACGAGTTTAAACATGAATGGTAATAAACCATTCGAAATCGAAATAACGCCGAGTTCAAAAGTGTTTTTCCATTTCGCCAACTAAACGGTCATAATGTTTCATTCGTTGAATGCACGATCGCAATAATTCGTCACGAGTGTTAACCGAATTTATGAATGGAGCCAAGGAGAGAGACGTTCGAGAGAGATGCTCCGGACAAAAAATAAAACGTTAACGTAGGCCTTGCACTAATTAGAGCGCAAAATTATTCCGGAAAGCGTGTCGGAAAAAGTGATTGTGATGAAAAAAAACAGAAAAAAAATCAGCCGGCACGTGGGTGCCAGGATGTGTTCTGGTCCACGCTTTGACGAATTGGCTTCGACTTCCCAACGTTCGGAGAGCCGAGAGATAAGGGATTCGTGCGTGGAACTAGAAAAGTTGGTCACGTACGTTTATTGGCCTCATCAACTTTCGACTTGATCGATTAAATCTTTTTATTTCTTTATTTTACTTCGACTCGCTGTAATTATTAATTAATCGGTAGTACGGTTAATAAGGGCAATTTAATCAAATTAAAAATCATTACTATTTTCGTAAAATAATGTTAATCATAAATCGTTTGTTAATAATAAAGAAAAAATACAATTTATAAATTTACAATTTGATATAAAAATTAATTTCTTTAACGTTCTTTGACTTTTATCATTCTTTTCTTTTTGTTGCAAATATTTGTCATTATCTCGATCGATACTCGAGCAACATAAACGAATTGTTCGTTGTACGAAAAATAGTACTTACGTTACAAAGTTTGAATGACACGTAAATTGGCTTTTGCTCTCGCTACGAAAATTGATCGTTCGGTCGAGGCTGACAGGTCGTTTTGTGAGTCCAGAATCGATACGAGAATCTTACAGGGTCGAGTAACGAGACAGACTGTGAGCGAGAGAGTGAGAGAGAGAGAGAGAGCGAATCGGTTGAATATACGAGAGTCGTTCGCGATACTTGCGATTCACCGATAATGGAGGATCTATAAGGGAACGATCTGCGAATACCCCCAAGGGGAATATCCATATACATATCGATCTCGAGAGATTCGAAAATAAGCTTTCTCGATATTTTCCAATAAATCTCCATTTAAAAGGTTTATACACATACAGGGTGTCCCAAAAGTTCCGGATCATCTGGTACCTACATGTAGCCAGTGGTGTCAGGAAGCTACGTGCAAAGTCCGCACGCTGGATTCCCGATAGTTTTAAAACGCGAGACGATCTAATCCGTCCGATCGGAGAGCCGGACTCGACCGCGTTCGAACACGATCGAGAGGATAGCAACGCGTGTACTAAGTTTAAAGGGACATCGATCGTCGCCGACGCGAGGCCAGACCGGAGATCGAAGCTATCGGAAACGAGCTACGGCTCGTCGATCTTAGTTCGCTCGGACTTTGCTCCCGCACTTCCACAGCAAGAGGAACGCGAGTTCGAACGCGGCCGACTCCGGCTCTCCGATTGGACAACTTAGAACGCTTCACGTTTAAAAACTATTGCGAATTAAACGTTCGGACTTCGCGAATGGATTCGTGACATCGACAGCTATCCGCCAGATACCGGACGCTCCTTGACTTCTAGGACACCCGGTATATGTATATGTTTTGGTTGAAGGAATAAACGTACCGCGTTTCATTTGGCAAACAATTGCATAATGATCAACGCAAATGATTGCTCGATACTGCACATCGAGAGAAGCGCGAATCGACAAGAACCGTCGCGGGGTTGTATGCGATTTTCGCGAAGGGGATAATGCGAGTAAGGAGAACGGGTTCGAGCCGAGAGCATTACCATTTACGATCAAATAACCAACGATTACGGTCTCTCGTGCGTATACAATCGATATATATATATAGGCATCACATTGTGCGTTGAGAAAAATATTTTATCCGTACACCCTTCTTGTCTCGGATTTGCCCCCACCCCCCTCCATCCCACCATCCCTCCATCCCCCGGCGATATTCGTGCAATACCGCAACGATAAAAGCTTCGGGAAGACACTTGGTTGAATCGAGATTATCCAAAATGTTTGCGGGTGTTCCGCATTGTTGCGAATTTCCGGGTCACTCTCGCGCGTGCCTGAAAATTGATGAGCGAGGAAATTGAACGGAGTGAGAGGGGATGAATTTATTAAAGCTTTTTGCGGCGACGGTCGTGGCGGTAAAAATAAGTGGGAACGAATTTAAAATGATCGAACATAATATTAAAAAATATCGACGGAAATTGTTTCGAAGCGATTCAGAAAATATATTTAAATAAATTCGATGAATGATTGACCGAGGTAAAAATGAAATTTTGAAATGTTGAATATTTTATGCGTTTCGGTTGTTCGAAATTTTCATACAATTCGTATTTTTGAAAACTTTTATCGTTTGTTTCGTATCGATGGTTTTTTTTCGATCCAAGACTATAAAATATGGATAAAAGTTGGGCAATTCGTTGATAGACCCGGTAATTTGTTTTTTTAAATTTCTCACCGTTACAAATTTGGAAAATAAATGGGAGCAAGTTACAAACGATTTAAAATTATTTTGAAAGTATTCAAATAGATTCAATCAATGTTTAAGTAAGATAAAGATAAAATTCTCAATATCCGGAAATTTTATGCAGTTTGAATTTTCATGAAATTCGTACTTTTTAGGTTTTTATTTAGTTTTTCATATTCATATATTTTTCCTAACAAAGATTAAGACATATAATTAAAATTTTGACTTTCTAGTAATCTTCTCCCAAATATTATGTTTTTTTTTCTTCAAAAATTCTCTTTGAAATAAGTGAATGGAATTTTACGAGAATATTGTTGAAAGAAATAATTTGAAAAAAAAAAAGATTTTTCAAAACAAATAGCAAACATTATTGTAAAATAGCAAAAAAAAATATTCTACGATAATTTGAATATTGTCAGTAATTTTCGTGCTCGATAAATTTAAGGATATTCGCGGTATGTGTCATTCGAAATAATTTCGTTGCTAAATCTATTCGAGACGACCACATCCAGTAACCCCAATTTTGTCAAATAACGGACGGTCCTTTATACCGCACGTGACAATCGGAGAATATTTCGAGACATCTGCGCGAGTTTGCCACAAACTTCGTGAGAGAACAGACGCGTATTATTCTTCGATCCCTCTGAGGCCTCGCATTTCCGAAAGCAAAAACCGTCCAGCGGGCATCATTCCTGTACTATACGATAAATAATACGAACGTTTGGACACGAGGACTATGTTGGTTCGTTCGTTGACAAAGAAGTTCACGCCCCGACGAGGGTGGAAAATGAATTTATCCCGCTATGTATCGAGCTCTTGACGCTCGATCGTTCTGGCAGAAAATTTGTATTGTTAGCTCGATAATAACGGGAGACAGAACGAGGATGTGTCAAAGCAAATTTTCCAAGGGGTGTAAACTACCCTTGGTCACGTGACAAATGTTTCGATGCGAAATATCGAGATAAACGAAGCGTGAGAATTTCTTTCGCGAATGTAAAACAGCAATTAATTTCGAAAATATTGAAAAAACGAAAAATATAAGTTTTTTCGACATAAATATTAATATTTGGTTGAAATAAAATCATTTTTTTGCAACCAGCGTGAAATCTTTATTCGTGAGAAATTGAAATAATTTTCTGGAGCAATAGCATGTTTATTTTCAAATTATAAATCGTTGGTGCTCAAAATCCATCAAAATTCAATTCTAAAATTTTTTGTCGCGACAATTTCGCCAAAAATACGAAATAAAAATAACGATCTGTTTTCAGTGAAATAAAAAGACTGTTCTTCCGCAATATTAAAAACTTTTTATAATAAAAATCAATTTACAAACCCGACCCAAACGTTTCTTTCCCAACCGATTCGATTTTTAATTACTTCGCATCGATTACGAAAATTTATTCAATTCAATATTTAAAAAACAATCATAATAATATTTATTTTAATGATGGAAATAAATTTTTTCATGAAATTCCGCAGTAAAGTGTCCGAGCATGTTTCCGGTGCGTTTGATCGCAATTTTTTTGTTCACTATCGAACGATTCGGCGGCCGATAAAGTGTGATTTGTTCGCGATGTGCATAGCCCGATGCCAATACGTACTCGAGTACGAGTTGTATGGATTGGGTGCGGCTTCCACAGCCCGAAAGTGGATGCCCGGCTCATCTCTTACAACGGAAAAGGCACATCCCGTGCCTTGTCAAGTGACAGCGGCGGAGTTGACGATATAACTCAGCTCGGTGTTCGGGCAAACGAGCGCGAGGTCGAGGTTCCTCACCCATCCGGCCGAATTCACAATCTCGCGTATCTATCGAAAGCTACTAGATTTTTTTTAGCGCGCGCTCGAAATTCGTATACTCCGGGGACGTACGACGATGTTTTTAAAATTATTGTTTCATCCGAGAGTATCGTGTATAATACGCTTGACGTTTGATCTATTTTTTATACAACGAGAGAAAAATCAAATAAAATAATTAAATTTTCTTGATAATTTTTTAAGTCGCCAAATAATACGAGAGGTAAATTAAAATCTTTCGAAATATTAATAAATTTTGAGCGTCGGAAATGTCGAAAACGGAGAATAGGTAAGAGACAAAAAATAAATATTAAATTTGAATAATCGAAGCATTTCGAAAATGCGAAATAATGTGAGAAATCTGTTGATAAATTTCGTTATTTCGACAAATGTTTTTAAAAAATGTCGTACAGCGCGGCAACGTAAAGGATAAATAATAAATTTCAATCTTTAAGAATGTTGAAGTTGCATAATCGTGCGATAAGTAAATTTAAAAAATTGGAAATACAAAATTAACAATGCAAATAATACAAGAAGTAAATTAGCGATTTCCGAAAGTGTTCAAAAATGCAAGATTGTTCAAGAAACAATAAATTTCAGTGTTTAAAAACATTGCAAATTCAAAATAATGCCGGAAATCAAATTAAAAAATCCCTCATACCGACAATGTCAAATAAAACGAGAAATACCCGTCCAGTTTCGAAAAACGTTTAAAAAAAATACAACGTGGCTCAAGAAATAAACGTAATTTTTTAAATACTTTCCCGAAAGTACCAAAATTACGGACAAATTTGTAACATCACGATTAAAATATCTCGATGTCATTTCTTCTTTTTTACGAGTGCATGTTTCTTCAGTATGTTCTCCGTATCAAACAAAACACGATCCGGAACGGTCTGGGATCGTGCCACACGTGATTCCGGCCCTTTTTCGTTACGTATGCGACATGTGGGCGGCTTTTTGGGGTTCCGAGTTTGAAGATGAGTTCTTTTTTACTTTCTTTCTTTCTTTTTTCGTTTTCATTTTTTCTTTTTCATCAGACGGCGCTACTAGTTGCGCTACACACTCGGGGCGCCCCGGTACTAAAAACGTCAACGAGAAGGGAACGTGCTCGGGCGAGATTTCATGGTGTTTTCATCGACCGGCTCGTTCGTTCGTTCGTTCGACGTTCGAATGATTCCGAGGTCGTAAAAAAAGCTCGTACAAAGAAAGGAAAAAAAAATGAGCGATGCAGATTCCCAACTTGCGCCGGGAATTCTTTTCCGGGCTTAGCGCGCCGTAATCGATTCTCTTGTGCGATACAGAGAGGATTGTACGAATATACGTCTTTGGTAAGACGATATATTTATATAAATGGAAGGATTTCATGTGGATTCGAGAGGGGGGGGGGGCGGGGGAGAGCGTAAAACACGAAGATCGTAAAAGTTATTTCTCAAAGGATTAGGACTTCAACCTTCGATCGTTAAAATGTCGTACGAGTCGACTGGAGTTTCACTCTGACAAATTGAAAAGGGATGATTAATTATTTTTTCTTTGCTTGTGATCCTTTCCATCGTTTACGTATCATAATTGTTAGACACATTTTATGATTAACGTTATTAATTGTTGTTAATCTTTCAAGATAAATTATTTTTTTTGTCTTTTTTGTTGGATAAATAGAGGGAGGTCGCGAACTATTTAAAAATATGGATCGAGTAATAACGAGTTTTGGCAGTGGCTTTACCGATAATCGACGAAAAAGTAAAAATTTGGGAAAGTTACAACGGTTCGACGATAAAAACCCAATTTTTTTAGAATTTTTGTGAATTCTTGATATTTGGAGAACGATTTTGATCACGGGGAATCTCGGAATCAAGATCGATCGGTATTGGGGTTGTAGAAAAATTCACGCCACATTTTAAAAAATTGTAAATTTCAATAAAATATCATTTTTTTATCGAAAAAATTGACAATTACTATTCACAACAATAAGCCAAGAGATGGAAATCCCTCGCATTAAGTTTACGCAGAATCGACTTATGAGATCGCAATTTAAAAAAACATCTTTAATCTTACAAAAAAACTCGAATTTTTTCAAAAAATGTGCGTTTTTTCTCCAATTTCTGCACACGCCAGCCAATAAACTCCGAGAAACTTACAAATTAATTCTCGCGCACTACCCCGTCACGATTATCAGCCCAAAAATACATTTTCCCATCCGTACCCCAAACTACAAAATCCTTCATCGTCACAAAGAACAAATTTCGTAAAAACCCAAAAACAACCGGAAGACCCGGACACCCTCCTGCGTCGTCACTTCACCGCGATCGAAGTGCCGGATTGAATTTTAACCGGTCCGATCGACCGAAAATGCAAGTGTTTTTTTTACAAATCTTATCGCATGAATTATTTATTCATGCTAATAATTGAATGTCGATATTCATGATTAAAATTTTTATAATACTTAAAATTCATACGAGCAATACTACAGCCTACAATATCTATATATATATACATATATATATACGCCTTTATAAATTTTGCTATACATGCGCGTACGACGCGTCGATCTCCAAAGGGAGAGGGCGATCGAGGGCGGACGGGCGCTCGATCGAAAGGAGTAGGAGGAAGAGGGGGGGGGGCGGGGGGAGGGGGAGGGGGTTCACGATGGATTCGACGATGGATTCCACCTCCCGATGGAACCACAACCACGCTTCTTCACCCCGACGTCTCTATATATTCGCTCGGGCTCTCCCACGCCTAACCACTATCATTCTCGTTGCGGTAGCCTTCGCGGCCGGTTCGGTATACTCGCGAAGCGATTCTCCGTCGTTCCCTCGCTCGTCTCTCACTTCGCACGCGCTACGCGCGAGCGATATCCGCGCTCGACACGTGCTCGACGAGAGACAGTCGCGCTCGTCTTGATCGATAAACAAAAACAAATAAAAAAAAAATTTTTTAAACGCGCAAGAGTATCGCTAAATGAAAAAAATAACAAAAATTGTAAAAAAACGATATTTTAAACAAAATTATTGTGTCTGGTTTTTGGTGAGAGAGAAAGGAGTTGTTTTTTTTCGTTTTTTTTTAAATGGAAATGAGTTTTGCTTAAATTTAATTGAGTTTTACGCGCGTGGTTAAAATTTTTGGAGCTCGTCGCGGGTTTGTGCATTTACCCAGACGCGTTTCGAGCGAATCGCTCGATTCGCGATTGCGGCTGCACGCGCGACGAGTGTTTCGCGCTTTGGTATCGTCGCGATTAATATTAATACGTATCGATAGGCACTGTGCTAATTCGATTCCTGCGATGTTCTTCGACGCATCCGAGTAAAAGATTCGATACGAAAATTGACGGCTGCTCTTGTTACGAGACGTCGGAGAACTCTCTTTGATCCGGAGGAAAACAAAGTTTTACCGTAGATTTTTAAAGCAAAATTTATTTTAGTCGAAAAATAATTTTATGAAAAAAAATTGTTATTTTTGAATCGATGAAATACAGTTTTGTTATGATGAATTTTACGAGTTCGAAATCAAATTTAGTTTTCGTTTCTACTGGAAACAAATAACGCTCCATAGAAATATTTTTTTAAAAAAGTGCCAAAAAAAAATAGATCGAGATCAAATTTGAAAAATCTGAAGAATAAGATTTCTTTTTTGTAGAAAGTTCGAGGGTGATCGTAGCCCGCGCGTGGTGATGTACGAGTTCGATGAATCAATTTGACGAGGAAAATATCGGTGATTGGTACAGTGCGCGTCAACACAAAAGAACGTTTTTTTGATAAAAAAAAAAAAAAAAAAAAAAAGTTTGCTTTGCTTTAACCGAACTGACGAAAGTGATAGCGTAATATTGTTCGGTTAATGTGGGACAGGATGCGTCGAAAACGACGAAATTTCGATTATTGACACAGTCGACGATGGAAAAGTTCCGATGAGGAATTCTTTGTTTTCGATTTCTCGGTAAGCATTTTTATTTACATATACATATATAGCTTATTTTCGTGTCACAAATGTTCATCACTCGTTATCTATGACGTTTGAGCGAATAATAAAACGATCTAATCTTTTCGATGGAAAAATTAAAAAACTCGTCCAGGCGCAATGTAAGCCGATATTATTGAATTATTATTAACATTTATTTATTTCAACGAATTTATCATCCTTCTATTTCGATAAAATAATTTCTACGCTTGGATTATTAGTCAAAAAAATTATTTTAATAAAATTTATCATCGATGATCGTTCATTTCAGTAAAATGATTTTTGTCATTATATTATTAATAAAAAACAATCAGTTTACTGAATTTATAATTAAATATCGTTAATTGCAATAAATATATTCTTACGATTGTATTATTATTAAAAGAAAATCGTTCTAATCAAATTATCATTAAATAGCTGTCATTTCGGTACAACGATTGTTCACTTAAAAATTAAAAAAACTAATAAACAAGCATATCTCAATACATTGACAAAAATGCCAAAAACGATCCATATTTATATAACACTGGCCAAAAAATTAATACTCCATTGATAATTAGAATTAAAACGACTGCATTAATTTTGATATCTGAACGTATAATTTTTTATAAATCCAATATCCAATCAATCCCTGACAATTTAGCTCCCTACGACGTCCTTCTCACGCTTGCGTTTACTTTTTCATACGAAAAAAAAAATTCTTCGCCACCGAATAAAAAAATTATATAAAACGTTTCGAATGTTTCGATATAATGATTTTCTGGAACGTCTAATTTTTCAGGATACGGTCCAATTGACGAATCTCGCGATGGATCACTCGCGAGATCCAAGCGAGTACTGCGAGTCTCGCGCAGAAGAGAGACCGGAAGATCGCCGGTGCGAAGGACGACGCGACGAAGGCGCGCGGAAACGTTCAAGGACTGCAATGAACGGGGGGTAAGTGTCAGTCTCGTATATAATTTACTGTATCGAGTAGGTGGTACTCCTTATCTCCTGGCTCTCTCTCTCCCCCTTTCTCCCTCTCTCACCCCCTCTCCTTCTCTTCTACTGTCTTTCTCTTTTTCCCTCGATATCCATATAAAAGTCCTTTTTCAACATGATATATATACAGGGTGTTAGAAAACAATGCAGATAAAGAAAATAGTCACGTAGTTGACGTCGCTACAAGCAAAACGTTTTTTTTTTAATTGTCCTGCGATAACAATTGGTCGAGATATTAATTTTTAATGTGTAAAAGTTTAAATAATCCCATCGAGCCTCGTACGGTTGAGTCACAAACAATTTATTTTCTCTTATCGTCTCGACTCGTTGTTCATTTATTGAAAATTATCTTGTCAAAAACTAAAAAATAGTTATAAACTGTGAAAAACAGTCCTGAGAGGGACTCGAACCTGCGATCCCGGCATTTATCGATAAGAAGTTTGATCGAAATATTAGCTGATGGCTCAAATTTATAAATTTTGCAAATTAATATCTCGGCCAATTTTTATCATGGTGCAATTTAAAAAAGAGATTTGCTTGTACCGTTTCCAACTACCTGGATGATTTTCTGTGCCCGCATAGTTGCTTAACACCCTATGTATGCGAGTATACGGTTGAAAGTTTGGAATCTGGTTGAGTTAACCAGAGACTGAGGTAATGAAACGCTCCCGATATACATATACAGCTAAGTTTATATAGCGCACTGATGAACTCCTCGGGATTCTCCGGTGATTAGAATTTACTACCGGAGTATAAACTCACGATCAAATGACAAAGTCGTAACTCGCAATGTGCAGGAACAAAAAGCCGAACGATAATAAAAGAAAAGATATATATATATATAAATAGAATAATACATTTTTTATTGCCATTTTTGTAAGAAAAATTTATTTCTTCTATTCTGCGCCCGGCCCATTTCGGTGCAAGATTATCTTCCTTTCAATTTCTTTTTTCCTTCGTTACCTCACAGAAGGCTCGTAAAGAGGAGAGGAGAGGATGCTGAGTATATAGTGAGCAAATAGGCAAAGCGATGCGTGACCGGTACGCTCTCGGTCGAGAGGGCCAGCGCGCACCGACGGTGTCAAGAAAAATCGCATTCTTCGGTTAACCTCTCTTTCCGACGCGCGACCTGACGTTCGACGACCGAACGATTTCGAAGCGAGCGAAAAATTTAATGTACAAAAAACGAGAACGTAAAGTGTATATTTCAGGGCGTAGTATCGAGTTTTCTTTTTTAGTGTCGCGTGGGCAATGAGTGCGTTCGAAGAAACAAGCGCGTAGACGAGAACGATACGAGCGAGAAAATGGAATTGAGAAAAGAAAAAAAAAACCGAGGAACGAGAGAAAAAGAAAACGAGAGTGACGCCAGTCGCGGTGGAAGAACGAGTCCGCGCACCTGTTGTACACTTTTGTTGTACGCTTAATCCAACAAGTGTACGTACCGCACGACAAGCGTGTACTTGGCGCGATTCGCCCAGGCTCACTCCACTTTTGAGTAAATATACGAATGTATATACAGGGTGTTCCGGAAGTCATGGATCGTCCGGTATCTGACGGATAGCTGGCGATGTCACGAATCCATTCGCGAAGTCCGAACGTTCAATTCGCGATAGTTTTTAAACGAGAAGCGTTCTAAGTTGTCTGATCGGAGAGCCGGAGTCGGCCGCGTTCGAACTCGCGATCCTCTTGCTGTGGGAGTGCGGGAGCAAAGTCCGAGCGGACGAAGATCGACGAGCCGTAGCTCGTTTCCGATAGCTTCGATCTCCGGTCTGGCCTCGCGTCGGCGACGATCGATGTCCCTTTAAACTTCGGACACGCGTTGCTATCCTTTCGATCGAGTTCGAACGCGGCCGAGTCCGGTTCTCCGATCGGACAGCTTAGATCGTCTCGCGTTTTAAAACTATCGCGAATCCAGCGTGCGGACTTTGCACGTAGCTTCGTGACACCACCGGCTACACGTAGGTACCAGATGATCCGGAACTTTTGGGACACCCTGTATATATATTTATTTATTGGGTATATACCGCGTCAGTACACGCGTACATGGGGTACACGAATAGTATTTGCATCTTTATAAAGCAAGCAACGGCCTCGTCAAGTACACGTACGCCCATTTATCGGTAAACGAAGCGGCACAGTAGGGAACGATGATAGCTCGAATGTAGGAGCTCTCCGGCTTCGACGTATATGTACGTTGAGAAGACGTTCGTATTTACATAAAATTACCTATATTCGTTGACGATTTATAATATTCAAGAGATAAGCGAGTCTCTTCTTTTTTTACTATCGGGCTGTTCTTCATGAAGTCAACCATACTTTTCGCCAAAGTTTTATGGATATTTTCGACACCTTCAATTTTTACGTTTTTTTAACACGAAACAAATGGAAACAGAAAGATAGAGTTTTCTTTCCCAAAAATTAAAACTCGAATTAAAGTTTTATTTTTATTCGAAGAAACGTTTACTAAAGGAAAATAAATAAAAAATAAAACATAATTCGAATGGACACAACAAATTTCTAAACATTCGAAAAAGTAGACTTCTAAGTGCAAACTAACGAAGAAAACGAGGGTCCGATGAAGTTCAAAAAAAAAAGGGAAGTACCTATTGCGCCTCGCCAATATACCTATATATTAGTCATAGGTACGAAGACGGCGCCATCGACGCGACGACGCACGTATAAAAAGGGCAATTGCTCCATTTTGTTGTTGTTGTATATTTTGTTTGATCGATGAGGGAAGCTTTGAAAAATCATGTCGACAAGTGTGACTACATTGAGATATGTATATGGTTCACGTGCATCACCATTATATATTGCTGGTGGGTGTCGAGTCATATATATACATGGATGTGTGTGTCAGCATTTACGTATTATAAGTGTCGATCGAATCGACAGACCTTCGATACGGAATGGGCCATGCCAACACTCTCAATTATATATAGCCGAGTCTACATCGCGAGAGTTTCTTCTTCGACAAGGGATTCTATTCACGAGCGAAAAAATATTGTATCTAATATACGCATGAATGTGTACAATGTGCATACATTTTAGACATTAATACATACATATATATATATGTAGCTATATCGATCGATATAAATCGTGTCGGTCGGATAAAACGCAAATGCGGCATTGCGGATGTGACGCGAGCAGCGCAATCGTTATTTTATTGCAGGAATTGGCTCATTTTGTTTCTCGTAAGTGTCGCGACGTTAGAAAAATGGTAACAATGGTAAACACGCGATGCCCGATCACGATTCTTAAAATAGATGAACTCGGGCAAATCTGAAAATGCCGCAATTTTGTGGAAACAATTGTGAATGATCGTTCGTGAAATTATAAATGGAGTAATTCTTTTTCTTTTTTTTTAATTTGAATAAATTTTTAACTATGGGGAGAAAAAAAATTGTGGTTCTCGTGACTGCGATAGGATGGAATTAAGATCTTTGTCGCGTCGGGTATTATAAATGCTCTATCGATATTAACAGTGTGCCAGAGCTAGTAGAAAGAGAGTTCGCTAAGAATGTTCAGTGTTTTTCAACGTCAGGCATGATTTTTATAGAGGGCGCTCCACCCATCTGGGAAAATCGTTGTTCTCGCGGGTCTTTCGCGCTTGCGGTTATCTCGAGCCTATTAAAAGATCGCTCGTACACGGAGTTGAAGTCTCGAACGGAGTTATATGGTGAACCGTGGTTTGCATCGAGCGACCACTGGACTGGCGCATAAAGTTACGTGTACGTGTGAGAAAATGACGATGAAAAATTGAGCGACGGCCTCAACAAAAGCCAAAGGGGTTCCCTCGAACGGTATATCGTGCCCGCAAATATATATCTCGTTCGTTTCATCAGTGTTTGCCTCACTGGTAATTGATACTTGCACATGGTGCTATGTATATAGATATATAGGCCTTTCGAGCTACGTAAGTACCGCCGAAAGGGCCGATTCCGCGGTCACAATTAGCAGCAGTCAGATACGCAGCTGGTGTCACGGATCCGGAATAATCCAGATTAATACGCGAATGAAAAAAAAATTATTAATCGTTAGACGTAACGAAAACGTGCTGTGAAAAAAAAGTAAACTTAATGGAAAGAATTGCCGATAAACGATGTTTTACTTACTGCCAATTTTTTCCTGTTCGACTCCGCCAGATCGTAGAGTGATACACGAGTAGGAGTAGTAGAGGAGATTGTATTTTTGGTGCGTGAAGAACTTAACAATTTGCTCCTTAACGATCACCCCGTCAGGATCGTAAAATAATAAGAATCTTTTTAGGTAGGAATTTCTGGTTTACCGACGGATAACCCATCGGCATAAAGAATCGTTCATAAACAGCGGCGATGCATTATTATCCATGCACAACTGTCCCGCGCGTCTTCAATCTCTTTAAAAACGCCCGTCAGGTCCGCCCTCTTTACCCTCGTAGCTGATAAATCATGTAATAAATTATAATCACACGCGTGCACTGGTGAATACAAAAAAGAAAATAGCTGTTAGCTTTCGCATCCCAGCCGACCCTGCAATTCCATTCCGCGGAAGATGATAAAACAATGAATGGTTTTTATAGTCGTCGTAGGAATAAATTGGCCTCCGTACGAAGAGGCCTTTTATTACAAAGTGTTGGGCACACTCCGTTGCTGACGAGGGGTTGAGAGGTGGCTGCGAGGAGCGCCGAGAGATGCGGTCATCTGCGGCGTAACGTGCGTGCGCCAAGTGGCAGCGGCATACGCTAGACCAAAACAGCCGGGGAATACGCAATGAGAGTGGTGCGTGTACGAAAAACAAGAAGCAACGTACGATCGGTACACACCGAACGCGGCTGCTAAGGCGCTGATTGCCGCGTAGCCAATGAGATCGTGGCACCGAGCGCCCGGATTCGCGCGACCGCGGGACCGTGCCGCTCTGATTTGTCGCGCGCCTCGACTCCGCCCATTGGCTCTCGGCGGTGTGCAAAGAGCCTAAGGCGCGCGACGGGTTGCTGTACGAACGGCGCGGGGTCGTTCATTCGCTCTCGGCGGCTTTCGCACACAATGATCGTGAGACCTTGACAGTTAGAGGCGTTGAGAAGATGCAGATTTATGCTTGCATATATATATGTATCTATAGAAGCACATATATAGATTGTACGCGAGTCAGAAGGGCTCACCCCAGATCTTAGAAGATTGTAAACGATGGAAATACGCCCGTTCGCCTCTTGCCAAACGTTATACGTATATTTGTATATACGTTAGGTGTGGAGGGAGCTTGCTGACGCGTGCACGCGACCGATCGAACGAATAAATACGTATTCAATCCGCGTTTTTCGCCCGTCAAGAGGGAGAGAGATCTCTCTCAACGCGACTCGAGCTTTTATTTTTTTCCTTTCCTCCCCCCTGTCTCGTTCACTCGTTTGTGAGAATCTCCGTCTTTCCTTATCCACGGCTTACACCCTTTTTCCGTATCTTCGATATTTTACTTTCCGATGTACGCGCGGAATTCGTCAGGGACGCCGAGTCGGCATCTCCTTCGAGTTCGTTCCGTTCGTCCGCTTCGCCGATTATAATCACGAGCGAGAGATGCAGGAAAACTCTTCGTTAAAACCAAACGTTGACCCTTGGTCATAGTTTCTCGTTCGAGGAAAATCCCACAAGGGATCGTCCGATGAAAAATTTTCTTTTCTCCCTTTCTCTCTAGCGAATTGCGAGCCCGTAGTATCGCGGATATACGCGAAGGAGATCGCGGTGAGAGATATAATTTTGCAAGGGAGATCGGACGGATGATGAGTGAAGAGAGCGCGCGCGAGAAGAATGTCGGAGTAATTCGCGGGGCGAATGCTTCTCGCTTCATTTCTTTCGCAAACCCGATGTAATACGTGTACGAGAGGATCCCGACGCTTTCGCGCCTGAGCGGCGTGGATTATGAGAGGGGAATAAATATATATATATTTTATATATATATATATAAAAAGTGGAGGATTGTGCGAAAAAGAGTGAAGTGAACTCGTTCACGCCTACTTATGGGGTTGCGTCGTCGTGTTATTATACACACATGTTACATGCATTATATACACATATACATATATATATATATATATATATATAACAGAAATATATATCCTTAAAATAAGCCACTTTGCCCGCATCAACGTGTTTAACCCTTTCGAACAGCAGTTGGGAAGATAACTTCAATTTTAACCATCGGTTCGCCCATTTTGAGAAATAAGTCGTTTTCGGCGTTGAAAATCCGATTATAATATTGACCCGTTTCTTTCTAATAAATAAATGAATTTTTTTAAGGCTAGGTACGTGTCCGTGTGTAATATTGGAAATGGGTAAATATTATAATCGAAATGATCAATATGTGTGTATATATATTGTATATATATATACATATATTTAATAATTTGGTTCAATATCTATCTGGGTAAATGACTCCCGGCTATATAAGTCCTCTGACGAGTTCTTTAAAAAAATGTTCGCTCGTGTCTCAAACTGCAATATTTGCGTATCACGGATCGGCCACTTGGCCGGAGAAGACCGGACCATGAAGTTCGTGCTCTCTCTCTCTTTTTCTCTTTCTGGTGAAGGAATATATATATATATATATAATGGACATCTGCCCAGACGATCGACACTCCATAAACGTAATCTCGTGTCCAGCCTCAGCACTCGGTTGCTCGCAATTTCTCACTCGCCTCCATGTCTACCCCCTCCCTTTCTATCTCTCTCTCTCTCCGAACTGCGCTTTTTTTATTATTATTTTATAAATTTATTTTTTTCGCTGTCGGCGATTTCGCGGTATAGTCGTAAAACGGGATTGAGATACAAAGCGAATGGTCTCTCTTCATTGTCGTATTCATTTTCATTTTTTTGTTTGTTTTTCTTTTTTCTTTTTTTCATCACTGTACCACATTATTGTACACTGGGTGGAGAACTGGCAGGGTTATCGAACGAGCTAAATGCACGGATATTACTACCCAGAAACAAACTGGAGAATCGCAATGTGGTGGCATTTTACAATCGCAAATGTACGAGAGATTTTGAATACATTAAAAAGATTATTTTCAATTGGTGTTTTTCGTTTTGCGGACGGATACGGGTACGAGTTGATGATATTGTCGGGCTCGTGCAGTACTATTTAGCATTTTTATGAGATGAAACAATAAAGCACAATTTTTTGTTTTTTTAAATTAATTTTTTTTTAAAGTAAAGTTCACGTTTATTGTTAACCAAGGCAAGTGTTGTGATAACCGTTGTGTCAAGACTAGAAAACGTGATAGGTTTCACGAAAATAAAAAAAAAGATATAAATTCTTTTATTTTTCAATTTTGCCATAACTTTTAACCAATTTTGGTTCTTTCTTATTTTTAATTTTGAGGAGACGGGGAATGCGATTTGATTCGCTGCGATGATTATTAGTGCGGGGATATTTTGAAAGATTCTCAAAATATGGAAAATCGACGAGTATCAAAAACCCGTAAAAAGTTGGTCAAAAAATCGTTGTTTCGCGTTGAACGAATCTTAATCACGAAATTTGATCGATCGAGAAGTAAATCAATAGAAAGTGGAGTCGCAACTTTATTGGAAACCCAGAATGTGGCAATTTTGTTGAAACGGTTAATTTTTGAATGATATTTTGTGCGTTTATTTTGTCGCTTTGGGGTTTTTTTTTTTTTCAAAAAACGGTTTCTCACGTGCGTCGGGGTAAATTTTTCGCTCAATATCGAAGCGACTATATTGTAAGATTATTGGCGGGGCTCAAAATGTGCATATACGATCTTTCTTCCGTTCTCCGGGGAATTTATCGCGACCGGACAGGCGGCTGACACGAACCGGCCATTAGCCTCCTTAGCGTTCGACGCGTGGGACCCCCCTGGCTCGGGCTCACCGGTAGGTCCCAAATTTTACAAGAAATTCGCCAGCAGCTTCATTCCGTCTGACGTATCGCCGATATGTATAAGTCATTCGAGATTGGAATGAAATTTCATCGCATGATAAGTGTAATACACGCTGTTAAACGCGACGACATGCCTCACAGATTTTTATTTTTTTCGTTCGTAATACTTAATAATATTCTTGGAACCGATATCACGAAGTCCGAAGTAATTTTTAACCGCAAAACTGACGAAGCGCGAAGAACTTTTTTTTTTCGTCTGTTTAATATCGAATCTCGAATATAATTTCATAATTTTAATATTTACCTTCTAAGAAAATTATGCAAAAAAAGATGCGAAATGAAATTAGAAAATCGTCGATTTATAATTTTTGAGAATTTGCGTACTATTGTTTCGTAAAGGGTAACGGTACTTAATATTGAATTTATCGAATGAAAACTTAAAAATTTCATAAAATTTGAAAATTGTGGCTCATTCTTCTCTAACCCAATGCAAATATTAGCGTGGACAGTTGAACGTGGATCGTTGAAATTTCAAACCGTTCCTAGTCTCGCTGATTTTTTTAAACAAAAATAAAAGATAAAAAACCCGAAAATTTCGTATATTTCACAATTTCGTAAAATTCGAACCGTTCGGCCTATTCTCTCCAAACCCGATACTAAACAAACTTAGACCCTAAAGCCACTTGTCTCAAGAGTCCTAGCTCGTCAGTTGACAAAACTACCGAAACTCGGAACGCGCACTTTCTATTTACAAAAAATTACGAATTCCAGAAGATGAAAAAGCCGTTATTCCTTCGAATAAAATTTTTACAAAAACCCAACGATTATCAGCTCGATGACACTTAAAATTTTTTTTAACCCTTTCGCCCCTTACGACTCGCAATTTTTTAATTCATAGAAAAAAATCAAAGTTTTGACTATAAGGAAGCAAAAAACAATGAACAAAAATACTTTGCTATGTGGCCGAAGCGAAGTTTCGTATCCAAATCGATTTGCAGCTTCCGTTCTTCGATCCCCTAAGGAAACAAGTATGGCGAGCCAAGAGGCCGTGTTTCGTCGTAGAGTATACCACCCTATGTTTATTTTTTCAAGCGATTCCGAGATAGCGTTTCGAGACGTAGGCCAGTTCGCTATAACGCGAAATATTCACGTGAGATTGCCGATCTCCTTTTTGCGAATTCTCTCTCTCTTTCTCTCATCAACTCGTTGCGTTTTCATCTCATTTCATGATTCGCGAGCCTATAATTACGCGTACGTACTTATAAATATACCGATTGGCAATATACATGTGCGTACAAAAATTCTTATATATACGTAAAATACTTTCTCTGGGAGGAAACCGAGAGAATGGGAAAAAAGGAAATCGCAGACCGATCACGTCAATCTTTTGAGAATTAAAAAAAAATGTATCCACCTGCGTTCCCTCGAGCCACTGTTTTATTTTATGAATAATCATGATTTTTATACGGAGATGTAAATTTGAGAAGAGACAAATTTCAGCAATCGTACACTAATTTGCCTCATAAATTGCGAACCATCGTTGTTTGCTGCAATTTTCGTAAAAATCGTTCGAGGATTTTCGATTTTTAACGATTAGTAATTTTCAAAAAACAAAAATATAGTGTTCCATCGCTACAATTTGCGTATATCGATTTCGGTTCAAGTCAATCAAGATATTTTGATTTCACAAAAATTTCTATTATTCGACAATTTCGATTTTTCAAAAAAAAAAAAAAAAAACGGTGTTTATCGTTGAAACCCTGGCAAATCTGCAACTATCGAGCCAAATTTCTCCCTAAATAATACTCGACGATCGAATTTGTCAATAAATCATTAAAACGAATAAATTCTTCGAAAAACTTTGATCATCCTTAAATTTTTTTAACTTCCCGATAAAAATCCTCCAAACTGTAATTTCCATATTTGAAAATTTAAGAAAATAACAAGAAAAAAGAAAATCGTTCGAGCGTGATAAAAAAGGGGTCCTTAAAAATCTAAGTATAGGAACGAGGGTGCCATTGACCGGAAGGTTACGGATTTGTTCACCAGGCCGGATCTCGGATATTACGCGAGACTTTCCGCGGCTCGTAAATTTACAAACGATTTCCCGGTCATGCGGTTCCCCCTGGACTCTCTCGGCTCGTTCCAAATTCCCGGCTAAAGTAGTATAATGGCATGTCCCGGGATAAGACGGAGGGCAACGTGCACACGCGCATGCGCAAACGCGAGAGCCGCAACGATTCGTAAGTCAGGAGCAGCTAGATCGCACGAGCCGAGTCATTTTTGCGGTTTCCGCACGTCCAACACGAACTTGTGGTCGATATATACATATATACATATATACATACATATATACATGTACATATATATATATACACCCATACACCAATATATGTGTCATGCAAGCTGCGCGCAGTTCTGTTTCGCATCACACGCACCGCTGTGCCGATGACCGCGAGCGCCAGTATCAGCATCAGAAAAGCGGAGAAAGAGAAACAGCAGCGATCCCATCGAGCTCGTGGAGGGCTTCAAAACCACTCGAAAGCCACTGTTTATGTGTATACGTATCTGTGGATTTCGTGTGTTGTATCTCCGAGGAGAGATCCCCACCTCCTCGTCCCTCTCATGCCCCTTCGAACAATGTGATTAATAATGGGGCCACGCCCTCGGATCATAAAGTAAACTCTCTTTCTCTATCTCTTTCTCCCTCTCTCTCTCTCTCTCTTTACCATCTTCCGTCAGTCTTGTCAGCGAGGAATCGAGTCGTCTCGAGGAACAACCGTTTGTTCCCAGTATCTCGTATTTTCACTCTGTATATCGTAGTAGTATGTAACGTACGTAGTACTTAAAATATGCGTATGCCCGGTAAAACAGTACGGAATGCCAATGTTTTACTTTCTCGTCGAGAATATTTAATTTTTTGCTTACAATAAGAAAACATATATCGTAAACGTTAACGGGTCGTGAACGTTACAAAGTAGGAAATGAAAATTGTGTTACAACGTGGCGATCTCACGTTTTTATTTTTCTTGAGTTAATCGCAACGATGTAACACATTACGTTCGAAGAGGTCGTCCCAATATTCGATGGGTATTAGATTTTTGTAAACAATAAAACAATTTAGTCGATCGCTTTGGCGGTAAGAAACATCGACGAAGAACGAACGAATGATCTCAGTCTCGCGACGCAATAGAGGTGCCAATTATCGCGCGTATAATTATTCAAATATGCAATACCGTCCGATCGAAAACGCTTAGCTCGAGGTTCGTCGCGATACAAATACGTCGAATTATACTCCGTGATTTCCTCTCGTGAATGAAATTATCGCCTTGATTCGAGCAACGTTGATATCAATTATTCTCAAACGGCTATATATTTCTATTCCGGAGCAACGAGACATTTAATAATAACGTTCATTGAGGGATCTTGCTGTAATACATTGGTTAGATCGTGGGATTGCGCGTAAAGTTTATATAGAATGGTTTACTGCTTTTATAGTTACGAGAGCCCGTTGACAAAGATTTGCCTTCGAGTTCTCACAATCGTTCGGTCGCAACGAGCAATCCAGAGGGATTCTTCATTTCGTTATTTATCGTTGCACGCGTCGTTGTAACGTACGACGCTCCTCGTGGCCTGGCTCTTTTGTTCCAGGGAGCCACGAACGTTGAATACCTCGAATTACGTTACGCTCGGATTTTATTAAACGCCATAACATCGCGAGTGATTCGATGAATTATGGTTTCAATTATAACAAAATTGTCAATGACGTATATCTCGTTGAAACGGTCAAATTTTCCATTCGTACGTGGACACTATCCAGTCGAATTATCGGATTTTCTTTGTTTCGAATTAGATCGAGGGATTCTTTATAGATTTATCTTGTTTTCGTTGGAAAATCTTTATCGATTATTTATCATAGATTTTCGCTTCGTCCATTATGCCGAAGAGCGCACGAAAGTTTTGTCGTGTTTTCCTTCCTCGCACCTTCCCAGTGTGTCAACGATCTTTCGTGTTTTGAATTCGTGATGCGCGTGGCTACATGCGCTTCGAATTATTACTTACGACGAACAAACGACGGGCTCGTTTTCAAACGTCCGATAATATCGTCGAGTGACTTCCGTCTTAGAATGTTTCACGCCCGCTACGACAACGCCCTCTTCCTTTGCTAAATGTACTGACGAATAGCTCGTTGTGTCGTCGTCTCTACGTGGCGCAACGCGCAACCACGGACCGCACCTCGGGCATGCAACAAGTTACATTAATCGACGCGGGGAACAAAATGTTGGGGGAAGGGGTTTACGCGGATGATGGTCTGTAATTTTTATGATTTTCACAGGGAAATTATTATTTCGGTTTAAAAAAAAAATTTTATTCATTTTTATATCTTTGTTTTTTAATAGTTGTTTTTTCATTGTGAACAATTATTTGATGTCTTTGTTAGTGAGACATTGCCTCAAGTTTATCATAGAGATAAATTATAGTTTTCTTTTCAACGAAGCAATTTTCGTCTGCTTGTTGTTCTCCGGTGAAAAATTTATTTATATGTTTCACAAAGTAAAAAATTATTTTGTCTTCCATAGTGAATATTCGTATTATTTCCATCGCAATTTTCACATTTTCTAACGAGAAAATTAATTCGATTCCTCCTAATACGTTGAAAATATTGTACAATATTTTTGAAACTCTAATTTCTATCCTCCAACACTTTGTGCGTAAGTAGATCTTGAGTCACGAGTGTGAATATGTGTCTGAAAAAAAAATCTAAGAAAACTACAAAGAGGGGTGAGAGTCGAGTGGGAAAAAGTAAAAGACGAGAAAAGACGAAGATAAAGATGAGAGAGGAGTGTCTCGGTCAGCTCGAGGCTCGTACTACGTCGACTACGTACCATTCCAGCCCGACGAGAGTCAGCCAGCCAGTCAGCCAGCCAGCAGCACAAATCCAGCATCGTTATTCCTGCACGGATGTTTCACCCTTCCATCGAATAACAATTTCCGCTGGAACGTCGCTACTGCCGCCGATGCTCGGTTACGAGAACTTGCCCCGTGGGGTTCTCTTCGTCTATCGAGCAGAATTTTCTATAGCCAACATCGATATCGTTATACGTATACGTACACGCGTATAATGTCCAATCTGTCTAATTGTTTCCTGCTCGTATACCGTTTTGTTTCAGCTCGATGAACGGTTTAATAATTAATTTTCAGACACCGCGGCGACTTCCGATTGCCGGTTGGGAGACACACACGTCGAGCCTAATATTATCGATGCGCGCGACTAACGAATCGAGGCGGCAAGAGTGACGTATAGGAAAATATATACGAGATACGACGAGTTTTTTCGTTTGTATAGAAAAACTTATTCGTAATTCGTGATTTTTTTTTCGCGATCGTTATATTCGAGGGGAAAAAAGAATTTAAGATTATGTAATTTGTGTCGAGGGTCTGATTGTAAGTCTCGTAATTCTCTTGGTTCGATTCGGTTGAATGTGACGTGTGCAATTTTCGAAACGAAAGGAAAACGCGTATTACGAGGAGATTGATTTTTATGAAAAAGTTCAGTCGAGCTTTATGACGTATTTGTGAGCATCAACTTTTTTAGGCATATCGTATAATGATAAAAAATAAAGAAATGATTATTTTAATTGTTATTAATTAATATTATTAGTATTATTATTTTTATTATTATTGTTGTTGTTAATGATGTTATTATTATTTTTTAAGTCGACGATGAATTTGAGTCAATTAAAATCTTGTCGAAAAGCTAAATTCGACTGTGTATTATAATAATGTGTCTTTTACACGAAGGGTGAAAAAATGCCAATTGTATAAAAAATTAAAAATCATCGAGTTCGGACAATATTATTACAACAATAAAAATTCTGACTACATTTCTGAACTGTTTTGGCAATTATCAATCATTTGATCAATTATTACTTTATCAAAATAATCCTGCGAAAGCTTTTTTGTCAAATCTTATTTCGATAAAAAACAATTTTGTTGCAAAAACTTTTGCAGTAACCTTTTTTTAAATTAATCTTCTTTTCGTTATCAAAATAGTCCTTCATCGTTACGATCATCCTGAGAAAGCTTTTTAGGAAAAAATAAATAAACCCGCGAAATATTTAAAAAAAAAAACTTTCTCGTTCTTATCTTTTGCACGTCAGGTCTTTTGACGCAGCGGGAGTTATGTTTAGGTCGTTAAATGCTATTTGGGTCAGTTATCGTTCCTATAATGAGACAAAGCAATTTTGGTATAAGAACGATTCGAAGAGGACTCGGCCGAGTGATTTTCGTGCTCGCTCCTGGGCATCCACATGTACATATTTTTCTCTGTCCCGACTGTCGAGGCCTGTAGCTTTCTTACTCGCAGAGACCTCCGGCGTCTCTCTCTCGCCTCGCGCAATTACATGCGTGTCCGATCGACCGAGAGGAATCCCCCGCGCCTCGACACACCTCGTGACTTTAACCCAGACACGACACCAAATAATTATCGATCGTAAGCAAGCCACTACACCCGATTCTACTGTCATTGTGTACATTATTTTTTTCTTCATTTCGATTCGCAATAATAAAAAAAAAATTGCAAAGTTATTTACAATTTGCAATTTTTTTTCCACCCATCGTCACTTTTTGTTACGTTCGGTCAAAGATTATAACGATTAAATCACGAGGCATCTCGAAATAAAATTTTACAAAAAATCGAATAAATAAAAATGAAAATTTTAACAGGTTCGACGAAAAGTTTCGATTTTCCTTTAATTTTGTTAGAAAATTGCCAAATTTGTATATCTTTATATTTCGTTCGACTCTATCTGAAAATTTCAACCCAAAGTTCATTTTGATATTACACGTGCAAGTTTTAATTTTGATATTAATTTGTAATTATTCAAATTCCCAAAAAAGAAATCGTTTGTTTTCGTTTTATCGAAAAACTTGAAAAGATCGACGTATCGAGATAATTTCTAATAAAACTTTCAATGAAATTTCTCATGATCGATCAATAATCGATGCTTTCTCCTCGTTCACGACGATTCCGAGAATATCGATGAATTCCTCAAAGAGCGAGACCGAGCTTCGACAAAGGACTGGGATGTATACACGCGTTAAAAACGGAACTTTTTGTCGTCGCATTTCGTTCCACCCCTCGTCGTCCTATAATTTTACACATCGCACTGTACGTAGACCACGTCGCTATTCATCGCGATTCAGATAGACCGCGCACTGTGCGCGTGCTACTTTACGTTACCGACGATTGAACAAAAAGAACGCGATAAAGGAGAGTAATTTGAGATGCGTACTGACTCTGTACGCGTATTAAAGTGCCGTTAAAGCTACGAAGAGATATATACGGGAGCGAGAGTAAAGAGGGTGAGAGAAAGAACGAGACAGAAGCATAAAAAATAAACAATAAAATAATGATAAAAAAATATTTAAAGAAACGGTAGGACCGCCTAAGTATAAAGAAAATAGTGACTTGGGTGGTACGAAGAGCCTTTAATTATAGGAAATGCCACAGCGGGCTCTCGATTGAGCGGGCGGTTCTCGTTGAAGGTTCTCCATCACGCGCACAGAACTCTAGTTATATACCATGTGCTATGTATTAAATACATACATACATACATACATACGTGTGTGTGTGTGTGCGTGTAAGTGAGAACAGTGTATAACGAGAAGTCGGAACTTTAGTTACTCGCACGCATACACGCATATGTATATATATATACACTAGTTTCGACTCCTAGTTCTACTCTATAAATGCTTACATATGGGGCATTCTACGCGAAATCGAACATTTTGGAACTTTTGTATTTTAGACTTTATTGAAAATTTATTTTCTCGTAGTCCTGGTTGAGACTAGGATTCATGATTTTTTTCAATTTTTTTTATCAAGCCATTCGAGAGACAGGTACATATTTTTGAAAAATTACGTTTTGTGACAAATAATTTTTTTTAGATGCGCATAACTCTGGGAATAATCGGCCAAATTCCAGTTTCTTGTTTTCAAGATTTTCGTTTTCAAACGTAGTTTTCATAAAAAAATATAGACTTTTCTTTTTAACGATATTGCTATGAGATTTTCAAATTTCAACAACAAATTATTGTTTTTAACAATGTCAGTAGTCATCGAATTGCTTCAAACTTCTTTTTGTAATAAACTGTTGTTAAATTTAAATAAAAAAAAATTATCAGTCAAAAACCGTTATTTTTCACACATTCGTCCCTCTTGAACGAGTCGATTAAAAATATTGAAAAAAATCATGGATGCGAGTCTCGACCAGAACCGAAAGGAAACAAATTTTCAAAAAAATCCAAGTCGCAAAACTTCCAAAAGTTGTCTGATTTAGCGTGGAATGCCCCATGTATAAGCATTTATAGAGTAGAACTAGGAGTCGAAACTTTAGCTCATCTCGATTTTCCCCGGTGAAACGAGAGGAGCATAGTGTACTCTCCTATGTGGCTGGTGTGCCGGATAAGAAGCCACCAAGGCGCCGACATTCTTATCGTGTAATTTACGATATCCGAGAGAGCCGCGCGGTCGGGAGAGCGAAAGAAGAGTCAAGAGCTCGTCGAGAGGTGGGTGGGAAGAGGATAGAGGTGGTGGTTGTGAGAGACGAGGTGGGGTAGGGGGTAGGAGAGGGCCGAGGGTGGTAGGAAAGGCGAGAAGAGCGATTGTTTATAGTCTTCAGCTGCAACGAGCGCCGAAAGAGCGCAGCTTCTCTCGTTCGCCCGCGCTTCCTTCCTTCTTCTTTGAACTAGCATTTATGGGCATATGTATGTATATATGTATTATAGGCACATACACGGTGTATTCAGGCTGAATAGATAACTGCCAAGACGGCATACGCCAACGTATAACGGAAATACCTTTGATGTGGAAATAAAAGCGAGAATTTTGTGAAAATTTGATTTTTTGGCAATTTTGGAAAATTGAGTTATTTTGGAAAATCGTGATAATCCGAGAAACTGTAGTTTGTTAGGTGTATTTTTGAGGGGTTAAAATTTAATTTTCTAACCCAAGAAGTTTATTTGAGATGAAGACATTTTTTTTTTAAATCAACAATTTTTTTGGTTCATTTATTTAATTATTGGTTATTTAGTATATGGAAGCTCGATAAATGATTGTTTATTGAGTGGATACAGATAATACCGAATTATAATTGAAATAATATTGAAGCGACAGGAAACGCGAATTTCGTGAAAATTTTATTTTTGATAAATTCGATTAGTTTTCAAAATTGACAAAAAAAGTGAAAAAGATTGATTTTTTCGGGTGTATTTCGTGTCCAGAATTGAAATAGAATAATATTATACGCGCACAAAAATATTCACTGTAATAATTCGTTGTTTTTCATTTATTTTATTTTTTTATTTTTTTGCAAATATCTTTCGCGGTAACGAGATAAAAAATATTTTCCAACGGGATACGCGGAGCAAGATATCGGGGACATTCCCACGTATAATGTCAATTAGGTATGCATCGATTTATCTCGTTTTCGCGGTGTAAATTCATCCCGAGTACATTACAAAATATAAGTCATGCATAAACGTACACGTCGGGGTGCGCTTCCGCGTGAACTCCAATCGGTCTAATGGCCAATGACATGGTTCACGGTCGTGAACATCTGTCGTCGATTTTCTATCTCCCTCTGTCCCGGCTCGTCCCCTCGATATGTGTATGTAGGTAATTAGTTAACGATTCGTGATAACGTTGTGTCTCTCGCGGTAACCGGAGAAGCTGCTCGTCGTCTGTGAGATAAACGACTATGGGCATACCGCCACTATGTAATCGTAACGCGTTAGCGATATCGAAACGTTTTTCGATATGCTCGAGGAGAGATTTGTCGAAGACACTTGGAGAGCGTTGTTTCATCGATAAGTAAATTAAACTAGGTAATTACGTAAAAATTATTTTGATTTAACAATTATTTTTTGTTTGATATAATTGTAACGTATGAAAATTGTTTAAATATATTGTTGAATAATCGGACGCACCGATTGGGACGCTACGCGATAACAACGATAATACGAAATATTTTTAAAAAATCGTACGAGGAGAATTTTTAATTTTCTTGGAATTTGTAAATTACAAAAAAAAAATGATCTATAACAATTTTTTTTATAAACGCGTTTTTTGTATCGAATTTAAAAACGAATTATCGTCGAATTCCTACGAAAGATCATTTTTTACAACTGTTTACAAAATTCGATCGAAATATATTTCGAAATAATTGGCGAAATATTGTTTTTAATTTTGTAAAATTTCGTATTAATTTATCGTCGAGGGAGTTCGACGATAATTTGTCAAATTGACAAAAATTTTACAGCTTTACAAAAAAATATTTCGTCAAATTTAATGAATTTTATGCCGCTCTGAGAAATTAGATCGGTATGAATTTTTTCGTACGTAGTTCGTGGCATTGGCAATATTTCGTGGTACGTATCGATCTGAAAATGTATGCGGGTATCGGTACAACATGTAAAATGCTCGCGCTTCCGTTTCGCTCGATTTACTGGGTAGGGACGCTTTTTCCGATGTTCCGGTCAATCGTTCCGACTAATCGGGCCTCCTGGACGCAACTATACTCCCCCGATCGCGTCGTTCGATCGAAGAGTGTCCGACGCTTCATTTCCATATTCGATACACACACTCACACACAGATATTTACATGTGCCTATACGTACCTATTTATATATATATGTATATGTATGTATGTATGTATGTATGTATGTATGTATATATGTATGTATGTATGTACGTATGTATGTATGTATGTACGTACGTACGTACGTATGTATGTATATAGATTAATACACCGATATAAGAAACAAAGACGAACGCTTATTAACCCATTTGCAACGGACGTTGCCGTAACGACAACCAGTGAGCGTTCTCTCTCTCGATCCAATATTTTTTCCGACGTTCAATAATAATTCAAAAATGACCTTCGTCGAATATTTTGCTCAAAACTACGTACTATGTATATCAACTTAATTTTTCGAATTGAAAAAAAAATATCATTCAAATTTTTCTATTAATTTTTTTAAGTTTAAAAAAAAATATTTCTTTTTCTTTTTCGTTAGAGACATTTTTATCTTGATGTTGAGCTCGTGGAGGAAATGAGAATTGTCACTCGTTTCGAGAGACAACTCGGATGTCATAATTTGTCTTTTTTTTGTTTTTCCTTCCTTTTGTATATTTAGGGCTTTCTGTACTTAGGGCACGTGTTAGGTACACAAGTTTGTTCCGGCCTACGCGATAGTGCAGGGAAAGGGGGGGGGGGGGGGTGAACTAGTGGGTCGTGCGTATATGCATCTTCGTTGATGTTCTTCTCTCGGATATTTGTGTCCCTATCCTACTCTACAACTATGTCACATAAATAGTACAGTCGTATATATATCTATATCTATATAAATATATATAGAGGTATACACACACATATATATATACAAGCATAAAGAACTTGTTGTTCGTCGTCGCACTTCACGACTCGTGAGAGTTCAGACAAGAATGAGTATGTTAAGCGTTCGAGACTTGGCCACTCGTACATTATTATATATTCCGTATTAGCACACAAAACGATTATACGATAATGTAACGTCGCGCAGGGGTAGATCGGGGCAGAATGAAACTATTACGAAAAAATGTTTCGTTTTTTTCCAACGTTTGGGTGCTTAAAAAATTCATTTATTTTTATTATTTCTTTTTCATAAAATTAAATGTTTTCGATAAAAAAGAAAAGCGTCGAGTATAACGATTAAGAGTATTAATGATAAATTAATTTTGAATAATCATATTCAAATATGATGAAATAAATTATACGCGATAAAACAAAAATAATGAGATTATCAGAAATAAATTACTAGCAAAATTAATGCCGAATTTTTTTTTTTTTGTAAATGGTCGATATCGCAAATAACAATATTTTCAAAAAACTATTACAACTCTAAAAAGTCAAATTCAACGATTTAAAAAGTGTTTATCGTTGATTGCTTCGAAATGAATTATCGATCGAAAATCGATCATCAAAAAATCTGAATTTACAAAAAACAAAAAAGAAACAAAAAAAATAATTTACAAAAATCTCATCAACGATAAAATAATCGTAATATTCACTCGACCGTGGAGATCGCGACTGCGCAACTTTCGCGAAAGTAACGAACAATTTTGTTTCGCGATACGCGCGGATAATCGTGCGCGGAAGTCTCGCGAGCGGAAAGGGGCAAAGGAGTTCAGCGTCTCTGGCGTTCATGCGCCCCAGATCTTCTCCCCGCGCGGTAGTACGATCGCGGACCGGTCCTCGCGATAATTAACATATGCAACGTTAATTTTACGGAATTATAATTTCACGTCAGCGGGACGAGGAAAAAAGCGGGAATTGAGCGACGGCGATCGGGTTTGAGTGCCTTCTCTCGCACGGGGCGCAGCAGTGGGCGATGAACGGAGAATTCGTGACGGAGTCGAGCGGATGGACGGGCGTAACGTGCGCTTGATCACGTTTTTTTTATTTTTTATTTTTTTATCCCCTGCTATTTGCAACACTTTTATCGTATTTTTATCTCAACTGTAATACACGAACGTAGTAGGCAAAAAACAATTTTTGATTTATATTTTTTCGTTTTTTTTTTTCTTATCTCGAGTTTCGTCCTCTTATTTGTTTCTTGTCGCCGTAAGCGCGCGCGTTTACTTCAAGCCGTGACCGACGACCGAGGCGATTGCGTTTTGCTTTTTGTTTCTTTTCTTTTTTATCGCCTCGAAAAACAAACGGGCACGTACGAAGTCGTGGTGTTTTATTATTTTTTTTATTTATTTTTTCCTTTTTTTTTCGTTTCGTACGCCGATGCACAGAACCTCGCGGGAGATCCTTATCGCGACGGGGCGTTAAATTACGAATTATACTAATACGGCGCGAGAGACCCCGAAAGATTCCCCGACGTTCACCGAAAATCGAGACGCTTTATACGCTCCCGTGAATATCGGTGTACAGTTGAATTTCGATGTTTACGACGTGTTACGTCGTAAATTTGTGCACGAATCGATCGAGCTACGTTGACAAAAGTCGTCGCGAGTCGATTTAATTATTCGGGAAATTAAAAAAAAAATTTTTTTTAAATTATTTCTCGTGATTTTGAATTTTTTATTGGAATTTTTAAGTTAAATTGTCAATTTTTTCTCTCCATTTTGTTGATTTACTTTTGGCGTTTATTACGTACGTTTGTTTTTGTATTTTTGTTCGAATTTCTCGTTTTAAATTTCATTTTTTGTTTTACAATTTTTATTTCCGTATTGCGATTCTTAATTTTTGTTATTATCTTTAATTCCAATGTTCCACATGGATTTTGAATTATTGTTTATTGTCCCTCGATTCTTCGTGTTACTTTTAATTTTTAATTCTTATCTACAATGCAAATTTTCTTTTTTTAAATACACTTTTTTCATTTTTATAAATGAACTATGACCACGTGCGTGACAGTTCTTTCTTTTACACGCTCCGAGGATTCAATTCTGCACTAAAATTTCGTTCAAAGCACCCTTGAAACATTTTTTCAACGGACACACAATTTTTTTTTTCTTTTTTTTATTATCAAACCGTCTTTTATCTCAAAATTTCGATCGTCTCATTTTGCCGTCTGTTCACCCTTCGCTTTCTCGTCCCGAGTTCTCTTATCGCAGAAATCCCGAGGGATAAATAAGTCTCGCGTGGATAAAGACGTCAATCCCTACCTTACTAGGTGGTCCTTGATCTTCCCTTTCACCCCCCTCTCTATTTTTCCCCCATTTGCCCCATCGCTATTTTTTTTCCTCTTCTCTCTTCTGAGCCAAGAGATGCATCAAACACGACGAGAGCAAGGTTGAGCAGGCTTTCGTGCTCGGACAGAAAGTGAGTGAAAGAGGGTGAGGGAAGGGGGGGGGGGGGGAAGAGGGAAGAGCAAGTCGTTCGTTATTCACCGAGTGATCGAGGAGAGGATCGAAGGAGTTTCGTCGCTTCTGCTTATGCCCCTCAACGTTAAAAAGACAACAACAACAACAAAAAATACAAAATGATAAATAACAAAAAGATAAGAAACACCCCGAAGCCGCAATACGGACGTAGAGATAACACGGTAAAAGTAAAAACAAAACGAAAAATATAAAAACAAGTGAAACGACGATGCAAAAAAAATGAAGTATCGAGAAATTGGTTATCGGGACGCGCGAACGGGAGCAAAAACGATGCGCGGAAAACCGGACGGACGGGGCCTTAGTACAGGACGTTCCCGCATATACGCGTATAACTATAGAGACAAGCAGCGCGTGTGTTTTGTAGATCGAAAGATATATGAGATAGGCTGTATCGAAGATGCCGGTAATTCGACTCAACTCGATGGGGGATATGCGTATATTTATGTCGTGAAAAAAATAGAAAAATCAACGAAAAAATAAAAAAAAATAATAAAAAAATTCTCCTATTTTCTAGAACCTCGTTTGCACGCTTTTGACGACGAAAAAGTCGGTCGTTCTATATATATATATATATATATATATATATATATATATATATATATATATATATATATATATATATATATATATATATATATATATATATATATATATATATATATATTTGGATAAAATACATAGTGAGAGACTCGTATTGGTCGACAATGGAATAACGCGGTGTCTTGCTGAACGCACGCACGACTGGGCCTTATGTGTATCCTTATCCTGGGCCTGTGAGCCTCGTGTGTATCTTTATCCTGGGCCCCTCGGCTTCGTATATATGGAAGGAGAGAGAGAGAGAGAGAGAGAGAAGGAGAGAGAAGCGATAATGGTCTGGTGCATTCGTGTTTTATATATCTATATAGAGACACCGGTCTATCGTTCTTTCGCGAGAAACCCAATATCCGAAAGTCCCCTCCGCCGAGAAATAGATGTACCTACGGACGCTTGGGGACCTACCGCGAGGATTCAAACCCTCTCCGATCATTTGAACATCGACGTATATTCGTAAGAAAAAAAAATTATTTTTCAAATTGAAAAACAAAAATATGTTTAATTATATGAATAATAAAATATTGCAAAAAATACTCGGGAGGTGGTCGTAAAAGAATTGCCGTACGAATGCAATTCTTCGAGATTGAAAGTGGGAGAGAGAAAGAGAGAGAGGGTGGAAATGAGAGAAGGGGTACGGACGGGTCCGGATGATAAATTGTAATATCGAGAAATAAGAAAAAAATTGAGAGAAAAAAAGAGAAGACCTACATGACTGTGCGGGATGTAAGATATATATATATATAAGATATCGAGTATTATAAGAATCGAATGAGAAATCGAATAATCGAGAGTCGAATGCCGCCGATATTATTACACGGTCCGCCTGGCTAAGAACCAAGAATTCCATTGTCGATCATTCTTGGCACCGTGATGCACCAAGATATTTCTTTTCATACGTGTACGATGTATGGCCCCCCCCACTGGGAGGTCTCTCTCAGTCGTTGGAAAATTGTCGCACGCCCATTTGACATTTATTCCTATGCACACTTACGATGCACTTTTAAATGTACACCCTCTATATATATGTATGTATACAGTTTTTTTTGCTATTTTTTATACCCTGTACTACTTTGGGTATTAAACGCGATAGGTAAATACCGATCAACCCAAGGGTGACATTTTTTTGATCGGAGATCCTTCTTTACTCGCAAATACACGTTTGTGTCTTCAGGTGGATTTTTAATCCGACGAAATGAATTTCGTTAGGAAAATAATTTGACAATTTATTGCACTTAATAAAATTGATAAAAAAATATTATAGTACGTTTTTCCCATGTACACCCTTGCGGGTTTTTACATTTTCTCCTTACTTCTTTTTCCACCAACACAATTCTTCCAACACCTCTGTTCTTCCTGTGGACCTACAGTTTTTCTTAGGAGGGTTCCGAACCATCGAGAGCATAGAACAAGCAAAGAGAAAAATTCCATCGGTGCCGGGCGGGAATCGAACCCTGGCCCACTACGTGTGAGCCGCGAATATTACTACTGTGCTACCCACTGCCCATTGATAAAAAAAATATTTTAATCACAACTATAAGTAGGATAATTCGTAGAAAATTTGTTTACGACGATAATTCATTATAACGGGGTGAAGCAACGTATAATATGAAGCAAATGAAGCAAATAAATATATGAAAAATGATATAAAATTAATCGAATATTTGCACGAAAGTATATATATTAGTTTATGAATTTTCTTTTCACATTGTCATATTGAATTATGAAGATTGAAAAAAAAAAAAGAATTTTTACGAACACAATTCATCGCGAATAAACGTCAAGATTTTTTTGATAACGGGTCAAACTGACCGAGTGCATGATGTTAACGGTAGTTGGTCATTATCGATCGATTAGCGTGTATGTCACACATTACTGAATAAAATTGCTATCCGTCTCCGATTCGATCGAACGTAATAATGTGTAGATGCGCGATAAGAGATCTGTGTTATTGAAACGAATGAAATGGCGAAAGAGGGAGAAAGAGAGAAAGAGAGAGAGAAACGATGGACAAGCGTCTGTATAGGGACGTTGAACGGGGTCGGAAAGCTCGTTCTCTACACGTGTCTGGTATTACAACTATACGATATCTCTCATTTGCTCGGCAATAAGAGAAATAGTGCACACGCGTTCCTGAACAGCGAACGAGCGTTAGAACTCTTATATATACATTTATTCATATGTATATGATATATATGTATCTAATACATTGAATTAATGAGAAAGATCCTCGGCTCGATCAGGAACTATAATTCTGAACCGTCGGACATCGTCTTTCCTGTCCATCCGATATATTTGAAATTCTACCAATCGTAGATGAACATTTGAATTCAACGATCATCAAAAAATAAATAAATAAATTTCAATCGTTATTTATCGATAGTTGTTTATAAAACTATTCGAACAGGCACGTGTCGATTTATCAGGCAAAGTTGGTATTTATGAAATATCGATTTTTTAATAAATATCGAATATCATATGTGTTTTATGATATTCGATCAATTTTTCATTCATTTTATTCGTATTGATAATTATAATTGTGAAAAAAAGATCGTTGCAAGGGCAATAAAGATATAATATTTTATTTTATATTAATATCATAATTAAATTCAAACACACACATGCATATTTATCAATTAAATTATTATATTTTATTGATATTATTTTATAACGATTTTAATTTTAGAATAATTTATATATATATATATAATATATATAGTTAGGTGTGTATTTGCACGAGAGATGGGTGAGAAACAAAAGGAGGAAGAATCGAGTCGCCGAGAGGACGAGAGTGTGTATAAGTATGTATATATAGGTGTTCTGGTATCATTAGAGGGCTATTGGAGACTCACGCCCCCATTGTCCGTGGGCGACGTGCCGTGGGGTCTCTCCGCTCGCGGTGCTCTGGTCGCGTTACCGATGCACATCGATCGAAAGGGTATAAAAAAAGAAAAAATAAAGTAGAAAAAAAAGAAAAGAAAAATCGAAGAACAGTCGCCGCGTACATGCACCGCTACGCTGTATGCGCACTCACGGGAGAGACAATACTCGCTTTTTCGTGCGTGCATCATATTTCACGATCATCTATCCCTCGTTTTGCCTCTGCTCCCCTTGGATGCTTTTAATACCGAGACAACGTACACGAAATACGCGCTCCACAATCGAACACCGGTAGGTCCCCTTTCAATATTTATAATCGTCCTGACAAACGCGGAATATAAAATTGAAGATTTTTTTTTTAACGAGTAAATTTTATTTTTATTTTTCACTTGTTTTTTTATTGTTTACATAGATCGATACGGTTGATGAAAAATGAGTAAAAATTCGCAATTGTTAAAACGTCAGGAAATAATTTGCAATATTGGAAAAAATCGGTAGTAATGTAGGGATGTAAATAAACGATAATCTTTTAATGACGTATTGTATAATAAAATTGAAACAATATAATGAAATATCGAAAGAATTTTTGCGAGGACGCGAATGATAATTTTCACGCATAATGGACACGAATGCTTCGATAAAGAAAACGGAAAATGGAAAAATTGAAAAATCGAATAAACGCATTTCACACTGTGGCAGGCGATGAGTTTTACTGTTACTGAAACAAAAAAATCAAAATTCGTATAATCGATATTGATAAAAGACCCTGAAAATTATAAAGAATTTTCATAAGGAGGCGAACGATCATTTTACGAATTGTTTTTGCACGCATCACTGTCATAAATAATGTATCGCAAAAAAAAATCATTTAAAAGTGCAAATATACAATCAACGTGATCATTTTTTAAATAATTTTTGTTAAATCTATTAATGTAGGTAGCTACTTTATATTTTTACGTAAAATATTTCCTAAAAATGACAATTTAATAGTACAAAATCGTTATTTTTCATTAAATTCTAAGTAGAATGCATAAAACATTAAATTTGTTATCAAAACGATGTGAAAAGTAACCATTACCCATATGGATCATCGATATAAATTGCCTTTTAATCCCTTGTTAAAGAAACCCCCGACACTCCACGTTACTTCGACACTTTTAAAAAAATATATAAATAATAGTAGGGTCGATGGTGTGACTTGACCTTCTTATACATTTAATATCCAAAGAACACATTATTCCATTGGAGCAATAAAATTTGGAATTTAGGATGTTAAAAACAAGTTATATACAAAAAACTTTCAAAACCAGTTCAAAGTAACCCCGTTTGACGATACACATTCAATTTTTTATCATACGTCTCGATAATAAGAAGTTCAAGATCGAACGATTGTACATAGAGAGAGAGAGAGAGAGAGACGGAGATAGAAATAAGAAATAAGAAATAAGAAATAAGAAAGAGGGTCTCGTTCAACCACACGCACTTGAATATTGAAATGGGGCATGTTCAGTTAGTTTTATACAAACTTCATATGTACGTATCTCTCCCTCTCCCCCTCCCTATCTCACCCTCTTTCTCTCCCTATATATAATAGAAAGTACACGAGCTGGCTCGTTAAATGCCTTCGGTAGCCGTATAGAATGTCGATTATTAATTAGCGATGCCGGGGGCTTCGCCTCTGCTCGAGGCTATGCTATTTTATCGTTCATCGGGGTGGTGCATATACGTCCTAAGTGAATCGCGAGAGGAGTTCATGCGAGGATAATATATATAATACCCTCTACACATATTATATATATATAAACTATATGTATACCACATATATACATATATATGAATAGTATTGAAACGCGAATCTGGCGAAAGCGATCAATGGCGCGCGTCGATATATTCTCAAACACACACACATACACGAATGATAAATCTATATAGCGATACATAAAATGAGGAAGACGTAACGAGAGTTAACGAGAAAATTACGTTCGTATCGGAGCTCGTGGATAAGTTTGCGTTGGACGGACGAAGTGAACGCGCGATTCGCGTCACTCCCCATTATCGAGGGAGCCTGTATCTATCTCTCGGTGTGTACTTGGCATTATATCGGCAAAATATCCCGCGGAGGCAATTTAATTTTTTTTTATCGATGCTTTCTCGCTCTCTCACTCTCTCCTAGTCTTCTAGGGTTTGAGCCAATGCCGACGATAGATATATATCGTCTAATAACGGTTATGAAACATCTACGAACCGTAACGACTTCTTTACTATCGAGGAACGTCCAACTATTCGCCTTATGAGGAGAATGAGCAAACAATGCACCATGGTGTCTATAGTATGGTTGGATACGAGGGTTTTAATCTAAATCAAAGGAATGCGATCGCGTATGTTACGATGAACGACGCGCGACCCCGAATTTCTTCCTGATTCCTCGAGACGTCGTCGTTATTATCGTCTTTCTTTCGTTCTTGCGTAGATAATAATTTTATCGAATGGTTTTTTGTTGTTGTTGTCGGTGCTGGTGTTATCTTCGAATTTAGAGAGGGCTTTTGAGACAGTTTTCTTTTTTTTTTTTTTTTAGGTAGGAGCATGGATTTGGCTCGAAAATGTAAATGGGCGAATATACAAAAGTTGGGCCACTTTTGGCCAAATTTTGTTGATATAGTTTTCAACCACATCTTATATATATTTTGGCTTGAGTACATAGTTTGTACCATCAATATACTATCCTATGACGGGCCAGTCACTTTTTTAAATATTTTGCGAGTTATTTGTATTTTTTTAAATTTCACTGCCAACGGACTGACGAGGATGGCACAGTACTGATTAAGAACACTATTTCGTATGAAATATAAGGTTTACTGTAACTTTGAGTATTTTGAAATACAAATATCTTACAATGTAATAAAGGTGCATATTTAATGAATTAAATCACATTAGTTAGTGTTAATATTACCTCTAAAACTATGTAATACTGTAAATATGAACTACAACAGTGTTCAAAACAGCCTTTTCATTTTATAATGTTCAGTATCACTTTGAAGTAGTTGCCTTAACATTAGACAATTCTGAGAAATTAAAATTAAAGCAAAAACGAAGTTGCCTAAGCAGTAAGGTATTTTCCATCACTAGGTAAAAATTGCGAAATATAATGACCATTTGTTAAAAATAAACAAAAATAAATTAAAATTTCTCAATGGTGGGCAGTGATGAGCAAATTGATCGCAATATTTTGAGCCCAGAAAAGATTCCGGTCGTACTTGGATAACTTAGAAATCGTCAAATTAGTGTTTGTTATGAAATTGTTTAATAACTTTTTTTTTAATAATTGCTACCGCTAGAGCAATTTTATATTCTTGATGAGCAAATTGCGAGCAATTTTTTGAGATATAATTCATTGAAATTGCTTCTAGTTCGGCGCTAACTTGACTCATGTTACAAATTTTGAGAAAAGTTACTCTCAATTCACCATCTTCATTATCAACAGAAGAACAGATCCCTGAATAAGGATATTCTGCTCTTCGTGCTACATATTTAATCAAAATATAGGCACCACAGTTATAATCATTTCGCAAACAAATGATTGCACACTATAACAAGTAATAAACTCGATCAGAAATAAATAAATCATCAGTTCCCTGGTAACACGGCAGTCCTTTGGTGCAATCTCAGACAGCGGACTGACGACAAAGTACTGACGAATAGGACATTAATTTGAGATTATACTAAAAACTTATGTGTTTATCAGTATTTTTAATTATAAAGATGGTATATTTTTACAAATTACATGTAATCATGCATAAATTTAAAGAAAACATAGGTACTAGAGGAAATAAAGGATTACCAGAGTACTGACAATTTGACTGAATCAGCATGTGCACACGCGGTAACAACGACGCTAGCACTTGCCTCGACATGGCTGCCGTCAATATGGTGCGCTTTGCAGTTAACTTTAGTACCAACATTCAACACTGAACAATGAGTTGATCGTAGTTCGGCAATATTTTGGGGGAATTTCAAATTTCAACTTGGCACAAAGGACTGATGGGTAAAAGTGATGACAAAGTTTGTAAATTTTTTAAAAATAGCTTTTTACAGATTCTATAAATAAACGTGTGAATTATATTAATAAATGTTTTACAGAATATATAATAATAATCAGATTAACAATAAACACGGAATATTTTGTTATACAAGCTCCTGATTAAGCGTTTTTGTGATTATGACACGCCAGGGTACTGATGTTTTGAGCATTCATTGCGTTATTTTACTAATTAGCTTTTGAAGTATGTAATTCAAATTGAATGGATACATGGCGAGGATCTAGGAATTTCATAATATATTGTCGCAGAATAAAGTGCATAAATATTTTCGTATTTATTGGCCGATGACAGCGAGTTGCCCAATTTTTGTATATTCACCCAAATAATAAATATTGCTCGAAAAAATCGGTAATTTCAATAAAGCTTTTATAATTAATCATACGAAAAGAGAATGTATTACAGTCGAGTTTCGATAGCAAATTTTAAAAAATGTGAGTATTAAATTAAATTGAACAAAAAATTAACGATATTCTGCCAAAATTAGATTAACGAGTAAGTAAATAATTAAATAAATAAATAAATTCATGAATGAAACAATTTTAATATTAATGACGTCTTATTAATTTTCTTTACCGTTAAAAGTACTTCGAATAACAAAATTCGTTTCCCACAAGATCGAGTTGGGTTTAAATTTGCACTTTTTCTTTACGATAACGATAACACAATGTACGCAACTTGGCAATTCCTATTAAAATGTCTTGACCGAGTTGTTGAATAATACGTACTCGTCGGACGAATCAATGAACGTCTCGAAATTGGAACAAACAGCGTATGAGTACGTGGGAACAAAAAGAAGAGAGAGAAAGAGAGAGAGAGAGAGAGAGAAAAATAAAAAAAAAATAAAAAAATTGATTCGAGATACGCCTTTTCGATGACCAGTCTCTGTCGGTCTGAAATCTATCGCGTCGGCGAACGCTCGTTTGTGCCAAACGATCGACCGTATAATACTCTATAGCGCATATTATGCCGTTCGACTTAATTTTCTTCTATTCATCGTGCAAATTGTCGTGGTCGGTAGAGGGGGCGGGGAGGATATTGCCCGCGGTTCGACGAGCGCGCGAGACAGAGAAAAAAAGAGAGAGAGAGAGAGAGAGAGGGAGAGAGAAAAGCCGCGTGCGCGCTCTCATCTCCCGAGCTGCCACTCAATGATTAATTAAGCTTTCCAAGAAAGAGCGCAACGAGTGAAACGTTATTGGTGGCTTTTATAGTGGCACAGTTTACTTAACGTCGTACATTCGCCAACTAAATAGAGGCATTTGCGCAAACGCTTTTTTTCGATGCTTTCAAAAAATAATAAAAATAAAAAAAGAATACAAAATACAAAGTTAAACATAGATCGAAATAGCGAGAGACGCCACAAACTCTTCTACTTGATTCTTTCTCTCGATCAAGAATTTGATGTATTTCGTCCTTCTTTACTTGATCTACGAGGCATTCTTTGTGAAATTATCGTTTGCTAGTTTTTTGGAATTTTTTTTTTTGAATATTTGAAAATTTATTTTATCAGGTGTGACATAATTGATAAGATTTATGTCTTTATGGTATGAAAATGTGAAATTTGATGGGAGTTAAAATCCATGAAAATAAAAATCAGTGTTGAAATTATCGAAAAAGATCGAGCATCTCGGACGTATAAATAATACCAAAAATGTTAGGCAAAAACAAATTGTTCTTTTTTCAAACATAAGAAAAAGTTATCTTTCGTTATATAAATTCTTTCTTCGCTTCGTGCAACCTTTCCACGAGACGATCGAGAATAAAATAAACTACCAAATAATTAAAAAAAAATGAATTAAATAACTTAAAAAATTGAAATTTTATTCAAATTGAAATTTTGTTGAAATAATTTTTACAGAGTATTTTTAAGTTCTGGTGCAAATCTGTAAAATGTCGAGAATATCTGAGTAGTTGGGTGAAAAAACGTGACTGTCGTCACGAAGAACGCCCTGTATATTCTTCGACTAAACTTCGTTACTCGATTCTAACCCATTATGTACTTGGGCTCTGGCGAAACGATCTTCTTTGAACTCAAAGACTTTCCTAACCCGACAATTAATCCAATGAAATAAATCTGATTTAAGGTGCCTGATCGCATTGCTCATTGTATTCACGACCGTCGGCTGTGTTCACTCTTATCTGCCGGACAAGTATCCAATAGAGGTAATTTAAAAATATTCAAAATTATTAAAATTTTCTGTAAAATTATTTCGATTATATTTATTTTTAATAAAATGATAATAATAGTAATGAGAATGCGTATAAATAATTCATTAACTATTTAAATAGGGTAACACTAATAATTGTACATTATATTGTTTTAGAATTAATTTCGAATTATTCGAACAATTCGAATAGTTTGGAATTATTTTAAATACTTTTTTAAGCCAAAAATTATTCGTAATTAGAGAAAATTCAATTAATGTAAAAACTGGTAATATTGAAGAGCCATTTGAGGCTTCCGCCAGATTTTTGTTGAAAATATGAAACGAGGTCAAAATTTTACTTCAAAAAACTTTAAGATCGATATATCGCAAAAAAGAGAACAGAAACTTGGAAAAAAGAATTTTCACGTTTTTCCGCCATTTGTTCGACGAATTGCAAGAAAACTTGTATTGAGAAGGATTCGATATTCGTGTTCAACAGGAACTTGGGGTTTGATCACATTTTTGTATCCTATCTATTTTATCAGAAAATCATCACGTGGTTCACATTAAAAAAATTACTAACAAAGAAAAATTTAATTCTTTTGAAAAGTATCTCAAATAAAAAATATAGACTCTTCAATTTATTCGTATTTTCTTCCCCTATTTCTCTAGGTCTATCACATGCTACAGGAGAGAACCCAGTACGGAATCGGTAGTGAAAATCGCGTTCGAGGTAGTTGGGGTCCCTGGAGTTCGTGGAGCGAGTGTTCCAGATCATGCGGTACCGGAGTCCAGTCGCAGGCACGAGAATGTGTTTTACCTCGGTAAAATAATTCTTCAAACATATCCACCATTCAGTAAATAGAAGAAAAAAAATCATAAAAAAAACCTTCAAAATAATTTGATCAAAAAGGTTAAAAAAGAAAATTACAAGAATATAATCCGATCTTTTTCTCAAACACCCGAGACGAATAAACTTCGAATAATTATCAAGAATCTTTAAGAATCACAAACTTTTCTAAATTATAAGAAAATAATTGAAAATTCGAGAATTTTCAAAACGATGATAAAACGAGCTTTTAATTCCCTCTTTTTTGCGTCTACGGACTCGAGGAATTTTTTTTTTCGTTCCAGACAACGAGAACAAGCCCTCTCTCGAGCGTGATTGATCGAACGTTCGTGCGAAACTAAACGCGATCTTGGTAGACGATATAAAAAAAAATTATTACGTCTCAACTGTATATATATGGTTTAATGAGTTAGGCGCCAGGCGATACTTTGCGCGCTCCAATATTTCTTCGAGCGCGAGTTTTTTCGCGCTTCGATGGAGCCTCGAGAGAGAAAAATAGGGAATAAGATGCCTCGCAAAGTTTTTTTTTTTTTTTTTTTTTTTTTTTTTTTTTTTTTTTTTTGAGAAACGCATTGCAAGCGTATATGCACCGAGTGCTTCGAGGAGTACGAACCAGAGTGCAGATTAGTCCGGAGCCACTTAATAATATAGGATATATCTGTATATACGTTACGTATGTGGATACCGTGCTCGAGACTAAGCTATAGCAATGCCAGTAATCGCGCGGTGTGGCCGTTGAGCCGATAAATTACGTGAGTGAGAAACGTATAACTGGGTCCATTTTTCATCATCGTTCAAGCTCGATTTCGCGATAATTGCCTATAACTTAAAAATCAACACTCGGATAAAATGCATTCGTTTAATGAAGATGAAATCAATTTTTCTTCTCTTTGCAATCATTTTTCATCAATTACGAACAAAAACAAAAATTAATTACAACTCTTTTTTTATTTCGTTCGATAACAATTTATAAGTTTGCAGAATTTATTTTCCTGAGATAAATTCTGCTCGAGGCAAATATCAGTAACGATAAATATAGTTTGCTTCGCGGAAAGGAAATTGAATTTTTGTGACGTTACAATTTGGAGTTTTTCATGTTGGATTAATCAAAGTGTTATAAAAAGTGTAGAATTCATTTTGCGAAAAAAAGAAATGAATTTTATTCTTAATATTTATAAATATATCTAAATGTAATTAAACGAAAGAATCGTAAATTGGAATTCTCTGACCATCGAGTAAAATATTTTTGGTCTTAGAGGAACCCTCAGGAAACGAAGTGTTCCCATATTAGAATCCAGAAATACGACCAGCTCGGCAAAACCCATTTGTATCGGTACTTACAGGCGTTATCACATCTGCAATACTCAGGTATGAATTTTATCACTTCACGTTCTTCATCCAAGTTGTGTGCATATTCACGAATTTAATTGACAGTGTCGAGCGTTTGATTCTTTCAAGGATTGTAACGATTTTCCAACCGATCCGAGAGCCGAACAGTGCGCAAGGTACAACAATAGAATCTACAAGGGTCAGAGTTACTTGTGGGTGCCGTTTCTCAATGGTAAGTGAAAAAAGAAAAATTGAAAAATTTGGGGTAAATAAAAAAATAATTGATAAAACACGAATGACCCTTGGGTAAAAAAAAGAATCAAATATTTTTAAAAAATTTGGAAGTTAACAATTTTTAATTTATAAAGATTAACGGTTTATCAAGAGATTGAAGAATTGATAAAAAAATATGGAGAAATTGATAAATTTACAGCTCCAAATCCCTGTGCTCTGAATTGTCGAGCGGTTGGACAAAGATTTTACGCGACCCTGGAGCCCGCGGTGATCGACGGGACACCCTGCGACGGTCCCAATGTTCGGGGACACAGTACAGGAATATCGATCGATAAAACGGAGCAATGGCTGTGCGTAGGTGGGCAATGTAGGGTAAGTTTGCGATTCGAAGAAAATTAAAAAAAAATAAATCGATAAAAAGGATTATTGTAAAATTTTTTGTTCGCTAAAATACATTTTTCTTTTTATTTTTTTGTTATTATAGTCGGTTGGTTGCGATGGTGTCGTTGGTTCCGGAGCGATACGTGATACCTGCGGCATTTGCGGTGGGGTAGGAAAAGGTTGCAAACTTTACGAGGGCATTTTTATGGAACCGATTATGCCGAAAGGTCATCAGCCTGTAACTTCGATACCCAGAGGGGCGATGTCATTGAATATATCCGAATTACGATCGAGTGGCAATTATTTGGGTAAAGAATTATTCGATCGAAAAAATTTTGGTCAACTGGAGTGAGAAATAAGAAAAATGATTTAATTATTTTTATTATAATTAGGGGTGTTTATTTATTTTTTTGTTAAAAATTCAATCAAATCAATTAATGAATTTTGTAATTAAAATTATTAATAACGATCTGGATCATGTTAATCGCTTTTCATAGCTCTGAGGGCGGAAAACGGAAGTTACATTCTGAATGGCCCGTGGTCGGTGAGTCCCAGCGGGACTTATAAAGCTGCAGGCACCAGTATAACTTATCAGAGGGGTGATAGAACGCGAATGGAAAGCATTCTCGCTTCGGGACCACTCGAAGAATCTCTCAAACTCGAGGTAGGCCATTGTCAAAATGATTTTCAATAATTCATCATAATTTTACAAAATAATTCATAATTTCGACAATTTTTTTGCAAAAAGCATTTTCAAATTATTTGCCAGGTATTTAAAAAAAACAATTCATAATTCTCATAATATTTTCGTAATGTAATTACTAACGATTATTCACAACTTTTTTAAAATAATTCATAACTTTCATTATTTCGTCGTAAATTGAAATTTCAACGTTTTAATTGAAAAATTATGAGAAACGTATGTGCTATGATATTCTATATATAGCGTCGCATAGTGCTGCACTATTCGATTAAGCTCGCGTGCCTCTCGTAACGCATAACGCGATTGACTGGGGACGGCCCGATGCTAATTGTACCATTTGACCCCGACAGATCTCCTACCACGAGCTCAATCCGGGTGTTCTATACAAATACATGTTACCGTTGACGGAAGAACCGGACGACGGTGCAATGATCGCTCCACCCCTTCGAGTTATCGGTATTACGATCAACGATTATTTACAACAGAGTCGATAAACGCTTGGAAATTGTGAAATTTATTTTCCCTCTCTATCTCACTGTACCGATGGAATTAATGAACGCAAAACGGACGGAAATATTTCAGGCTCGAACGATCGTGGCAACGAGATTCCCGATACCGATAGGAGACTTGTTCCGGCATCAAATCCGGCGGGGTAAATATATTTTTAATTGCAAATTTTCGTACGATGCTTCACTTTCAATGTTTTTTTTCTTCATTTTTGGTAATTATTTTGTGTATTTTTTTAATATTCTGCGTAAAACTCGTTTTTATTTTCTGTATATCGTTTTTTTGTATACAAATGAATTTTTTAATTTGTAATTTTGTAGTTTTCCGTACGAATCAATTGTATTTGTGAATAAAAAAATTGTTTAGGTCGGACAAAAGTCGCAAAACCCTGCCGGGACGAGGCAATGGCGTCGAGGTCGATGTGCGAACGCGAAAGAGGAAGAAGGAGGACATGAAATATTCACCGACGACTGTGATGGCCGGAGATGCGCCAAAATCGAGCGTGCCGGAGACGAAAAATGGCAAAAAGGGACGGAAAAAGTTCGCTTGGAAAATGGTCGGCTTAACGTCTTGTTCGAAAACATGTGGAGGAGGTACATTTTTTAAATAATCGATGTGATTGTGTCAATTTACGGAATTAGAAAAAATTTAGGTCGGTCAGGGTAGTCGAATTTGTTTTTCGTCAAAATTTAAAAAACCGGCCGATCACGGTACGGAAATTTCCCGCGGAATACGAAACTCATATTTTCGTTCGTGATTTTTTTGAATTAGCCAGTTAAAAGTTCAAAAATTCATTTTTTTTAGGTTTTTTCAGTTTCTTACCAGCAAATGGTGAAAAAATCGGTTTCAAAATATCATATTCGTAATCTACGGTATATTTCCGATTCCGCAAGCACTCTATGTAGTCTTTTGAATGAAAAAAAATATTCTTCCGTGAGGTGCGAAGATCAAAAACAAAAAAGTCGACTTGCTCGTTTGGAATTTTGATCTGAAAATTAAATCAGGCGTTCTTCAAACATAAAACGTTTAAAAATATCTATTTTTTGTTCGTCGCTAGGTTTATACGCCCTTTTAACGTCAATAACGAGACGAAGTACATAAACGCGAAATTCTTCAAGTGAGATTTACAAACTTCGTCTTCAGTTCAAGACAAAATATTCGTTCAAATTGCTCACTTGTCTCGAGTTAAACAGAGAAAATGGCTCTGTCGTCAGTAACGACGGATTAAAGTGTGTATAAAAAAAATTGACTAGAAGAAATATACGAAAGAACGAGAAAAAAAGAGGCGTTTAATTCAGGACGAAGAGACGTCAAAACGTTCATTCACGCTTCTTTTTTTCATCTCTCTCCCTCTCGTCGGTTTTTCTCTCATGATTCGTGACCTCGTCCAACGAAACTCGGTGGAATGTCGAGTGTTCTAATTGCATGATTTATTCGCTGATTCCACCAAATTTAGATTGACAGCTCTACGGGATAATTAAACTCGGTGACTCTTTTGATGACGTTCTTTCTTTCTTTTTCTTTTTCTTTTTCTCTTTTTTTCTATTATCAACACACAACACACTAATAATACCGTAAGAATTAAACCGAAGATATTTTTATCACGCAATTGTACGGAGACGCGTTCGCGTTGTATTTGAGGCTTGCAGAGTGCGATAATGAAGTGCGTACGCCAGCCGAGGGGAAAAGTAGCGAACGAGCGAAGATGTCGAAATCTGGAGAAACCGCGTGCCCCGCCACCTTTGCGTTGCAACGATCGACCTTGCGCCGCGAGGTAAGTCAAAGAGTCGTCGAATCAATAAAATTAAAATTGGAAAAAAATTAATAGCGAAAAACGAAAAATTATCGATTAGACAATCGATCGAATCCATTGATTTTAATTGCAAAATAATTCGCCGTTATGTCCCAAGAATCTGCGAAAAATATCGTTTTTTGTTCTTCGAATAATTGAAAACAATTTTCAATTAATTTCTCAATCATTTACTTCTCAAGAAAATTTTAGATATTTTATTTTTCATGCGAAAAATTAGAGAATGTTTAGTAAAGAATTTTTGTTCATTCTTTTTTATTTCTCCGCCTTTTTCCAATTCTCAAAATATCAGATGGCGGGCCGATTCTTGGAGCGAGTGCTCGGTAACATGTGGAAAGGGTATACAAACCCGTAAGCTCGAGTGCGTTCAGGAATTAAATGCGAAATTAACGATGCGGGTCGCCGCGGGTGCTTGCGTACAACCGCCGGATCTCAGAACGGTGGAAAGTTGTACGAGACCGGCGTGCCCGAATTCATCGAGCCCGGAAGTAAGAAGAATGCATACGCAGCACGAAGCGCCACGATGGGACACCGGCCAATGGAGTTCGGTACGTTTAGTTTCACAAAATTGATACCAATGGTTCGTTTTTAATTCTCATTTCCGAGTAAAACGTGAAAATTCCTTAAAAAATAAAAAGAAAGAAATATTTTACAAGATTCTCAAACCTATTGTCAAGATGTTTTTAATTCGTCACCAATAATTCTTGCGGAGACAAATAAATGTTTATTTGTACTCGTACACGGAGAGAAACGTCCTACAAAAATGACCATGCTTGCCCTATAAAGCGTGTGCAATCGACATGTATAGATTTTCTGCGAAATCTTTGAAAAATTGGTCTGGAGCGTTAGAATTTTTACCCAGAAAGCACGATAAAAATTTGGAGGCAGCATTCTACACTTTACATTTCTATTGGAATCTAGGACTCTTTAGTGTAAAGCAGCAGATTATCGGACAGTATGGTAATTTTTCCTAGAATTTCATAACAAAAATTCTAAGACTTTTTCTCTCCGTGTAACGATTGTTGGAAATTCAAAAAAGAATTTTCAATAATTATTGTGACGCGAAATAGGTTAATATTTGTCTTGGCGACGATTATTAAGAATCATTGTCTGGCTTAGCAACGTTTCGTGATCTCTAATGATGAATATGCATAGTTATGACGAAAGTTAGCTATCGTCATTTGCATTTCAATAAAAAAAATTCATTTTTATGCAAGACCGTTCGTTGACTCAAAATTATGCAAAAAACAATCTTTAATTGTGACAACAGTGTTCGACATCGTGCGGCCGAGGTGTGCAAAATCGAACGGTCACTTGTATAACGACCGGTGTGCCATGTTCGATCGCGGACAAACCCGATACCGAAAGATTCTGCGAGATTCGATCCTGCGACGAAAAATACGAACGCCCGAATGCCGTTTGGATGTATTCCGAGTGGTCGTCGCAGGTACGTAATTGTGTAACATCAATGAGACCAATTTATTCACCGAAATACGCAAGACGAGTCAAAAAAAAACGAAAAAAACAGAAAGACAAAAAAAAACATTTTTACTTAAAAAAATTGAAATTAATCAAATTGAAAGTACAAACCGCATCTCAGAAGGCCGAAATTTGATTCTTTAGTGCTCGGCGAGATGCGGAAGTGGTCAGGAGACACGAAAACTGGCCTGCAGCCATACGAACGAATTATCTTGCGAATCTAAGCAAAGACCGGAAATTCGAAGATCTTGCGTTGCGAACGAAACTTTATGCAATACTGCCGAATGGTTTACAGGACCTTGGTCTCCGGTCGGTATTTCATCGGTTAATATATCGTTCCTCTGGTATCTATAAGATGATGCTAAAATATTTTTTTTTTTTCTTTTCGCACAGTGTACAGCAATCTGCGGCAAAGGAGAACAACAACGCGATGTTGTATGTGTAAAAAGAATCGAAGGCGAGTCACGAATAGTTCCGGATCGATATTGCTTTTTGGCAAAACCGGAGATTGTGCAAAAGTGCGAAATGCCCGCTTGCCCCGAATGGTTCGTGTCCGATTGGAACGAGGTAAGAGATTTAAGTCGTTATTTTTACGTTATTTAATCAATTTTTAATTTGACAAAATCGATGTAAATTTTCTTATGTTTTTTTCTCAGTGCTCGAAAAAATGCGACGGTGGCACGCAGAATCGTACGGTTCGTTGTATTTTCGAGAAGGGGATAGTCACGACTTGTGCCCAAGACAAAAAGCCTGCGGAAACACAGCGTTGTAATATGGAAGCTTGCAGAGTAAATTCTAGTCCGCTGCCGAGCAAAGTCCCGAAAAGTAAGTGAAAAACACGAATTCCGCTCTTGCAATTTAACGGATTTTATGTTTGAGACGTTTTCTACTAATCAAGTATTTTTTGTCGTTTTATAAATGATTTTGAGATTTTGCAACTTTTAAAAATTACATTATTCTTGTCGTTTCCACTGATTTTTAAAAATATTTCATAATCTTCTCTATAATTTTAATTAATTTTCGAGTTCGCACAAATTATAACGAAAATTCTATTGAAAAGATGGTGCAAAGTAAAAATTTTTACCTCTCGTCGTATGTCCTATGTTTCTGCAAATATGTCGACTTGAAAAAAACATATCGTTCTTTTTTTTTAAAGAAAAAAAACAGGTTTTCATTCATGTGATAATAATTGCACGATTCCAAAGTAAAATATTAATATTCACGGCTCATACCTTTCCCAATTTCACGATTGTCGATAAAATAGTCGATATAATTAATACAACATAAATCCAAAAATGAATGAAACGCGAGAAATATCGAGAAATTAATAATTCTGTACAAAATAATTGGCAAACAAAGATTTTTCGGGTTTAACGAGTATTAACACAAATATTCTGTTCGCAGAAGTGCCCGCGACCGGTGACTGCGTCGACAAATATCCCAATTGCAGTTTGGTCGTAAAGACCGGATTATGCCGAATAAAATATTACAAACACTCGTGTTGCAGATGTCGCGAATGAGTCGAAAATTGGAACCGACCTCGTTTCGAAGTTTCATAGAAACTCGATGAGAAATAAACCCAAAAAGAAAAAAAACCTGCGAGAGATTTCGTCACTCCAGTAAATATTCGCTCGACGCAACGAAATCACGAAATCCGATGAGACGAGGATACTTCCGGGAGAATTTAATCCGTGGGATTTAGTCATTTTTTTGATAAATCGAAAGAACGTTTCTCATAATTAGTATTACACCGGGTATTTTTGAATATTCTTTTTTTTTATATATATCTTTTTACGAGTCTCCATACCCGAGAGCTGGAACGTTCTTTCTTTAAGCGTGTCGAGTTTCTCGATGAAAAAGAAAATCTCCGCAATTTTACCGTATAACGATTTATCTCGATAATCATTCATCCGAGACACCGACACCTAACGAGTAAAACAATCGTTCGAGATTAGCGTAGATCAATTTTTATTGTATAAAAAACAAACTCCGACTCGTATACCATCGATCATAAATGTCTTGTTATAAATAGAAAATTGATATTAAAGCGATGATTTTCGATCTACGTACGTAATATAGAATATTTATTTTAAGCGCATATTAGTTTTGTCTTTCATACGATATCCCATTCGATTATTCGGGCGATACTTTCGGCTTGATTCTTTGTTCCGCGAATTGCCACGTTTTTTGTGAGAATAAAATAAAGGAAAATTATTGTTTTCAGCTCTCAATCGTTTCTCATTCTGACTCCCTTTCCCGACCATTGTTCCTTCAGATCGACCTTCAAGCCAAGATCTCTCAGTGCGGCTTTTAAATCGGCCTCGATCAAAGAACCGTGGGTTTTAAGAGCATCGGTCAAGATACTCTCGATTCCGTGAGACACGAAAGCTCGCGACTCCGACTGATTTCTCACGGACATATTTCTCACAGCCCACGAAGCTTGTTTTAGAACGTGCGAACTTTTTGGAAATTGTTTCATAGCGTCGACGATCACGGCGGGGGCGCCACAGTCGTAAAAAACTCCGGCGTTCGGTGAACTCTTTAGGGCGAGAGCCGATATGCAGCCAAAACCTGCGGCGACTATCGTCTCGGAAGTCTGAAAGTTTTTATTAATGTTTCTATGTATTTTTAACAGTGCTTGCAAATAATTATGATTATTTCTATTTTATTTTTATCGCGTGGTATTTTAGATTTTTCAAATTTATGCTTTGTCAAGATTTTTTTACGAACTTTGAATCTACTGATCGCCGAGACGATCAATGGAACGCTGCCCGACGTAACGATGTGAGATTTGACGTTGTCGTTACCAGCCAGAGCTTTGAGTAATTTCAAACATTGCCAATTGAGTTTCTCCGAATCCGGATGATCGATCATAACGTCGAGTATAAATTGTAAGCCACCAGCGTCGTGTACGCTCTGACAAAATTCGTTTCTAACGATAAGAGAAGCCAGAGTCAACATCAAATCTCCGACAACAGATTTATCCTCTTTAAATTCTGTAAATTAGAGGAAATATAATGAAATTACGAACGAATCGCCATTTTACGATGTTCTGGAACATTTTTCAACGTGTTAAATGTAATTAATTTAATAAAAAAAAATTAATTCGTGCAAAAATATCGAATAATCGAGCCTGCGGAATGAGAAAGTAATTCACGTCGAGACCTTGGTACGAGGGTAGACGAGATATTTAACTTGGAAGAAAAATTACATACTAGGCAGCAAAGCGGTGAGTACATCCAGACAATCTCTCGCGATGTGAGTCGCGTGTTCGTGAGCTTTACCAAACTCGTGCCTTAGATCATCGTCGAGAACGAGAGTTCTCATCACTGCGCAGGCATCTCTCAGCTCCGATCCTGTGACGTTCTCATGAGTCAATATGTTTTTGAGTTTGGGAAGAATACCAGCGTTGAAGATATTTTGCCTGTTCAATTCGTGCTTGAGGCAGCACTCTTTGATCCATCGCAGAAGCGATTGAACGACTTGTACATCGTGTCGAAGATCCAAAATTCTTAAAAATAAAACGTTTTATTACTCGTACGAAGAAGATTCGCTATTTTTATAATAAATTCGATGAAAAATCTCACTCCATCTGTAATTCGACACCATTACGATCCAACAAGTCAGGATTTCCTGACATCAGAGATGTTAAAGTTCTCAGACACGATTTTAGAATATGCGTATCATTTTTGCATCGTCTCGTCAGATCTATGAGAATCTCGTAAGTTCCCTGTTTGCCAGCGTAAACTCTACGTGCTATGTCCTTGTCCAACTCGTATCTGAGTTTGTCGAGTACACGAGTAATATCGTTGTAGTTCTCGCCGTCTATCGATTTTCTTATTGTCGCGAGAGACGTTAGAGTAACATCCTCTTTGTCGTCTAGGGCCAAATCTTTAATAATATTGGTAAGATCGATGCCCTAGAGATTCGGAATGGAATTAAATTCTACAATTTATTATCGAATATCGTAACGTCTAACGTAATATGAATGTCGCAGTTAGCGACTGCGTCGCGATTAGGCGGATATCGTCGATAGCGGACAATGTCGGTCGAGTTAGCTACGTACCGGGCGGTGCAATGAACTTTTTACGCAAATTTTGACAAAGTTTCTTTAAAAAATTTATATTGGCGCGCTTGAGACGGAAAATAGCTAAAAATTGATGTCAAATCTGAAAAGAAAACGAATCTAGTGGGGATTTCTAACCAAATTTAATCATTGCTCGAATCGAAGAAGTAAAGTTTAAAAAGGAATGATTTTTATGAATACCCGGTGACTAATGTATATTTCTTAAATTCTTGGCAAGGTAGTAACTGATTCCTGACCTCTGATGTAGGTCACGCATCGATTTTTAGTACTGCTGCAATAATGGCACCGCAAAAGGGATATATCGGGTTAAAAATTAATATAAATAATAAAATATTAGGAATATAAATATGAAAATTATTGCATCACAGAATCAACCTTCGCAGTCATGTCCATATTTTCAATAGTTAATTGTTTAGGAATAAACAATCTTCGATTGTGAATTCGTGTGAGATTAAAATTATCACTAATTGCGACATTTAACTTGCAAATAACAATAATAACAATAGGAATAATAATATATTGTATTTATAAGTCGTATACTTGTGCCTCAAATTGCTTGATCGCATCTTCGATCGCTTCCTCAGCTGACATCGCGAAGTCTTCCATATTTTCACGTACGACATTGTCGTAAGTTTCTTGCTTGATCACTCGCACCATAATATCTCAAACTGATGTAGCTTTTGAAGGAAATCACCATATAAGGATAGAACGAAATGTGTTTGCGGCGGGGGGCACGACCTCGTGATACTTGGACCGGTCGCGCGAACGCGGCGTCTGTCAATGCGTCGCGCTCCGAGAATGTCGGAGCTGCGAGTAACGTTAGGAACGTTAGCATCCACGTGACAGTAAAGGTTAGTACAAAAGTGTGTGGAGGGGGAAACAGCGGGCTGTTTGATGCGACTTTCGCAGAAATGAGCTGCACATAGGGATTTTCTAACCTAACGTCGCAATCACTGATGTTGCGTTACGAATAAAGTTTTATGTAAACAAAGAACATGCGTAATATAGAATAAAGAAAATTTTTAGTACTCACTACTTGGTGAGTAGTTCGTATGTGCATGGAACTCCAATCCTTGACAGTTTGTTTTCCCCACTTGTCCCATGATTTCGAAAACTGACGTTTTAACGAGATGCGATCTCGTAGCTTCTACACTTTCACAAATTGTTCTTTGGCTGAATGATGATATACGAAATATGAGATAAAAAGCATCTCCGATGACGATTTCATCAGATCGTTGAAAACCGTCCCACTGGCTTTGTAACTCCGCGTATAACTTGTGCATAACATCGATGAATCACTCGACACCTATATCAATGCATCACTATATTTCACGATATCGATAATTCACAGCTCGTTTCCTACTATTAGGGTATAACGATTTTTGAATAGCAATCTACAGTTTTAAACGAAGATTCGGAAGAAATTGCCGACACCTCAAAACACGAAGGAAATTGCATCAACAAGTGTCAACCTGCACGACTTGAAAACTAAAATGGCGTCGCGTCTTGTTCACCAAATGCCCATTCGCGCCGAGAGCGCTGCGATCGTCCATGATGAACCGCAAATTCACTTTTATTTTATTTTTTCGTGTTAATTGAAATAAATTTTAACCCCTTGCCGTGCGATTAAAATTCTGAAGGCACGTGCCATCGTCATCAGCCAGGTCGATTACACGTCGAGAATTACGGTCCGGCTAAGTGTTCGAAGTTGTTTGAACACACACCTAAGAAGTTTCCAAAGCGGCGGGTATCGTGAATGATCACTACGTTGATCCAGCTTTTGCGAAACCGCGCTGAACATAGGGATATCTTAACCCGATGGCGCTATCTATAACAACGATAATCTATAACAACGCAATATGTTGACTTGGTCATCCGGTCGTACATCGAACTCCATTTCCACAGTTCTTTCCCAAACTCATCTACTGCTTTAAAGATGCGAGCGTTTATGTGTGACTTATTTCGTTCACCAAATTCCCGTTCGCGCCACGAGCGCTGCAGTTGCCGAGCATGCACCTTAAGCCAACTTCATGACGCGTACTTTATAATATGAATTTATTTGTCCAAAATAACTACGATAGGAGGTTTTGGAATTAGAAATTTCTTGCAGAAATATCACGGTCCCATTGCCTTTGTTTTAATTTCTCGGACAGATAGCATAGAACGCGAATATTTGGGTGTTTCATTTTCTAACGGACAATCTTGCTTGAAGGGCTTCATAAATTAAAAATCGACGTGAAAAATCTGCGGTTCAACTTGGTAGCTGATACTTGTTGGCAACTTCGCGTTGTATCAGCAAGTATCAAAAATGACGGGAAACCGCGATAACGAAGCAGGTTCGAAAACGTGAACACGGCGACTGTGGTGGAGATCGGACTGCAACATTTTCGGCTGGTGGTTATTACACGAAATACCTAGGTCAGTCGTAGACGAAAATACACTGAGCAAAGCGAGCAAAGGGCTCATTTGACGAAGTGGACACCTATAAATCCGAATAGTACGGCGATCACGATGTAACAGTTGTCTTGCGTGTCAGCGGCACCTGTCGGCGTTTCCGGAAAGGGAAAGAGCAGGGACAGGGTTATCTCATATCAAATTTTTCGGCTTTGCAAAACTATAACTTGGACCCCTCAATTTTGTCATTTCGATAATCAAAGATTGCGCAATTTATACTTCGTACGACTATACAATACGAGAAAGATAATTATTCAAATTTGAAAAGAGTGTTTATAGCCTCAATAATCTTTTTCTGGCCATATTTGTTCACTACATAGTGTTCGTGACCAATTTACAGCGTTAGAATATTCTCGCGGGTGATAAATGGCGCGAAGAATAGAGGTGACGCGGCGAAATACGACCGCCATGACGGGCACCGTAAAATGCGAGAATTAGAGCTGGGGCGTGGTAATTACTCAGAGGAAGTGCATAGAAAGCGACGATAGAGAGCGAACATAGGCAAGCGAGAGTGAGTAGAAAATATTATAGTATATTCAGTATAGGATAATAATAATCATAATGCGGTTTTTCCCGCCTCGATTAACTGCGCGCCTTGCCCACCAGCGGCTTCAGAGAGTCGTGCCCACCAGCGGCACAGATTCTCTGTGGGGAGTCCCTCAGTAATATTACAAGCCGAACAGAAAAGAAAATTTGTCGGTAAAAGTAGAGAGCATGATGAGCGATAAAAAGTATTGATTTTCAAGAATAGTTTGATAAAACTACATTAGGGCCTTGATTACAAGCTCTCATTTTATATTCGCTGAATATCGCTAATGAACTTTTTAGGATTATATTTTGCTAATGTACTTTTTGAGATTAAACAACACGAAGTGTTCCAGAATCATTTCATCCGAAAGTGACTAACTTCCCACTATTGAATTTTTGTATTAAAGAAAAGCGCTGGTAACCTGCGCCATCTACATGGTATTCAGCATTCATTTCATTCATCTGTGCGTTTATATACCAACGGTCAAAATGTGATAAAATGGCAGTGCCGAATTGAACAGAAAAATTGTAATAACATTTCGTTCGGCGAACAAGTGAATCTCGTATTGGAAATAGTGTTATTGGAATAATTAAGTGTGAGCTTGTACGTTATCGTTCTACATCGAGAAACATAACAACCATATGTTTTCGTAGTATTTCAAATGTACTATATATCTTTTTATTTGTATGGTTACACTTAATTAACGACGTTTTTATTTTCATTTCGTTTTTGTACAGCGAACTTTCATTATGTGATATATGACAAATATTTGCAAAGCTTGAGTAGCTTTCACAGTAGTGAGTACATTTAGTAAATATATGTTAAATGTTTGTGGACTAGCTGTAAAATCAGTGTCCGACCGCAGTAATTTGCTTGCTACGATATTTTTTTTTCGAACGCTGGTCAGCATCTGCACTTGTACTTCATCTTTCCTTCTATTTAACGCTAGATGCAATCATTTTCTGTTTTTTTTTTTTTTTTCTCATACGCGTGACTCAAAAACTTGGCTATTTTCGATAATAACACGATTCGAGAGGGTTTCCATAATACGGATTTCGATATATGTATACACGCATGCATTCGAAGCCATCTTAGTTCGATTTCAATTGTCAATGCATCGAGACAAAACATACCTTTGTTTATCAGCATTATTGAAAAAAAAAATTACTTTTAATGAAAATTGCCGTAATAATGGTCTTCCGACGACTAAAAACTTGAAAATTTCAAATTTTTTAATTCAATTTATCTCAATGCCACGCTTCTTTTACGTGACGCATATTTTTACCCGTTTTTTCGGAGCTCGATAAATAAATAATAATCTTTGTCCAGTGTTTATGGGCGAATAGTGATTATGGCACCCAGAAGAGTAGAGGAAATACCGATGAAACGAGTCGCAGCGTTCGGTTGTAGATTACCGACGCGTTTGCCCAATGGCGAAATTCTCACCGATATTACTCAGAAGGAATGGCGACTCGGCAATCCGATCGGATGCGGCGGATTTGGCGACATATATCTAGGTGATCGCTAATTTCTAATATCGTCCCTTTTTTTTTTTTAACTCGACAAAAACGAGAAACTCGACTTTAACAAACTCCGATATTTATTTCAGCGTCCAATGATATTCACGAGGCTGTCGACGAAACTGCCCAATACGTTATTAAAATCGAGCCACACAACAACGGCCCGCTTTTCGTGGAAATGAATTTTTACATAAGAGCAGCTAGACAGCACATGAGTGAGCGAATAATTTTTAACATCTTTTATCGACGTAAATTGATGAAAAAAAGCAAATTCCCATTATTTTTTCCATCGTTCCCATAGTCGACGACTGGTGCGAGTCGCAAGAAATAGAACGCGTTGGCGTACCAACGTACGAGGGTTCGGGCTCTCACGTTTATCAAGGCGAGCGTTACAGGTTTCTCGTAATTCCTCGATACGGAACCGACGTTGGCAAATTATTTTTGTCACACAACAGAAAGCTTCCCACTAAAATTGTCAGAAGTCTTGCCATTCAGATGGTAAATAGCGTTTTATTTATATTTTTCGCTCGCTATTTTCAATTTCTTCAAATTTCGTCGTCTGTTTTTTTGTTTTCGCAGCTGGATGCTCTCGAGTATATTCATAGCCGTGGATATGCTCATGCGGACGTCAAGGGTTCCAATATAATGTTAGAGGTGATCGATCACAATTCCGTTACGAAAAATTTACGAGCGTATTTGGTCGATTATGGACTCGCTTATCGCTTTCGTAGACGAGACGGTACTCACAAGCCTTTCGTTCATGACGGGAGACGAGCGCACGAGGGAACCCTAGAATTTACATCGAGGGACGCTCACGACGGCAGTGAGTTCACGAATTTACTCCGATTTTAAGTTACTCGAAGAGATGGGTAGAAATTTTGCAATCGATACAAAGACATTTACGCAAATTATTCTTATTATTTTCTCACGATCTCTACAATTTATTTTCTCACAGCTCATTCAAGGAGAGGCGACATGGAAACTTTAGGTTATAATTTATTACAATGGCTTTGTGGTCGATTGCCATGGGAGCAGGAGAACGGTGGTATGGCACCATCGACCAATCCCGAAGAGGTTCATGCCCAAAAAGAAATTTTGCTCTCTGACATTCCTTTATTCATGCGAGAATGTTTTCCTCGTAAGAAAAGACCTCCTGGTAAGTTTCCGAGCGGTCGAATTATTTTTCCTCGTTCACTTTTTTCCGATGAATTCTGGTATATGGATTTCTTTTCTCTCTAGCTGCTATTACGACGTACATGAAGTATATAGCAACATTGGACTTCGAGACGAGGCCAAATTATACTTATCTGCGAAATTTATTCCGCCATCCTGGATACGTGGAGGAAGACATGGCGTCCTCGTTGAATGGAAAACGAGTGGCCGATGAGAATATCTCGTCTTTTCAACCATTCAAAATGCCCTACTTGAGAGAAAGGCGACCTTGCAAACCGGTCAATGGCGAAGTACGATTCGATTTTTATTCATTCGTCTTTTACGTACGATCGTGTCGATATTTCATATTTCGATTTAAATTTTTAGGCAAGAATAACGAGAAATACACCAGCTCCTATGGATAAAACGAAATTTATCTGGGAGGAGGTATTGGCGCGGCATCCGGACAGATTTGCAAAAGAGAGCCATCAACCACTGTCGTCGCCTTTGACACCACCACCTTCGCCGCCACCTCCTTCTCTACCGACGTACGCCATGCTCAATGTTATGCGTCGCATGAAGGATCGACAAGCCGGTATCTTCAGACAAAAGATAAAATATGTCGAGTGAGTTAATGCAAAGAACGTTTAGATATTAAGCTAAACGCGAGTGCGTTGGGAGAAAGAGAATTCAATATTCTCGATTTAAAAGTTGGTTTTCATAGAAATTAAATGAAAGTCGCGTATTTTGTAAAACTTCTAGTTTCGAAGTTTTTACGGTACAGGCTTAACAATTTCCCAAGTACTGACAATTTTTGTGGTCGTCCGTTAAACAAATAAGAACGAAAAATTGACAATTGTTAGAACTGAAAAAGGGCGGAGATTACGTTAGATAAAAAAGAAATCATAAATTACACATTTTTTTGTTTATTGTCGGAGAATTCTTTATTTATAAAAAAATTTTCTTAACAAAAAACAACTCGATAGTTGAGAAAATTTTCAAAAATAAACATTTTTTAATTTGCCTTAAATTTGTAATCACAATTACATTAATCCACGCACTATCGAGTATACTTTGTGTCCTTAATTGTTGATTCACGAAAATTGACTATTTTTCATATTTATTCAAGCAACGAGTCAAAGCCGAAATGGATGACACCGGCGATGGAGGAAGTAGCGCAGTTGAGAAAAAAATCTCTGCAATCGTTGAGTCAAGTTTCCAAGCCTGTGTCTAACGCATCGGTGCCACGTCTGACACGATCCCGCGTAGCCCACTTGAAGCGTAAGTTAATTAATTTTCATTTTTTCCATGCATGAAACGAACGAGAAACGAAAAAAAAAATTTAAAAAAAAAAAATTGACTAATCCCATTAAATCAGGACTCGGCAACGATTCTCAAGTTCGAAGGGATCCGACTGATTTAGCATCTGGCAGAGGGACGCAAAGAAGAAAGAACACGCGTCACTAGATAAGCCTTTTGTAATATCGTTTGCAATTCATGAGTTTGAGTTTGTCTCCATCCCTATCGTATTAGCCGTTAGCAGATTTCACGATCAATCCTCTTTCATGTCGTAGATCTATTCGTATATATAAACTGATAAAAAGAAAAGAAAAAAAAAGAAAAAGAAAAAAAAGAAAAAAAATCTTACAGTTTTTCTTTAATACGGAGACAAACGAAGAACATAGAATAGAAAATTTTTGACGTTCCTGTAAAAGGATAATTGCCTAATTTCTAAGTAAAACAAAAAATGAAAGCCAGACATGCCCCTCGTCTCGCCAATTTTCGTAAGACTGTTTTGCGTCGTCGGTTTGTGTTTTTTTCTTCTCGTCGCTGTGTGTACACACATACCGACGCTGCTTACGAAAACTAGCATGTTCCAGATTTCTTACGAAGAGAAGCACGTTTGATATCGGCGCGAAAACTAGCATGTTTCGACTTTTGACACGAAAACTAGCACGTTTCGATATTTGCCGCGAAAACTAGCATATTTCGGACATGCCAGTTATCACGGCAGAAGCCGAATCGTGCTAGTTTTCGCGGTGAGAGCCGAAACATGCTAGTTTTCGCGTCGAATATCGAAACGTGTTGGTTTTCGCGGTGAAATTAAAAACGTGTTAGTTTTCGTAAGAAATTTCAATCGTGCTACTTTTCGTAAGCAGCGTCGATACATGGCGCGCGAATATCTCAAAATAATTTGTCTCCATGCAGAGAACGGATATACAATTAACTCGATGACAGTATGTACTAGATCGTCGACTTCCATGTTCCAACTACTATGAATATATATTTCTATATATATATAACAACTTTGAGGGGCCGAAGGCGAGTTTAGAAAGGTCGTCTATGAAAACCAGCCAGAATGATCATTCATAATGAATATTTGATTAAGAAATTTTCAGTAGTAGATATACGCGATATAACTATAAAATACTTGGTTTCAACGATCAATCCAATCGACGGTTATATTTAATCGAACCGACAGAACAATATAGTAAATGTCTCGTAAACTATGCTTTTTTGCGGTTATATTTTTTAAGGATTTTTGTAAAGATTCGACTTTATCGATTGAAGGGTGGAAATAGTCAAGCTGCCCTTGTGTAAAAATTGATTTTCACAACAAAAAAAAACAAAAAAAAACGGTCCATCGATGGAGTGGTGGTGTCAGAGGCGATGAAAGTGACTGACTCTTGCAAGTTTGTCCGCGCTGACGCGCCAATACCTCTTCTCGGCTGAATTCTATTTTATTCATGGGCATCGGTGTATTTTTTGCAGCAGTTTTATTGACAGTCTTGTCAATATCATTGGATGCTGAAATAGGTATCAGAATTGATTAAAGTCGAGCTTCTTGTTTTTGTTAAATTACAGGAAAAAAATAAGCGGCGATATTAGGAATTAGTGATCACCTAGATTTTATGACGCCAAATCCGCCACGTCCGATCGGATGATTTACAATAATTAATACAAATTGCGTTAATTCTGATTCAATTATACATGTAATATTAAGATTATCGAGGCATAATGACTTTTTGCGCTCTCACTTAATAGAGTCATAAAAAATAAAGCATAGAGAGGGAGAGAGAGAGAGAGAAACGTTAAAACTCGATTCTATATACACGAAATTCGTAGGATAATTGTACCGAAATGGTGAACACATTTAATCCACTTTGGATCGTAAAAATAATGAAATAAGCTCGTAAATAAGTTGATGTAAATACTATGTGGTTATTTTGAAACATCCACATCGAGCAATATCGAAGTGTTGATTGCTACGTTCTTTTTTCGGTGTTGTAATAATTAATTTTGTATTATCCTCAGTAATGTAATTATACCTGTTTTTTTTTATGATGCAGGACGAAGTAAGAAAAGATAATAGATTACCAAAACCGAATAGTTATGATCTATCGATTATCCTGATTAATGACGATACGTTCATATTTTTTTTATTATATGTTTTGATCCAGCGTATTATTATTTGTTAAAAAGAAAGATAGAGGAAAAGAATATTAAATATACACGATAGTATTCGACAGATGTGCGTAGTTTTTTTAAAGGGGGCTTTTTTAAATGTCTACCCCGAAAAGTGTATTCTAATAAAAATGAAGAATTGATTTAAAGTTTGGGAAAAAAGTTCGCGCGGCTTTGAATTATGTTACCGAGAATTATATTATCCGCTGATAAGTATACGCTAGCGGTGCCTGCTATACCGGCTGATATTTGTCGAGATAGTTCGCCCGCTTTGCGCTTGAGCGCGGTAGTGTCGCTTGCTCGCGACAGTATAGTCGGCGTAGTCTTCGTCTTTTTATTTCATTTCGAACGCATGTACATTTCTCCCACCTTCAGGTGAGTAACACGGTCAAGCTTCCATGTCGGTGCTTATATCGTTAATTATTACGCGTAAAACTTTACGTCACTGCTGGTGGCCGTGTAATTAAAACACGGAATTCATTACTAACGCTCATAACTCCAGTACAGCCTGGGGCTGAAAACCCGCCATTATTTAGGATCGTAAACATTACATTATTAAAACTATATCGTATGTTTTGTTTCATTTTTTGTTTGTTTGAAGGAAAAAATATCATTCGTTGACCTTTAACTGTAAAAGAATGCACAAACCGGCGCATGCGTGTAGAGAGGTTTACACAGTTAGGCGCGAGGAGCATTTGCCGAGCGTAATTCGCACGACGGCCGCCCGTGCCTCGCCAACACGGGATAACCGATATTTTGTAAATTTTATGCATTTACGAATAATTAACAGCAGCTACCAAAAAGAATAACGGATTTCTCGCGTTTGTGCATGAAATACTTTTCCAATGTTTTAATGTCCGGTCCATCGAGTCTTTCGCGATACTAAATCAAATCTCTTGTCAAGGAACGTTTGAAAACGTCTGTGGACGGGGCGGGGGTTGCATAATGAAAAAAGAGCGTCGTAACGCGATCCACATTGCCGCGCGAGTGGGAAGGACGGCGTCAAGGGGAATCTGACGAGGACAGACGTTGCATTCAAGAGTTTTCTGTCGCTCCCGCGTTAGTACTCGCGTAGTTATACGTACGTATACATATGTGCTCGGACGAGCATAGCATGTATACATTATGAATATATATACCCGCGAGATGTACATAGCAGACGAGAGCGAGCGTCGTTTTACCGCGGAGGGTCCCGGCTGATTACGTCCGTGTCCGTGCGCGTCTCGCCAAACGTTGCGGGGTTCAGCGTTCGGCCGATGCCTCTACAGTCTTCTGCACACCCGTGGGTCGGTCCTCAGTCTGTCACGCGACCTCGTGGTGGCGCGTTGTGATATTTTGTCGGTGATCGTCGCGTCGTTGTTACAAGCGTGAACATGAAAAAAAAACAATAACGAGCTTCGTGCTTAACCGAATCTCGCGTGGATAATTGCAACGTAATCGTCCTCGACGTTTTAACGACACGAAATTTAAATCCAAGTACCTACGTCTAGTTTGTGTTTGTGATAACGAAAACAACAAACATACGATAACAAAAACAAACAAACAATAGTGATGAAATACGATGCTGTGCGAGAAAACATCGAGAATCGAACTGACGTACTCGCTGTACGGTAAACGGATACGTCTAGCGTGATACACTAGCTCGTCGTTTTGTGGTTTATTTTCATCGTGAAAATAATGGGAAGCGAGGCCGGAGACGCGGATGCTGCGGCCGCCGGCTCCGTCGACTCCGATGGCTCGGTTAGCTGGGAAGAATTTTTTGGTGAGTTCCTACGATTTTATGTTTAATGTCGACGTCGCGAATTTTTTTCTTCCGTAATTCGTGCCGTTTCTTATCGATGCGTACGCGTACAATTGCGATGGCGGTTTTCGTAAACGTTCTTGCAGTCGTCAAAGTAAAAACATAGATTCCGCTATTATATGGGGCGTTCTATGTAGATGGCGCCACGGTTGAAAAACTTTTCAAATATTTCTTATTATTTCGTAACTTGCGCTATAAATTTGAAATATCGTTTGATGACTAAAACAAATGTTATCGACCCCATTTTCAAGTAATATCTTGATTCTTTTATTTTTATACATCTTGGCAACGATGAGTTGGAGGAAAAAAATTGACTTTTCGTCACGACTAAAAAAATGTTTGCACGCTTCACGTAGAATGCCCTATAAAGTTAACAATAACACCGTCGTCTCGATCACCAAATTCGGCTTAGATATTTCGCAATTATTTAATTATATGATTTCCGTTATTACCTTTCTCTTAATATTTTTTACTCTCCGATTTTAAAGATAAAATATCGTAAAAATTCGCAGAAATGAAACTCAATATCCGTTTTATTTTTCAAAAACCCAAAACAACAACAATAATAACGATAACAATTGGTACAATTAATCGATAACTTTTTTTCTAATCTTATTTTATACATCATTTTTTTTTTAAACGAGTTTTTTTCTGCATCGTGCTTCCCCGTAATTGAACAATTTATTCGTTAAATGATACAATTTCATGAACGAATGGTATTATTTCGTTTGCGAACGATCGTTAGAAAGCCTTACGTGATATACATATTCGATAAAAATGTGTCGCGTTCGATGCACCGGCGAGCTCGGTAATCGCCGAGCGACGGTGTTCGTTTCGCGTTCGCGAAAAGTGAAACGGCCATATTCATGAAACGTTTCGGATGCGCGCGCACTCAAACCATAAACCGGAATTAAAGAAGCGCGTACGGCGCCGGCTCATCGCTTTCTTAGAAATGCGTATATATAGGTATATACGCGTATGAATTTATACACACATGTCTATGCATTCTTGGAAATTATATATATATATATTTATATATACGCATGTGTGTATAAATTATATACATAATCATGTATATATGTGTGTGTTTATATATAAAGATATATATAGATATCGTATGAAGAGTCGATGCACGATCATTATGGTATTACATATAGCTAGTATAGACGATATGTACTTATGTCTTAACACATAATCAGATATTACTCGCTCGTTAACGAGCTTTGCAAGCGTCTTTATCACCGAGCGATCATCGTTATCACGAAGATTATCCGATTCGTTCTCTATGCGTGCCGCGCTCGATTGTAATCCGAATTGACTTATTTAAATATTAAAAAATTGAAATTTTTATTTTACAAATAAATTTTTATATTTATGGTTTTTTTTTTATAATTAATTCGACTTTAGTTCTCGATGAAAATGAAATTTATGAAAAGAACGTGATGAGAGAATAATTGATTTGGTTTGAGGTTAAGGATTTATTTAATAAAGTGGGTTAATGAATAAATTTTTGTCGAGTACTTTTGATAATTGGGATACGATGCTAATTCATGGAAAAATGTTAATTGTTATTTCTTTGTTTCTATCGGTCGCTGCTTTTTGGCGAGATTAATCGTTGTTAGGAAATTATCAGTGGTGGAAAACTTATCTGTGCAGAAACCACACCCAACGTGCATACACAGATAATGATAAGCGGAGATATCGATTTTTTTTCAATATTTGCAAGTAGTAAAGTAGGTTACTTTTGACTGTAATCTTCTTATCCCGCTGGCACAATAAGTTACGGGTTGCTGCATTCGCTATGCCCCGCCATTCGCCACGGTTTGCAATTTTTATTCCGTTCGGGAATAACGTGCAATTCGCGAAATAATCGCGAAGTTTCTTAATCATTTAAGAATACCTTTATTCCTGCGATATAGCCAATGACAAAATAATTTTAATTTTTTAATTTTTAAATAGCAATATGATGTAATAAATATTAATCATAATATTATATTGGTAATTTATAATGTATGTGTAATTAATATTCGTTAATCATACATTTTGGAATATTAATTATAAACAATATCATATATTATATAATTAATAATTGTTATAATTATAAATATTATAATATTATCACGGTGAAATATTTATCAAATATTTCGACAAATTTTTTCAGGAAGGTTAAAATTCTTTTTTATACGTTTTAAGAGTCAGTGTTACAGGCGTCTAGTGCTTCGAAAACGCGATCCGTAATTTCTCCGGCTCTGAGCAACCGATCGTGTTAAAATTTTGAGGGTATCTAGAGAATTATGGCAAAAAGGGGCTAAACGTTTTGTTTTCAAAATGTTTGCCATAATTGTCTCATGATCCTCAAAATTCTAACCCTCACTGCCGGAGAAAGTACGTATGGCATTTTCAAATCGTCGCCTGCAACACTGTTTTCAAAATTTTGGAAAAAAAATACACTTAGCCCCTTTTTGCCATAATTCTCTACATACCCTGAAAATTTTAACTCAATCGGTTGCTCAGTACCGAAGAAAATACGAATTGCGCTTTCGAATCGCTCGTCGCTTCTAACACCGAATCTCAAGAACCACAGCCAACTTACGATACCGAAAAAATACTGCAAAAAATACATAAATTGCGAAACAAATTTCATTCCGTCTTTCGTAATTTCTCAAAGTTACTAAAATTCACACAAAAAAATGAAAATACTCGCTAATCGCGATCCGGGGCTGCTCAGTCTGGCGTGCATCCTTTGTATCGCCCGCGGGCTGTAATAACTCGACGGACGAAAGTTCCGTGTACAAAAGTCAGCGTTTTGCGGCATCAAATTTCGTCGGGTATAAAAATTGTGTTGAAGCCCTACGGTAATAGCTCGAAGAAGTCTCGAGGATGGGATATGTAAGGGAGTGACAAAAACACCGGCTCTGCCGGATGCAGCTTAGAGACCTCCATCGTGATCCGTGAGCATGTGCGCATCGGCGAATAGCGCGCGGCGGGCGGCGATCTCTCGTACCGTCGCACGCCGGCTTTTACAGCTCGACGCGTTCTCGTGTCTGTGTGTCCGTGAAACTTTTTTTCTTTTTTTTATCTCTTTTTTTCCATTCCTTTTTTTTCTTCTTCTTTTCTTTCTTATGGATGTGCTAGTAAACGCGCTTTACAACGCACGGTGCATACGCGCGAGAAGATTATGGGTTCTGGTTTTTAAGTGAGCTTCTGTTTCGAGCGACGCGCCAAACACACTCGAGACTCATTGATCAAATCCTACGAGTTTTTAATTCACGAGTTTAACGCTCGTTTTACCACACCACCGGATATCCATTGAAATTTCAAAGTTATTCTCGTCTCACTCTTTCCCAACTTCGATCGAGAGAAATTTCATTTATTTCCAAAGATCATATACTTTGGGGGGGGGGGCAGGAATTTCGTAAAATTTTGAAAATCCACGGTTACTTTTTTTTAGATTAAAATTATAAACTTACTTTCGTGCTTCTTATTCCGCTATTTTAGTCATGAAAAAAATCATTTAACGCAAATTGTTCTTTTTAATTTTTTTAATTTGTTTTATTTATTCGATACGAGCTTTTTGTTTATTCTTATGGCTGATGAAAATTTATTTATATGATCATTAGCCATTTTGTGCTTTTTTCGGTGAATTTCTTTTACATTCCTACAATTATTGTTGTTTAATAAAAAAATTAAAAAAAATACGGTGAGTTTTTATATCTTGAAAGCTATTAAATAAAATGTGATGGGTTTTAGTGGGCCACTTGACGATAGCGATGATCCAAATATTCATCGCGTGCCCGCTCATTCAATAAAATCATATATATATATATATATATCATATACATATAGTATATATTCTGCAGTAACTACATTATTTTCTCGTTTCGTGCGCAAGCATCTCTCTTAAATATTATCGCGATTGTCAACATGTTTACAACTATTTAACAAGAAAATAAAAAAATTCAATCCTTTGATAGAAAAATAGAAAAAAAATCATTACACTCGAGATAAATAATTGATCGAAAAATCAATTTTTCGATAATAAAAAGAAACATATCATGAAAAAAAATGACCAAACGGAAATTATCACAGAACCTTCGCTACATCTAACCCTACAAATGATTCCTCTATATTGGACCACCCTCGATTAAATTAATCTTTTAATTTTTTTACGAGTTTCCTCGAGCTCGTAACTCTTCGTAGGACGACACAATACGAGAAAAAAATATATATTTTCTTCGTTGACCATCGTTGCCCCGGTCTGCCTTAAAAAAAAAATACGTACACACGGTACAAACGTAATATCGCCGAGTCGAACGATCTTCGACTAAATGTTTCTCGTGGGCTCGAGAATCGAGGCCCGTTGACCCAAATCCATCCTCGTTGATACGAGAGACCCGCTTTTATACGCACACACGCACACTCTTTATCGCCGTCACACTCGTTTTATTTACCGAGGGCTAGACGACAGGGACAACTTCCTACGGGTGGCGAAGCGTGCCAGTGAGAGCCGAGGGTCGATCTCGCTCAGCGTTCACCATCGGCTTGCTCGATATGCGTGACTATAAATAATTTTTTATTCGATTTTTTTTAATCCAAAAAAAAACAATTTTAATTTCCAAATTTTAACGAGCGAAACAAATTTGAAGTTTTTTCTAAGACGAATATGATAGAAAAAAATTAATGGGAAAGTTACGATAGAATTGAACGTTTTGCCCTTTTTTTTAAAGTTTATATGGATTTTAGGACTTTTTTTTAGATTTGAGAAAATGTATTTTTTTTAATATACGTTTTTCGAGTATTAATTTCGTATGGAAAAATTACGGGGGAGATACGAGGACTTCATGGGTTTGGGTTTTTATCGATACGTCAAGGAACGCCCTATACATAGCTGGAGAGCCTTCCACCACAAGCCGACCTACGTCCGACCCTTTCCATCCACGATTTATTTTATCTACGAGTATGCCGTAGACTGTACAAGAAAAAAAATAACATGTTTCCCCGACATCTAAATTTTCTTCCACCGCGAGATGATTTCTCCTACTTCTTGATATAAATAAAAAATAGAACAACTCGAAAGAAGAATTCGAACTAAAAACCTCGACGAATCGGCTTCGTACAAGTCTCATAATAAAAACAAAAAAAAAATCAGTCTCAAAATTACAATCCAAGTAGACAATTTTTTTCAATTCAGAACGCAACAATTCAATTCCAACAATCTTATTTTTTAATTCATCAAAAAAAAAAGAAAAAAAAATCTTTATCTAATCGTAAATAACTTTTGGGACTCGTAAGATGTAATGCGCAAACTTTCACTCGAATCCGCAGGAGTCTCTGTATGAAAAAATGAGCGGGAATCCCCCATATACATATACACCTATATATATAAATAAATATATATATATATATATAGCTAGTAGTCTTGCTCGTATAACCGAGTAAGTATAGGTACTGCACTGCTCGTTTCCTCGGTCTTAGCTGTACGTGCTCCACGTGAAACTCGAACTGGTCCATGCCTAGCGTCGTTTTCCGTTCCTGGCTTCGTGAGGTCTCGTCATCGGAGCAAAACTCGTGAGCGTTCAAGTCCGGCTAGGGTGGGATATATATCGTACGCGGCTCGCTGTGTGTGGGTTTGGTTAGTCCGCGTAGGCGTATCAGGCTTCTCCAGCTGCAGCGAGCTTACTATAACCCGGTATACTCTTTTATCTCTCTCTCTCTCTCTCTCTCTCTCTCTCTCTCTCTCTCTCTCTCTCTCTATATATATATATATATATATATATATATATATATATATATATATATATATATATATGAGTGAATACGTATAATAGTACTCCTGGAATTATACTGTACAGTGTTTTGTGCCACGGTGGTATGGAAAACGTGAAAGCATCTCGGCACATTGGCCACAGCTATCAAAGCTGGCATACGAGAAGGAACAGGTTGTAATATGGTTCTGTGCTCACGGAATAACGTATGTATTATATTAGTTTAACCCAGAAGGTTTTGTCGTCCGTACGCAGACCGTATTTACTTTGAGGCTGTTGGGGGAATAGAAGTTTTTATTTATTTATTTTTCTACTTTTTCGGGGTCACGCAATGTGAAGAACTTTTGAAACGGTTACCTTTTCATTTCGTGGGTCTCGCTATTATTAATTTGATATTTATTACTTTAAGGAGTTGAGCTCGTAGAACGCTAGTCCACTTTTTTCGAAATTTAAAGGTTGAAGAGTTTTGCAAGTTTTTTTTTTCACTGGTAGTGAAAATAAGGGAAGTATTTAGCATGAATTAATAAATTGAATTTTGTTGGGCGTAGAGAAATACGAATTTTCGGGTTATGATTGATTTTTGGCCGAGTCGAATGAGATTTAATAGTTGCCAGAAGAAAAATCAATGAAATTTTATTTGTAATGAAAATGACCGTCAAAGTTTTCACGAATGATCCAAGATGGCCGATTAAACACTTATTATTAGCGTTAAAATAACGAAATCATTACAGCGAATAAAAAACTCTAAAATCATTCGATTTTAATGACAATGTGCAACTGAGATTTTGCGAATGATTCAAACTGGCGAATTAAACAATTTGATGTTAAAATGGCGGATCAAAAGCTCTAAAAACCATGCGATTTTGATAAAAATTAATATCTGAATTACTTCGGAATTGTCGATCTCGAGTACGAAGTAAAAATGGTCAGAAATTTGATCGGATTAAAAATTGTGCCTAAATCCATCCATGCGATCCATCAATGATATTATCGAGAGAAAAAACGCTTGAAAATTCGAACTTTTTGCAAAATCCATCTTTGACTCTTGCCATGTTGCAGTCTTCGCATTGAACTTGATTCCCAGCGGTAAAGCGCGTACAACGCGTTGTATATTGCTCCAGTCCAGCGACTGTTCTATATACGCACAGAAATATATATATTTATGTGCGTATATACATACATATATATATCTTGGATGTGTGAGAGAACGCGCGTCGGTTCGAAACTCTCGTGAGAGTGCAACGACTCTCTTGCTTGCGAACGTAGCGTCACGTACGAACTTGGCATCGGGAGCAGCTCGCACAGCCCCCGGCGAAACTCGATTGCAGCGAAAGGCCTTTTGCTATTTCAAGAGTTACATGCAACTGTACGTTCGTACTCCTATCGGTGCTATTTGTTTATCAACAAACGATCTTAAAAAAAAAAATAGAAAAAAATCATTCTCGACCACCCTACCTCGCCCCAACAATTTCTCTTTGTACGGAAACATTCGACTCGCGAGTCATTCGAACTTCAGTCAATTACAATGAAGGAGACCAAATGATTCGAAAAAAAAAATAATTTGAATTATGGGGGAAAAAAATTGATTTGTGACAAAAACAAGTATTTGCATTTTTTGATAACAATAAAATTCAGTTATGCTCGTGAATCTTAAATAAAATTAAGAGAATTTGAAAACAAAAGAATATTTACTCGATACGGAAACAAATTATTAGTTATTACAGGAGAAAAAAAGACACAAAATTGATTTTTTTTGATAACAATGATTTGAATTATTTGAAAGAGAATAATTTGTACGATCCTAAAGGGAAATTATCAGAATTATTAGAAATAATGATACAAGATCGAATCATCGAAAAAATGATTTGAATCGTGGCATAGTAAATTATTTACATAATTTATAAATAAAACAAACTCATTTGAATTATTTGAACGAAGAATTATTGCATAAACGTTTTTCGAACAAAAAAAACGTGGAATGCTCATCGATTCGATTAATTTCTTTTTTTTTGTATAACGTGTCGTAACAAAACGTTAAAAAAATGTTCAAATTTTGGTTCATCTTTGATTTATCTCACGTTTTGGACGAGACACGCGACTACTCGTCCACGGTCTGGCTGAAGATAATTGTCCACAATATCGGCGACTTTCGTCTCGGACCTACTTTGCCTCGCGCACGTCCTCGATTTTTCCTCGAAACGGCCGATTTTTTTCTTTCTTTCGTTTTCTTCCTGCCTTTTGTTTCGCTTCTTCGTTATTTTATGTATATTTATAAATAACTCGCGAACGGTTCGCTCGCGCGCGAATTTTGTATGTGAACGCAGCGGTTACTCCTTTTGAGGAGAGAAGGAATTTTGCGAACGTAGTTGAAACGAGAGAAGGCTCGTTACCGTGTCAAGTGCTTCTCGTTCGTTTCATTACATCGCCTCGCCAGTGTCTGGACAGAAAAACACCGACGAGTCCAGACTCGTCTGTATTTTTTTTTTCGTGGGTCGTTTTGAAATCACTAAAGTATTTTTCTTTCCTGTTTTTTTTTTATTATTATTTGGAACGGAGAATTTTCTGGTTTATTTCGGTTAATTCTTTTTTTTTACCTCCAGCAAGTTCAATGTGCAGAAATTTAATTTTATTGAAGTTTTTGAGGAAAAAAAAGGACAGAAACGTCGAACGGAATTGATTGCAAAAGAAAATTAAGTCGACATATTTTCTAAATTGGATGAAAGTCTTTAAGTTTATCAATGGAATTATAAATAAAACAATAATAATAACAAGTTATTTTACACCTCCGTTGAATAAATAAATCTGTATACGTGACTTTATTTATTTCCGGAAATTTAAACATTTTTTCGTCTTATTTTCGAATTTTTGTTGTTTTTATAATTCGTTCTTGCTCGAGAAGCGAAGAACGAGCGATAAATACAAAATAAAATCTCCGAATTTTATAAATCCGGCGTATTTTTGGTTTTTCTGTTTTTGTAAACGAGATTTAAAAAATCTCGTTTACAAAAACAGAAACCCATTGATTTGAATAATTGATTAAAAATCAATCGATATTAAATACAAATAATTTGAGGAAGAGATATCAACAGTGGAAAGAACAACAATAGGGCATGGAAACAACGGGATGGGCGAAGGCACTGGAAGGGAAAGAAATAATTGAGGTAATGTGTGAGGTGATGAGACAGTCGAGAAAATAGCCAATAGAAGAGAGGAAGAGAGGGAACGAGAAGAATAGTAAAGTAACAAATAGAAATAGCAGTGGATAAGGAAAATGTAAAAATGTAAAAATGTAAAAATGTAAAAATGTAAAAAATGATGAAGAGTAAGAGAGGAGTATGTAAAAGCTCGCAAGGGCGTACAAGTGGAATAAATACTACTACTACCACAAATAATTTGCAATCGGTATTGAAAAAGATTGATGTAAAATCAATTAAATCGAAAAATGTTGAAAATTGTAAAAAGTCGTCGAGTTTATCGGATGGGTCAACGATCTCGAATAGATAATAAACAAAGTTAATGGAACGATTCGTAACCGGGTAATATGAGAATCCCTTTCGCGTATCTGGCGGACGCGATGTTGTTGCAATTTAATTTTTTTAATATTTTTCATTATTTCACATATCACGTCCGGGCGGCGCGTATCTTCGAAGCTTTCCGTGGTCCCTTTGTGTCTTTTCCATTGCGATTATTATTCCATCGCGTCCGTCAGCTGCGCGTATCCGGCGCATCTCACTCGTCGTCCTCTCGCTTCGCGTCTTCGTATTCGGTGTGTGGACCGCAGCCACGCCATGGATTGTCATCACCCACGCGCCGTATCATTTCTCGTTGCACACTGAATATCCCAGAATCCTTCGCGATGCGATGCCCAACCCGGTACCGAGAGATAGCCAGTAAACCGACGCGATATTTCACTGGCAACTTGCTGAGTCAATTACCCAGATTTTGCGACTCAATTCAGACATTGAAAATTTACATAATCGTCAAATTCTCGGTTTTACATTCGCAGCGTGAATTTTTTAAATTAATGTGAAAATTAGGGCAACGTAAGACGCGGAAAGTAGGAAATAAAATTATAATCAATTCAATGTAACGGCAGGGTTAATAATTAAAAGAATTGTCGAATACTTGAGATTTTATAAATTGATGATTTTACATTGTAAAAATAACTTTTTTAGAACTATTTTGAAAAAATATCGATGTAGATGTCCGTTAAAAATTAGAATTGTAAAAATAAGTCGGAGAATTGAAATAATTGCAAAAACCTCTGGAATGAAGAAGATTCTCGGTTTTCTACTCGGAAAATTAACATTCGTAACAATTTGGAAAATCCACAACGTAGAAACCCCAGCGAAAAGACCCAGTAACTAATCACAAAATATATTCACATTATCGTTAATTTTTTTATAATCAAAATCTTTTTTAAATTCCAACATGCAATATTTTTTTTTAATTTCCAAAAAATTAGCTCTGTTGATATAAAGATAAGAAATAAGATCACCCGACAAACAACGGAGTGTGAAACTGGCTCAGCAAAATTTCAAAGTTTCGAATCGCTGGGTTAAAGTCATAAGGAGAAAACATTTTTGGAATAGTCCCTCGGGCAGATAACTATGAACCATACTCGCACGAACTCTCGTAGCTTATTCTACATTACGAATTTCGTACGTGTCCTCACCAAGGTCTCAAGCTCGTTTTTTTTTTTTTTTTTTTACGTCACTATCTTCGAACTCGGCATCGTACGTATAGTAAAGTCGCATGCACCGAGTCCGTATATAGCGTATTTATATAGAAGCACCACACACTGCAAGATGCACCCAGCACACAACGGGGCACATGATAATCTCAGGGAAAAAGAGAGGAGGGGAGACGCGAACTCGTGTAGATCGCTCGGCCGATATCGTTTCAGCGGCGGTAGATTTATTGCACGCCAAGCTGCACGCGACAGACATACCCATTCCATGCGTCGCCCCCTCGCGTGTATCGCATTCATGAACGAGATCGGGAGAGAAAGAGGGAGGGAGTTAGAGAGAGAGAGAGAGAGAGTGAGAGGGGGCGGAAAAATAAAAAAACGTTTAAAAAAAAGAAAGAGCGTGGAGGAAAAAAATAGGGGAAGAAGAGGATTTGAATACAAAACCTTGATTTTCAATGCTCCGGAACGTTCATTGTTCATATACACGTATGGACCCCAAATCGTAAAAATATCGTCTATTATTCACCCTACGGTCGATCTTGGCAAGATGCAGTCGAATAGAATGCTGTACGAGTCGTTCGGACGATATAGTCAGGAATTATTATCTTCGAGAAGTAAATTTAATTCTTGTTGATAACGAACAGAATTGATAGTAATTAAATCCAGTTTTTTAAAATAGAATCAGGGTCGATAGGGGATGATGAAAATTCACCTTATTTCACTTTAAGAAAACAAAATATTCTTGTGAATTATTTGTATCAACCCGAGAGTCTATTAGTCGAGATATATATGTTTTTTTTCTTAAAGTTAATGTTTCCATTGTAATGCAAAAGTATTTGTCTAATTAAGCGATCATCGACCTAGTAGCCTGGATTCAAAAAAACCGTTTCTTTTCGTTCGCCAAAAGTGATTAATTCGATCGTTTACCTTGAATTTCTAAATAAAGTTTCTTCGATTAATCATATCCGATACATACTTTACCGTTAACACATTAAGCTAGTGTTCCTGATCAATTATGGCCGGATGTCCGAAATAAAATGATGTTAAAAGAAACTGGAATTCAATAGCGGCACTAAAACATACGTACGAGCAAATGTGCAATCTCTATCGCGTAGGGAGAGAGCCATTAAATCCAATTTGCACAGTCACCTAGATATACTTTATTCGCTAATTGCCAGGATTTCGCTAATTGGGAGAAATATCCAAGGATCTGTCGCAAGAAAGAGACCCCATCAGTTGGATTCTTCGCCAGCACGCGATATCGGCTCCATTAGAGCTCGATGGGGGTGCGCTTTGGTCCTGTTCCACAGAGTGTAAAGCCACGGGTCATTCATCTTCTGGAACCCCGCACGAGAGTATCTCCTCGTTGCTATTTTCCTAGCGTGTTCAAGGGAAGTCAAAGTTACCAGCAGCCGCAACGTCACGATCAAGTCCCCGCGCGAGTCAGCCCGACCTTTTACGTATAAGGAAAACGTAACGAGTAAAGCGGCCGGTGAGGATAGAGAAGAGCAAAGCAAAGCAGCCACGAAGACCTGGGAACGCGGAGTCCTCAACACAGTTGGAGCTTCTCCGTAGCTCCTTTGGTCCACCAGTATCCGCACTAAAACCATATACCGGTCAACGCCACTTGGGACAGGAGCGTAAGAAGTTGTACAAAAGTCCGCCACGGAGGGCGCTCGTGTAGGCTCGGCGCGCCAGTGCGGCTCGTCCCTCTTGGGCGCGTTCTTTCGTTTCTGTCTTTGGGCTCGCCGTCTTTGCCGTTGCTCGACGATCCGGTTTTATATCGACCTTAATGGACGTCCCTTGCGCGGTTAGTAGCCGGTGACGCCGTGCGTTCTGCGATCGTCGGGAAACGCGAGAGAAGAGGCCTCTCCAGCGTCTTCTCGACACTTCTTTTTCTTTACCAACAGAACAGTCGCGAAGCAAAAGGGATACTGTAATATCATGTGTGCCGTGGCAGGCTGCCATAGAGGAGATGCGAACTGAGCCACTTATCCGTCACTTGTTTTCCGTGCAAAGACTTCAAGTGGCGTATATATCGTCGGGCATCTTATACTTGTCCATCAACGTGAGCGAGCGGCGTTTCTCGGTTGTTGTCGTTTTAATGCCGGATTCAGATGGGGCTCCTTGTCCTTGATGCTAGATCGTGGAATCGATGGCAATTTGCTACGACCCGAGCCACGGCAATCACGTCATTGAGAGAACATGATGGACGAACCTGCGGAAACTCGTGATGAGACACCGTATCGGGACTGAGTTCGCGGGTTACGTGAACTTGAATGGAGGCTGGTGATGCAATTGTCAGTTAATGAGGTTCGGCGCGGAGCACTATCTTCACCATTTTGACATTCTAGCTGAAATAATCGTTCGGACGTCTAATTTGCCGTAAGGTTAACCTTGATAAGTAAAATTTAGAGGTAGCCCTTAAGGAAACTACCCGGCCTAACTAAAGCAGTACAGTTGGATGAATCAAGTACAATTTCATCAGCTGCAATTATTCGGGCGTAACGTGTGCAGTGGCTGCTCAGATGTCGCAGAACCAACTCTCGAGGTTTCAACTTTTGTCGAGCGTTGCTGATCTAATCTCTGATTGTACGGAATCCATGTTTACAGTAAATTAATTTTGATATTCCATTCCATCAAAATGACATTTAATAATTAACCAATTATATTATCTTGATGGACAATCGTGCAATAATAACAAAAAGTTCCTTTTGTCCAAAACATTTGAGAAATCTCAAATTTTATCAAACCCCGCAGACCCGTAAATTACGTTATCATTTTAAAATCCATTGGAACAGTTCCACGAGTACTCGGATCGCCATCACTGCCTTCCATTCCATTGTCCCACTATACGCGCTCTATTTTCGATCCGTTCAAAATGGCGGCAAGGGCTACGAGTTTCAAGATCCCATCGTGTGTTTTCGTAATTCTCGCTGACGTGATATATTTACTATCGGGGTAGTTAATTGAGTACTTATACGGTATAGAACATAATGTAAGCCCGGTGGTATACAGTAAATGTACTTGATAATCTCGGGATTGCGGTACTTACACGATTAAACGGTTTGCGCCACGCTGCACTCATCGTGATACTTTATACATAAATATTTGCATGTACTTACACATGCACACACATATATAAATACATACATATATATAGTCCGCATCGCGTGCGCAATACCGATCGCACGTAATCCTCGCAAGGTCGACCACCATTCTTGTGATATTTCTCGCAAGCGACGTCCTCCTTATACGGGATTCTTTGCTTCTACCTATATAAACATAAATAAATTTATAAATAAATATATATATATTTATTTACAAATATGCACATATATACATATAAATGTACATTGAACGCGTAATGCACGACAGTGTGCGCTCGATCACCCGCTATAAGACGTAAATAAAATAATCGTGAGCCGCGCAACGACGAAAGTGGCGTTAACGCTTCTCAAGAAAATGATTACGCGTTATTCTCGGACGTTTCTTTTTTTTGCCTCGCTCTCTTTCTCCCACCGTCCATACAGGTAAGGTGTGAAATTCGATACTTACTCGCGCACCGCTACCAAGTACAAATTACCGCTAATACTTCCGCGTTGGGTACTCCCGAAGGTGTCGAGTCGGCGCGTACCAGAAATAATGTTATTAACGATATTAATAATGTCACGATGATAAGTTATAAGCGAATGATTATAATAATTATATTAACGAGAGGGACGATGATAAAACTCACTGTTCTCGATCGAACGGAGTGGCGCCCCGTCGAGACGCGAGAAAGTCACTTTATGTTTACGATGGTGCATAATATAATAACAATAACGCTAATAACAATAATAATAGGAATTATTATTTTTTTTTTCCTCTCTTTTAATGGTGATCGAGCAACGTGTGTGCGTATTGCTCGGTCACGATGATTTTTCGCGGTACCCGGCAACTTTTTCCGGACGAAACCGCAGAGGAGTTCTCGATTATGCAGTATACTGCTCGATCGCATGTTGTTCTTCTACGACTTCCTGACACCGTAGATCGTTCGGTGTAAAAACAGTAGTTGTCTTATAGGCGTGTATAGTTCGAGAATTAAATATTCTTCAGATTTATGGGAAACGAAGAAACCGCTTTAAACTTTGTAACATGATTTTATCCATATGATTTTTTTTTAATACCGACGCATTTTTTCCTTTACGAGATAATAGTGTAAATTTACTAATGTTTTTTTTACAACAAAATAAGTTTCCTGGCCGATATTCGGACGTATTTTTGCCTCGATGGATAAAAGTTTTCTTAAGGCTGAAACGAGTAGAAGAAATTTTCGAAAAATTGATAATTTATGGAAAAAAAAAGAAAATTTTCATACACGAGCGACAATAAGTTAGAAAAATGTTTGAAGGTCCCGGTTGCCATTTGCTTCGTTATTTTCACGCGTTGGAACGACCCAACGAAATCGAATTCACTCGTCAATTTTTTCTTCGAGAGTCGTCCACTCGAAGCGAGGAAGAAAGTTACAAAAATCTTGTGTCTCTAATACGTAATGGGAAGAATCTTCGTCGTGGCCTGAACGGGTCATAAAATTTCGAAACTTTTCCGTGAAATTCTAGCCCACAGCTTCTTTTCTACTTTCCATGCCAGTTCTTTCGTACGAGTACGATCCACGCGATCTGTAGTGATATATGTATAATTGTGCAAACGGCCATATTCCAGCCTTTCCGACATTTGAATATATAAACGCAAGAGAACACGTGGGAGGCTTCTCGTCTCCGCGCATTATTATACTTTCTTGCTCGTCTCCGACGACCGGCATTGTCGTAGGTGCGAGACGTCCGCTTGTCCGGATCATCGTCCATGGAGCGAAAGATAAATCGTTCGTCTTGTCCGTTCGTCCGGCAGTCCGAGGGACGAGTCTCATTTTACAGCGTACTCATAGACGGGAGGATGAAATTTCAAACAACAATATTAATAATAATGGCAATGCTAATGATAATGATAATGATAAAAATAATAATATAATAATAAATATAAAATATAATGATAATAATAGTAGTCGTATATTGAGCAATAATTATAATATATTAGTAGTAAAATAATAATAATAATAATAATAATAACAATAATAACGACAATATATTTTAAAAAATAAAATAATAATAATAAATGATAATGAGGATAATTATAATCTTTCCCGGACAATAATTTCTTGGTCAAACACATTAGTTAAGGAAAATGACGATTTTATTTGAATTATTTATGCGAAGAAAATACGGTGAACGCGCGGACAAGGCAAAAGATGTGAAATTTTCAAGTATGAGTCAAACAGCCTCGTGAATTGTTGACTGCTTACTACACGGTGCACGTGTTGAGGATAAAATTACGCGGAGCTCGCGATATACGAGCGTAAATAGTACAGAATCCAAAAGGGACGAAAAGCCCAGAGTGGTGCGCGCCACGGGTTCCCGATGACTGTGTCCATGGATCAGCTGCGCCGTGGCTACTGTACGACCGTACGTACGTGGGCCACGTGCTGTCTCTTTTAGTTACCAAGAGCGTGTACGACGAGTACGAGGTCGCTGTCATTGTTATGTCTCCCTCCCTTAAACCCTCGGTTCTTCGACCACGCTCACGGATGACCGGATCTCTCCCCACTTTCTTTTGTATTTCTCGTAGCGAATAACACCCTCGAGAGAGAGAGAGAGAGAGAGAGAGAGAGAGAGATACGAGCGAGTTCAATGTAGCGAGAGACTCGGGCTCTCGATACGAGTTAATCCAAAGTTCTTCTTTCGAGAGCAAATTTATCGATTTATTATTCGCGATTTAGAATTTTGTGTGGCAATATTTTTGTCGATAGATTTTTTTTTGTTTTCAGATTTCTTTTTTCGTTTTGCAGAAATTTTGGATTCGCGATGGATTATTAATGCTAGACGATTTTTTATTCGAATCCCAATAATTTCGATCGTTTAATATCGATTTATTGCCACGAATTGAGATTTTGGGACTTTGAGGACATTGCTGCGATTCAGTGACTTGTGATTTTTTTATAATTTACAATTTTCGTTTTTTCGATATTCCCATAATTCAACAATTGGGTACATCGCCATTCCCATAATTCAACAAATTGTGACCTCGACATTTCCATAATTCGACACGACGAGACTTCGAAATTCTCATAATTCAACATTCGAAAATCTTGACATTCCCATAATTCAATATTTCCTCACCCCCGACTTTCCCACAATTCAACAAATTCGTTCTATCGTTACACGAATTATAAAAATCCTCTCGTGTTCAATCCAATCTCGGACCCACGTTTACGACGACCCACAGGTCCTCGAAAATTAACTCAAGCGAGGTTCAACCCTACATCCACATGCGATGCAACAGTAATTCTTCCCGAATGGTCCCCATAGCGGTTGCATACGACACACGCGTTTACTATACTATTTACGGCATATACACGTACACAAGCCTTCATTTTACATATACACATACATACGTACGTTAAAAATGTCGTGTACGACACACACACACACACACACACACACGCGCACATAGGTGCATACAGACATGCACATATTATAGGTGCATACAAACACACACACACACACACACACACACACACACACACACACACACACACACACACACACACACACACACGCGCGCTCGCGCGCGCACACGCACACACACACACACACACACACACACACACACGCACGCGCGCACACACACACACACACACACACACACACACACACATACACACACAGTCAAGCCGCACCCCGTAGGTCCGGTGTAGCGACGAGAGAGCGCGCTCGCGTATATTCTCGTACTACGACGACGGAGAGACGTGACGCTCCTACGTAACTATAACCGAGCAGGAGGTCCAATGACTTTCTCTGTCTTTCAGTCGCGAGCTTAATGTCCGCGATGCATCTCGCGCTCGAGCCCCCGACGAGAACTCGCGAGGAGAGCAGTGCTCGTCGGGCCATGCCACAGCCTCGGTCACGCGAAGCGCTTCTCTCACACGTATACACACAACACACACATACATATGTATATGTATATATATATATATATATATATATATATATATATATATGTATGTGTATATTAATAAGTGTATGTATAATACGACTGCGACAATTTTCATTTTTTATTTATCAATAATCGTTTCTATTTTCTTCTCTCTGCCATTAAAACTCGTCGTATCTCCGTCGTACACCCAACACGGGATAATATTACAAAATTATCGGTCCGCCAGTTTCATTTGCTTTTTTGTTTTTTCATTCTTCCTGAATTGTATATATATATATAGGTAATATATTCCACCTGGTACCAACTATATATATATATATAGAGAGAGAGAGAAAGAGAAAACTGGTTCGGTCGATATTTTTCCACACGATTTTCTCGCGAGTACTTATTACGCGATAGGGTTGTCATCTTTGTTTTTTTCTTCGTTATTAATTTACACTTCATTTTTCTTTTACATTCTTTCGACGATATCGTTGTACGTACGCGTTTACGAACAACAACAAAATCACGAAAATTATATAAACGAAGATCGGTTCGATTCGTGAAACGATAAATATTATTTTTAGACGAATTTTCCATCGGAGGAACGACGATAAGACCGAAAAATTTGAATAACGGCGTGATGCTTACGTCCATCGAAGGAGAGTGTGTAGTGTGACGATTCTTCGTCGAGGCTCGATCGAATATTATTCAAGTGCAACGGGCAGAGAGGTGAGTGAGCAATAAACAACACCGTTATGAAGGAACAGCTTTTGCACTATGCAAACATTTTTATGACTTATTTATTACCGATGATAAAATTTGATGTTTCCCCTGGGGAGGTGGTGGGGGTTTTCCGTTGGGGGGGGGGGGGGGGGGGGGGGTGGAGAATTATCGTAATAAATAATTTATTCCAAACATAATTATTTCGTTAATTCTTTTACGTTTGAACTTTATTTTTTTTTTCATTCGTAAAAAATCGCCGATTCGATTAATCGATAAATAGTTTGAGGAAAATAAATAAATAGAGAAAAATAAATAAAATAGTATCGAGCGATCGATCGTGGCGAGTGATTAAAAATTTGTACTCGATACGAGAATTATAAAGAAAATAGGAAAAATGTAAAGTTCATGATATAAAATAATGAAATATGTATGAAGAGAGATAAGGTAAAGGAAAAGAAATATTGAAGTAATGGTGAAAAATAAGGGACGAATAATTGACGTTTGCGTTAAATAATGCGCGAGATAATCGTATTAATAATTCCGATCGTGATCGGCTTGTATAAATTGAATTTTATCAGCGTTATGCAACAACGAGGAATCTTTGCCGGAAGAAGTCACGATGCGAATATGCTTTCTACATATACTTATTGTTAGATTTATATATATATATATATATATACATGTTCTGTATGCGCTTTTCTATATGCGCGACGCTATTTGGATCGCGCTCTCTCGAGAAGTCGGGGTCGAGCGGTTTTGGTGCGCGTGCGTCGTGGTCTCTCCCATCGTGTCGTCGTTGCCAGCACGCCAGTGATAGCGCGGCGGCGTATGGGCAATGCGAGGAAAGAAGAAGCGAGGAAGAGTTCGATGCCCGGTAGGGAAACGCTTTCATGAGTAGGTACTATGGTACGCGAGAGGTACCAAATCCCGACTATATCAAGTCGGATTAATCCGACAACGCGTCGTGATATCCAACGAGGAAATTCGAGGGAGAGTAACCGGGAACTTGGAATATTTAACCGAGGATATATATTTACTGTAATATCTACGACGAATACCAAACGAGAATAGACCTCTTTGAGTTTGGGTCAGAGGTGGACCATGAAGAGTTGGATCGTGAAGAGGGTAAGGATGAACGGTTTAGATTATATAATGAGTTGGAACGTTAGGTGTTTTATTGCGAAGATGGTAAAAAGCGTAGAGTGTTGGAGCGTGAAGACATGGACCATGAAGAGTCTGACTATGAAGAGTCTAGCCATGAAGAGTTTAATTATATAATGAGTTGGAACGTCGGGTGTTTTATTGGGAAGGAAGTAAAAGTTGTCGAGTGTTGGATCATGAAGAAATTGACCGTGAAGAGTTTAATTGTATGAGTTGAACCATTCCATGTTTTGCTGTGAAGAATTTGACTCATTAGAATGTTAGGTAATATGAAAAGTTGGATTATGAAGTTGGAGTATGAAAGGGCGAACCATGAAGAGTCCAAGTGTCAAGAGCTGGATCACGAAGAGTCTAATTGAAGACATCTTTTATTTTATTGCCAAGAAAATAAAAATCGTCGTCCACTGGATTGTGAAGAAATGGACCATGAAAATTTTTATTCTATGATTTGGACCATTCCATGTTTTGTTGTGAAGAATTTGACTCATTAGAATGTTAGGTAATATGAAAAGTTGGATTATGAAGTTGGAGTATGAAAGGGCGAACCATGAAGAGTCCAAGTGTCAAGAGCTGGATCACGAAGAGTCTAATTGAAGACATCTTTTATTTTATTGCCGAGAAAATAAAAATCGTCGTACACTGGATTGTGAAGAAATGGACCATGAAAATTTTTATTCTATGATTTGGACCATTCCATGTTTTGTTGTGAAGAATTTGACTCATTAGAATGTTAGATAATATGAAAAGTTGGATTATGAAGTTGGAGTATGAAAGGGCGAACCATGAAGAGTCCAAGTGTCAAGAGCTGGATCACGAAGAGTCTAATTTTAGACATCTTTTATTTTATTGCCAAGAAAATAAAAATCGTCGTCCACTGGATTGTGAAGAAATGGACCATGAAAATTTTTATTCTATGATTTAGACCATTCCATGTTTTGTTGTGAAGAATTTGACTCATTAGAATGTTAGATAATATGAAAAGTTGGATTATGAAGTTGGAGTATGAAAGGGCGAACCATGAAGAGTCCAAGTGTCAAGAGCTGGATCGCGAAGAGTCTAATTGAAGACATCTTTTATTTGAAGAGTTAAATTATATAACGAGTTGGAACATCGGGTATTTTATTGCCCAGAAAGTAAAAATCGTCGTCCACTGGATTGTGAAGAAATGGACCATGATAATTTTAATTCTATGAGTTGGACCATTCCATGTTTTGCTGTGAAGAATTTGACTCATTAGAATGTTAGATAACATGAAGAGTTGGCTCATGAAGTAGAAGTATTAAAGGGCGAGCCATGAACAGTCCAAGTGTCAAGAGTTGGATCGCGAAGACTTAGAATACGAAGAGTACAACCATGAAACGTATAGAATGAATTGAACCACGTCCAGTGCCATGAATCGACCGTTTGCTACGAAGATTCGAATCATGAAAACATTATATGGAGCAGAGTCGAAGCGTGCTCTCGTGAAACGCGAATAGTTCCAACAACGTACACCCGAATCCTCCATAATCGAATCATAAAGCTTTAAATCGTACGAAAAGACGAACCACGAAAGAATAACAACATAACAATTCAAGCTTGAAGACCACCTCGATCATCCACATACAAACCACGAAGACTTTAACTCGGATGCATCCAATCACAAATTAAATCCCGAAGACTTCAACCATGCAGTGTCCAACCGTGAAAATTTCAGACAAAATCTACCATAAAAGACTTAAGAAACCCAAAGACTCAAGAATCTTGTGCAGACTTTCATCACACGAAGACCTAAACCATGAAGATTTGCAACGTAAACATTAAACCTCGAATACCTCCGAGCACATTTTCTCCTCTTCATCGACAAACCACCATACCGTTAATATTTCTTCTACAGACGTGAAATTCTTGCTATCGATACAAACGGCGCCAAGACTCCAAGACGTTCATGCTCCATGGCTTACAATTTGTTACTTGTGGAAACAAATGTAGATATCACAATGACCCAATACGATAAGAGTCCGTTGCCGGTAACATTTTCAGGCCGACTCTGCAAACGCTTCGATGATAATATATTATATACACATGCATATACACATATATATAGGTATATATAAATATATATACAATACATATATGTATGACCAGGACATGTTTGGCAAACGAGCTGTGCACTCTTCGTGCTTAACTCTCACGCGGGATCGCCTTCTCTTTTACCTTGGAACGCAGACTCAATCACCTACTTTTGGAATGATCAACGGCGCCGGGGCATTTGCGCTCGCGATCTTTTACGCCGCCGCGACTTTTCGCGCGCGCACTTCTTGCGAGCTCCTGGCCGACTGATCCACTTTTTGTGGGCTAACGGGAGACTCGAGGATCTCGAGACGTTCGGTACTCCGATGCATTATGTATCTATATATACACATATATATTTATTTATTTATATGTGTATATATACATACATACATATCTTGAATTTTTTCCATGCTTTTCGATCGACCCTTTCTCATTTCCAAAGCAATCGTTTCCGGTTTTCGGTGAAAGTTATATTTCTATAGATACATATATATATATCTTCGCCATGGACCATAATTTGTCGACGTTGCGTTACGGGAATGTCGCGACTCTCCGACGATTCCTAAAATATTTAATCACAGCGTTTAAACGCCTTTCGTAAATATTATTATCGTGGAGATTCATAGACGTTTCAAAAACGTCTGTAATTTTACATAAACATCAGATATTTTCTTGAATCTTATTTGATCGTTTTAGCACCCCTCTCCGTCCACCCCTCGACGAACAAAGCGAGTAATTCGAAGAATGATTATTTTTTATTTCGATTTTTAAAATTTTGTTCGATCTATATTTTCATGAATAAAAATCCTTAAATTACATTTACGTTTCTAAAAAGTCTGTTTTATTAAATTTCTCTCCCTTGGCTTACCTACCCCCGTTTTAGGCTCGTCTCTCCCGCTTGTCGTTTATTTTTCTCAATGCGTAATTATTCATCGACGACGATACGCGCTCCTCGATAACCGGTATTATAATGGATGTATAGCGTAAATAATACCTCGCTCTTTACGTACGCGGTTTTATACATTCGCGAATCAAATATACACGAGAACGGCGTACGAGTGTAAAATCAAAGCGTCTATTGTGCGCGTCTCGCCACGAGAATGGAATTTTCACTTTTATCGTCGAATACATGATTCATACAATTTTTATCTCGATGCCAACATCGTTGATTCGAGTTTATAGCGATAAGGTATTTTGCAGTAGAAAATCATGAGCGTGGCTTGACGAAGGAGGGGGTGGGGAGGGGGTTGGTGGTGGTGATGTATCGCGATTTTCATCGAGCCGACGTATTCGACTAGGTACATATTCGCAACAGTACACAAACTCTGCCTTTATATCGAGACCGAACATTCTCTTGAACACAACGATTTGCAATAAAAGATCGATAAAGAGAGAATAAAAAAAAGTTTTATCGTCGAAAACCGGTAAAATCTGAATTAAAAAATGTGGTTAATTAAAAACGATCCTCACTGTACATTGTGGTGCTCAAAATCGTCGTTCGAAAGGTTATAATTAAATCGTCGTTTTAATAATCCAGTAACAATTCGTAATTAACGATTAATAATTATTGAATTTCATAAAAATCTTGATTTAATTATTTTGAATTATTCGATCGTAAGAGTAAACGGATGATTTTGTCGACGAACTTCGTACGTCTTATTTTTTTCTTATCAACATTGCACTTAAACATTATTTTTCTTTTTGCTATTTTTTTCAAACGCTTTTAACGTTCGATCGTCGTTCGGGATGGTAGAAAAAAATCTCAGGGTGAATAACGGCACTCTTAATTCCCCCGATATAGTACGCGATACGCTACGTCTATATCGCTATAAATGCCATTCCGTAATACTTTGGCTAATCGACCGACCCCTCGTTATTATTTCTGGAGCTCTTTCACACAGCCACGTGCACCACTCTTTGAACCTTTCATTCCGATTGAAACTTGCGCGCCTTATTCCTTATCCACTAAAACACTATGTATATGTGAAACGAACTATATATATATATATATATATATATATATATATATAGTTCGAGTATGGTTACACGTAACACTTCCTAGAAATTTCTAGGCGCGTGACGTGATCTATCGCGTCTCTATTTTCCTTATGCTAAAAGTGCACGTCAACGTTCAAGATACATTTGGGATTATCTGCCGCAAGATGGATTTGGCAATTAAGTCCCTTTCACCTCGGTCGCGTTTAATCGCATATGTCGAATATTTCATCTTCGAGACGATTCGACAGCCCGTTTCATCGAAATCGTTATATCGAGGATATTTTAAACTACCGGTACTCGGCACGAGTTGCAATACCGTTTTTGTGTCATAATTTATTTTACAGCGAATGGGAATGAAAGAATTTTTTTTTAATTACTGTTTTTATTTTAATTATTTATTTATTTATTTGGTACTTGCACACCCTTGTAGCAAGGGTTTTTACAAACTTATACATTATGCCTTATGTCTAATTTTCCGCATCTTAATTTTAATTTCAATTCAAGTACTTTTGTATACACGATAAATCCATTTTTTTCTTTTTTTTTTTCGAAAACAATTTTTTCTAATTTTCTTCTGACTTTTTTTCGAATTCTTCGCTCAATCTCATCGCAACGATGCTCATCCGCGACAGCGGTGATATTTACTACCGACCCACGTGGAGAAATAACTCTCGTGCTCGAAATTATTGATGCGAATTTCAAATTGTTTTTTTTTTTTTCATCACCGACGAAATTCCTTCGCACTCGCGGCACTCTCTCTCTCGTTCGCGACGATCGTACCTTCTATATAGGGACGATTGAAAAATCGTTTGTTGATAGATCGTCTTTTTTTTTACATTCGTCATATGCCACTAAAGACCTCCCGTTCCATTTAACGCTTAAGAAAAGAAAAAAAAATCTCAGGCATGACCGAGGCCTTCCGAGCAAAATGCATCAGGCCTGCAACGCCGCTGCATTCGCGACGCTATATATATATATATATTTACACGCCGGCACATACAACAAAGCACCGATGCATCGCTCGACGGTGGTGTGCACTTCGAGAGTCTCGCCAGGACCGCGTAAGATGGAATGGAATGTCTTTGTGAACGGGTTTCTCTCGTTCCAACGACCAGTACGTGTGCGCGCACACTTAACCACGTTATGGTCACAGTGAGCTTACCTAATGTCTACAATCGACCCGTATTCGGGCAAAAACAAAGCTGCGCGTAAATCAACTCCTGCGAAACAAGAAAGATTCGCTATATGAGAAATTCCACTGTATTTTCAGATAACAATTTTTTTTTTTTTCGTATTTTGTGTTATAAACCTGAAAATAATTTCAGGGGTTATTATTGGTACCGTAGTGTTGAGAAAAAGAACTGTCGCTGTGTCGTGTCTTTAATACATTTAATTTAAAAAATATATGTGTGGGTTTTTTTTTATTTTGATAAAATTTTAGAAACTTTTTTTTTTATTCGAATTTGATTTTTGCTTAGAACCGAGTTTTTTTTGTATTGCTTATTTATAAAAAAATAGCTGTTTTATTTGTATTTTTGTATTTTTCATTAATGTTTTTCTGAATAAAATGCAAATTTTATGGTTTTAGAGGCGAAGGCGTAAATTCGTTTTTTTCAAATATTTTTTTGAGACGTCCTGTTTATTTACTTTTTCTTTTTGGTTGAAATTATGCGTTTCGCAGGATTGAAACTGGCTATACAAAAAATTAGGATGCGGATCGCGTTACATTTTTTTTAAGAGTAATTTGTGCGAAACAACGACCGTAAGAACTTTTGTATACGAGGATCTCGGAGTAATTACAGCTTTCACTTCAATGTCAAGATCAACGTGGCCTTCCATCGATTTTTCTCACGATACCGCGATCACAATGGTAGCCGGTGTGACACTTTTTTTCCAACGCGCTCTTGTTGTACGGCTTCTCGTCGGAAACGTGTACGATTTTTAATTGGCGAATTAAAGAAAATTCGAATTCTCGTCACGAAGAGAAATTCTACATATTCAATGAAATAAAAATAAAAAGAATGAAATAAAAATAGAGAACAACAATTTCGTTGAATTAAAAATTTATAGAAAAGAATTTTTTCATCAAAATAAACTATAATTTATGAATAATAAATTTAAAAACAATAGAATTAAAGATATGAAATTCGATTCGAATAAAATGTTGCCGAATTGATTAAAAGATAATAAAAAAAAAGGAGGTTCTCTATATTAGAAGATTCGCTCTCCGAATAGCAGAGCGTGGTTTCGATCCACGGACCTCTGGGTTATGGGCCCAGCACGCTTCCACTGCGCCACTCTGCTGTTGTGATAACCCAAGAGAATTAATTCTACTTACCCGATATACAAAATATTTCTACGCAAATTCGGCATTTTCTTAGCAAATTCAAGTTTTCCAATTAACAAAATAACTTCTCGTCATATTTTAAACAATCCTCCATTTTTTTTCATTCCCAAATATTATTTTATTTTCAACACAACAAATTAACATTTTATTAATTTATCGTTATTGTTATCGCTCGATAAAATTAAAAAAAAATCCATCTGTCTTTACGATTGAAACAAATCACGCTCAAAGATAATACTTTTGTCAAACTCGTTATCGAGCACCGGAAATAATTTCATTCAACGAGAATCCCATGTGCGAGTCGCCGGATTTTGGCGACATCGTCTCGTTTTGCTCGCCTGGATAATAGATTGAAATTCGCGACGTTTTATTTATTTTTTTCGTCTTTTTTTTTTATTTCGTTCTCTCTTTTTTCGTTTGCTCGTCATCAACGTCCAACAAAGTAAGCGTAGCGGTGGCAGCTTCGGTCACAGCTTGGAGCAGCTGCCGCTGCTCCAGCGCACACGTTCGCATATCTTATTCTCGCGGTGCTCTCGGTAAACTGTAGCCGTACTGACGCTCTAATTGCGCCAATTGGTTATTCGCGTCGTTAGCCTCTCTCTCTTTCTTTCTCTCTCCCTTTCTCCCCCTCGCGCCTACTCCATCTTTCGTTCTATCGCCATATAAATGTACCAAGCTCGAGGAGGAACGAAGAATTTGTCCGACGAACGTTGATCGTTAACGCCTTTTCGTGTCTCGAGAACTCCGATGAATTTACCATCGCATATGTTAGTGTCTGGACATTTAATTAATTATTTCGACATGCTTATCGCTCGACCGATAATTACAAAAATATTCGCTCTCGATTATCGTACATCGATAGTTATTACGACACTTGTTCACGTACGATGATAATTAGAATTTTGAAAGGGCACAAAAGTAAATAAAGTGGAAAAATTCTGTTCTTTTTTTTTGGGAGAAAACAGCAATTTTTATTTTATTTTATTTTTGTTGTCGCAATTTCTTCACTCTTGAAAGAATCGACATTTCTAATTTGCAAATTAATTTTATCATTCTCATTCCCATGGTTTGTTTTCTTTCTTAAAAATATGAATTTTCTTATTTACACAAAAATGAAATTTAATTTTAATTTATTCCGTAATTCGCAATTTCTTTGTCTCAGACGTTTAAAATTCAAACCCTAATTTTTTATTAAAACCAACATTTTCAACTTTCAAACTCATTAATTTCATTCTTGTCCCGTGTTTGTTTTTTTTTCTCACTCTTAAAATAACTTGTTTTCCAGACGGACGATTTTTAATTCTACACTTCAGTTTTATCGATCTTCGTGGCCGAAGAAAATCCACGCGCGTGACACAAACGCGAATGAAAAGTGTTCTGGTGGGAGCGATGAAAGAAAAAAAACATCGAAACACGTTTCGAGTATACGCACACAAGCACGCACGCACCCGCGAACGCACACACGCAGGCGGATATAAAAGCGTGCTATACGCTCCTAGAGCGACGTCCAGTGATTTATATAAAGAGCTCAAAAATATCGTACGCCCACATCGATATCGCGATTCATTAATAGACCAGAGCGGTCTCTACTTCTTTTGCTTTGATTCAAATCGCTCAGGGAGCAATAATATGCACCCCCACCCCTTCATACCATTGATATATATATATATATATATATATATATATATATATATATATATATATATATATAAAGGTATATGCAGATATATATGTTTATATATCGTTTATAAGAGAGCTTAGAATGTCCAAGTACAGCGTCACGATTCGCTGGTTGTTCCGGGACACGTTGACCCCTTATAACAGATAGATCGATCGCGATCGATCGGAGAAAACGATCGAGGAGTTCGGCGTCGTTGCTGGCGTTGCTCTTGGTTGCACCGGGCGACGATAGAGTGTGCACGGTGCGAGAAGGAAAAAGGCCCCGCGTAGCGCGCACAAGAAATACCAGATAAGTCACGAGATGGGGCACGAAAGATTGAGGGAACGAGGAAGCCGGTGACTGGATTCGTGATCGACTCTGTATTCCAGGATATATGCGAGAAACTCGGGAAGAAATTGACTTGTAAAAAAAATAAAAAATATAAATATAAACCAAGGAAAGTTTGTATTTTTGTTGTTGTTTAAAACGCGTTTATTACGCGTGTCTTTATCGGAAAATTGTCATCAGATTTATTAGAGGGTTTCCAATAAATGGGATTGCAGTTATTTCTTGGCCAAGGTGATGATCGGTGTTTCTTAACGACCCGAGTTACCCCGAGCTTCCCTAATTCCGCGGGACGCCTTTATTTCATCCGATTCAATGCGATGAGTCTCGTGCGAGGTTGATAGGGATTGATGCAAGCAGACGATTACAAAACGATGAAAATACAATTAATTTGATTTTATTACTTGTATGATCTCTCTCTCTTTTTGTTTATTTTATTCGCTGCGCGCATCAAGACGCAAAGTAGATCGAGAAAGCGATTATATTCAGTAGAGTTCGCGAACCTCGGGTTCTCCTCGCCGGCGAATTATTTAGCCGCTTTAGGTCTCGTCTCCGTCATGATCTTCGTCCTATGAATATATCTATACGCGTATGCCCATATATATGGTCATATGACGAAATATATATGTAACGGGTGTCCCAAAAGTCTCGAAGCATCCGATACCTGCGGGTTGCTAGCGGTCTCACGAACTCACGTGCCAAGTCCCAACGTTCAATTCGCGATAGTTTTCAAATGATTCACGTTCTAAGTTGCCGAATCGGAGATCTGGGATCGGTCGCGTTTGGGTTTGGGTTCATCGTGCTACGGCAGTGCGAGAACAAATTCCGAAGAAACTACGATCGCTACAGCTCGTATCCAATAGCTTTAGTTTCCGGTCTTGCCTCGTGCCGGCAACGATCGACGTCCTTTTAACCTTCAGACAAGCGTCACTATCCTTTCGATAGCCTTCGCACGCGACAGAGTCCAGTTCTCCGGTTGGACATCTTAGATCGTCTCTAGTTTGAAAACTATCGCGAATTGAGCGTCCAAATTTCGCACATACATTCGTGGTAACCCCAACTAGACGCAGGTAACGGCCGGTGCCGAAACTTTTACGACACCCGGTATATATAATACTAACAGTACAGATATATACATAGATAGATAGTATAGATATTCTTATCGACGAAAGTCATCGTCGCGACACAGAGTCGATGATCGTGCAGATGCAACAGTCACGGTAACCAAATATACATACATATATATATATGTATACCTATAAGAAAATAGATGAAAGTTCACTGCGTACAGTATATAGGTATACATGGTGTAACGATTTTTTTTTAAATTTCCATATATATTGCATCTACGGTCGCTGCGACTCGAAAGATTCTCAAGTGAAATTTCAAATGTCGAGCCACGACGTGTACGTGGAGAGACGAGCTGTTGAGTGGAGGCGCCGTATATATCTTGAAAAAGAAACAAAAAAAAGACATACGGAAAAAAATTACCATCGGACGTTCGAGACGTCGTGAGTGAATGAGCGCGTTGCTGCTGCTGCTGGTGCTCTTGTTGCTCGATCACGAGACGAGAGCGAGACGCGACGAGCTTACCGTGCTCTCGCGGGGGGTTAGATTGGCGCCGTTCTGGTGCACGCATTATTCCGTGTGTACGCATTTCGATCCGTTTCCCCTTTCGCATTCCCTCCTATCCCTCCTCCTTCTCCACCACTTCTTCTTCTTCTTTCTTCTCTCGGACGTAAAGCACGTGCGCTCCGCAGACGCACCTCTTCTCTCGTTCTCTCCTTTCGTGTGACTCAGTGCTGAGAATTTTTTATATAAAAGCTAAATTAAACGAAAAAGAGCTTCTTCGACCTGAAACTCCGATATTAGATGATTGCATAAGTCCGTGCCCGATCCAAACGTAAATTTCAACGACTTTACTTTACGATATAAAAATTTTATATTCGTATTTTATTTTAATTTTTATAACTTTGAGATTTAATATTTCTTTCATTTTTGACAATATAACTGTTTTCTATTTTATTAGAATTTTTACTATTATAGAATTATTATTTTTTTTTAATTTTCTTTGAGCTTAAAACTTTACATTGAATTTTATTTGTAATTTACTTCAAATTAGGACAATACGATCGCATTATGTTTGTGATCTTATATTTAAAATTATGGAATGGATTTTTTTTTCACAGAACTATTGAAGAAATTATTGCAAAAGATCGGCGACATTTGTTCGAATTAAACAAAACTTCAATTGATAAAGTTCGTGTAACTGTACAATTCGCTTCTAACTTCTCGATAAATTATTGCGTCAGGAAATATAAGTTATTAACGCGCCGTTAAAGGGTTCTATTTGCGAAAAATATTTAACGACTTTGAATCAACTGAGTTAAGGGAGCAAGCTCGTCTTTATGCCCCGCGGGATGTGTACGAAGGTATACGTACGTGATAATAACGGGCTTGCTCAACGCCCAAGTGCCAAAGAAGAGGTACGAGCCTCTCGGCCACCCGCAATTACTTTCCGAGCGAGCTGTTGGTAAACGCCCTCTACTATTGTAACTACACATAGATTTATTTATACCAATATTTATATATGACTACTATAAATGTTCATATAGTAAATGTCAATTTTATAGCGCATAGAAGGATACACGTATGGCGCATTCCGTCCGAAGTCGTCGAGCGATCGGAACCTCCTTACTTTCTATTCAAACGATAATTAGACACTAAAACATTATCGCTAAAAGGCTCGAAACGGACTAATGTAAGTACTAGAAACATGATCTACAAAAAAGTCATTTGATGTTTTTCAATAGAGTCAATAGTTTCGCCGTAATATTTAAAAAACGATAAACTTTCATACATTTTGAACTTTGAACTCGAATATCATTTGAATGACTAAGTTTATCAAAAAAGTATAAGAGATCTTTTTTGTAGAGCATTTAATTCTCTATAAAGAATATGACACGAGTTTGTTTGTACATTATTTATCGAGCTAAAAAACCACAAATAGAACAAAACGACTAACATAACCTCAAACTAAAGCCTATAACTTGACCTAAACAAAAGTGTGCACTTCGATTTTAGTAAGAAAAGTACCACGTATGTTTATTTAACGAATTGTAACCAGTCGAAACGAATCCGGTGTACGTTGTACGAGGATTCGAACGACCACGGACCTGTTTCTATTTGTACGCGGTTAGTACAAACAGCCGCCGCAGAGCGCTGTCTCGCTAGAATTACGGTCAACGGTCCAAGCGCTCGGATCGTACGTGCGCATGCACCCAGGCGCCCGGGTGTGCGTTAACCCATCAACGATACACAGCCTACGGACTTATTATTTTCATTTTGCTACGTGAAAGTTATATTTCTTCCCGAAGACGTTCTCGCGTAGTAATTGCTTTTATAAACGGCTTATAGCGTATTTTGTATCCATCGCGTATGCGCTCGTATATGTGCGCATGCGCTCGTGTACGGGGGTATTATCTTACCGCGCTAGAGAGGCACGATAAGTATGCTATACGTGGACAAAAATAGCTCGCATTTATGAGGAATATGGTGCGAGAGTCGTGTTAGAAGCTTTTCTACACCCGTTCACTCGTGTGATCTTGGTGTATCATTTGGTACTTACATACGAGGGAAATCGCTCCTTCCTTCCTACCAACTGAAACATATAATGTCTAGCTCTATGCGTTTAAGTACTTGCGGCTTTTTTTTTAAACGTATCCCCAATAATATGTACCATTGTCTTCACCATGAAGTTACAATAAAGATAATAATAATAATAATAATAATAATATCAATAACAATAAGGGTTACAGTATCGTTTTTGCAAATTAAAATGGATTTAATACTTATTGACTATATTACCGACGGCAAGATTTAAAATTCGAGTGAATTTTTTTTTCCGCTTCGAATTATCGCGTCGACAAAATTAAATAAAAAACATTCGGGATAAAAGATAAATTGAAACTTAAAATAAAAACGAATAATTAAAAAAAATTCAAAATTACCGTTTCTAATCGAAGATTATTTTGATATTTGTAATGTATAACTGCATTATTTCATTTTTATCTGGAAAAACAAATGCAAATGTGAGGGCAAATGCGACTCGCGGGGAGAATCGTGAATTCGAGTCGTTAGAAAATTGTTTCGACAAATGTTCCCGGACGAATTTAATTTACGGTTCGATTAAATCGTACGATAAATTAGTAACGTCAACGTTGTACGATTTACAACCACGACGAGACTAAACAAGAGTCAGGAAGAAAAGACGAAGAAAAATGGCGATTAAGCTGCTCAGGCACATCCGGTACACTTCGATTTGGAGCTCACTCGAGCCTCCATTGCTATAATTATCTCATATATATATATACACACAAGTATATAAACATATAAGCGAATATAACCGCAGCACTTGTACCATAGGTGGCAGAACTTCCGGCGAAGCTCGTGCTCGTGTTTAACACAAGTGAGGAACTTGCGTATAGGAACCGTATAGTACACACTGCCATCGTGGGAGGTCGTTGATCTATCGATATTTCCATTCGGATCTTTACAATTTATATGCATTACTATATATAGATATAATTTATATACTTATATGTATATATAGCCCTAGTATATATGTTTCACTTTGTTGGTGCAGGCTAAACCGTTGTATACACATAAACATACATATATACATATATATACTATATATAATATATATATATAGTATATAGAATATTATAGAATATATATATATATATATATATATATATATATATATATATACGTACTGTAACATCTTCGTATACGTAAAACGGTAAATTTTCAGTAAAGTTGAACGCGCCGGCTAGAATGGCCGATAAGAAATCGTTGAATCGGACCGAACTCTCCTCCCGTGAACGGCACCGACTTACCTACGGGGTGTCGGTATACCCTCGTTGCGATGCTCTTGCACAACGGTATATTAACATTTTTTTATATCTTTCATTTTTATTTTCATTCGCATCAAATTCCTCGTTCTCCTATTTCAGCCGAACACCGAGAAGTTTACATTTTTCGATTAAAATTCGAGTGGTTAATTGGAAAAATTAGGAAAGAGAATAATAAAAATTGAGAATTCGTTGAACAATGATAAAATAAGTGAAAATAAATTAATTAAAAAAAAAAGAAATAGTAAAATACTAAAATTACATAAACTAGGGCAAAATTTCGAGTTTGTTTATGGGATCGAGGTCGGCGAAAATGTGTAATGAAAAGAAAAAAAAAGAATCGTTAAAACAAACGATACAACGTAATTATGATGAAAAAATTTCGTCCTCGAAAGTCGGTGTGTACGTTCTCCAGCTCGACGAGAGTAATATATCGTACATTAAAACGCTGATATACATTACAGCCTTATGTACGTAAATGTTATAGAGCACTTAAGCTTTATAGATCGTTATATCGTAAGGCAAACGACGAGAGAGAGAGAGAGAGAGAGAGAGAGAGAGAGAGAGAGAGAGAGAGAGAGAGAGAGAGAGAGAGAGAGAGAGAGAGAAAGAGAGAGAGAGAAAGAAAGAGAGAAAAGATTGTGTCACAGTGGCTCGCGGTCGAAAAAAATTCACGTTTGTCACGCGACGCTGCGAACGGTATATAAAATATATAATAATCGGTGGGTGTGAGGAAGAAAGATTTCTCATGAGGCGAGAAAGGGATGCAAGTGGCTTCTCTCCCGTGGCTCTTGTGCAATATAACACATACGAGAGCCATGACCTCGTAATGGTGGCATAATGATCCACGGTTGACTCGCTTCGAGGCTTCGTACACCAGCTACGTACCACCTACCTCTTCGTCTGCTTCTTCGTATTTTTTAAGCGCCATATCCCGCTTACGCACCGAGCACCGAGCGTAACAGAGAAACAAATCACGACGTGGCAAAGTAGAAAACTCGTAACGTAAGAGAGTACGACTCTTATTGGACTTTCTCTCTCTCTCTCTCTCTCTCTCTCTCTCTCTTTCTCTCTCCGTCTTGTTCTATAGCTTGGTTCAAGTACTTTTCGAGTAGTTTTCTCGAGTAAAATATATCCTCGCTTATGGATATGTGAAACTCACTGTCCTCGGTGCTGAGAAAATTCGAACAACAAAATTCAACACCCGTTAGATTTCGAATTAACATATTTTCTTTTTGAATATAATAAATTACTTTTTGTTTTCAAAATTTATAAGTGTTATAAATATTACCTTGATCGAATGAGTTTTTTATTTGATTGAATAAATCGAATTTTTTGACTTTCTTACTCGGAGAGAAAATTTAACCGGTTTTCATCAACGAATCATGAGCTCGAGTCTTAAATTGATAAATCTGTTTTTTTTAGCGACATAGATCGTATTAACAATACTATCGAGATAAATATAAAATAATTGTCTTAATAAAAAGAAAATAACGAATTTAAAACTGTCTCTTTTTTCGAATAAAAAATAAAAACCAATTCTTATCAATTAATTAATCATTGAACTTCCGATGAAATTTCGATTATTTTTCGTTATACATCAACCGTTCAATCAATTATTAATTATTAACTTGGTCAATTTACAAATTGATATAATGTATTTCATAATTAAAAATTAATTAATTATCAAGAATGAATTAAAAATTAATCGTTAAAATGCCTCATGCACGTTAGAAAGAACAAAGAGAGAGAGAGAGAGAGAGAAAGAAAAGAAAAGAAAGAATCGTTTGACGTTCAGGCTGAATATACAGATTGGATCGAGTTTCGAGATGAGTCCGTCTTGATCTTACTCGATGACGCGGGTAAAATAATGAATCAGGACTGTGTTTCAAGGCCTCGAGGTTTATATCAGGCCTCTCGCCAAAACAATATTTTCATTAATAGGCGATTGCCCGAAGAACGTGCGATTTTTCCAACGAAATAATTAATGTCCTATGTACACACCCATATATATATATATATATATATATATATATATATATATATATATATATATATATATATATATATATATATATATATATATATATATATATATATATTTACTGGTACATGCACGATGTACTTATACGGACGGTCTGGGCTAACGAGACACGGCCGGTATAAGATCTTTCCACGCCGCACGTGTTTTCAATAAATTCGCAAGTCCGCCAAGTACGGTGAAGGATGGTGTATTTACCTTCAACGTCTCTCGTATCAACCGTATATATTCTCTTTCGCGAATCTTCTACCGCCTGTGAATTATTATTCATTCGCCATGGATTTCCCATGAACTTCTTCTCCGCGTTTGCTCAGATTTTTTCTTTTTTCACTGTTTATATCAAATTTTCTTCGAAGAATTTTACATCTTCCCACCGTGACGATGTGTCTTTTGAATTATGATTATTGGAAATATGAGAATATTAATCGAATAAAGAAAAAAACAAAATTTCTCTTGGTTTTTCGTAAAAAAACACCTTTTTTTAAACTAAAATTGTAAAAAAATTCTGATCGCGATAGAACCGCGAGCCTATTTTTGTTTTTATCATTACAAATAAAATTGGTATTAGATCGATAGAAGCAAAGTCAATGCAATATCAAATTTAAACGTGATTATTTATTTTTTCGTTTTTATTTGACGTCAAAAAATCAGATTTTTATTTTCTCAACTTCGTTCGTTTTTAAGCACGATTGTTCGACCGAAAATGTATTGCTCGCCATTGAGTCATATCGATTTTACATAAAAATACAAAAATTCGACACAAAAACGAAAAAAAAACCGTAAAAATTGTACTTTTTTTCATTTTTTTTCTAATTTGTATCTATGACAACCTGCTTGTATGTAAGTATGTTTTTTTCTTCTATTATCAGCATGACGCGTGCGGTCTTGGGGCGATGCAATCAATGAGTCACCGGAGAACGACTCTATGCCTCTCGTTGTAATTCATTGTGATGATCGAGCCCACTTCCACCCCCCTCCCCCCCACCCCCTGCCCCCTCTCACCACACTATTTCGATTCAGCCTCGACCATATAATACTATTCTTCGCTATAGTCAAACCAGTACCAATGTCTGCCTCGACACGAGACTGACTGTAAAATTCATTGTTCTCGTCGGTTTACAAAGAGTGTCGCGTGGGTCCCCAAATCGTTGATTCGGACGAATGGATTTCCACGAATTGCAGTAGGTAGAGAGGTAACACTGGTACGACAGTTCATCCTTTATATATTAGTTTCCTGTCGAGGGTGTTCAAACTTTTTTTTTCTTTTTTTTTCAAGGAAATGTGTTTTAAAAATAAATTTTTTAAAATTCTTTATAAAAATTCTTGAAGCAGCGTCGATGTTAATCGAGTTATAAAAATAACTTTTTTCGACATTCTTGGAAGTCATTCTTGAAGCTATTTCTGGTTTTAATAAAAAAAAGGGGCGGGAATAAACAAATAATTGAAAGAAAACGATTTAATTTTACTCCAAAAACATATTTTTCACTTTAGCTCGATGAGCTAAAAAAATTGTATTTAGTCGATCGATAAAGCGTATAACGGCGCTTTATTCGTCAAAAGTCAAATAAATTTGCGAATTTAACGATAACACAAATTAAAGACCAAAAAAACGTATCCAAGGTGAAATTTGTTTTCCTAAATTTAGTCGTTTTTCCTTTACTTCAATCCCTATAAATATTTTGAAGTTTTTATTGATTCGAGAAAACCTAGCATTCATCAATTTGTAACGCGATAAAAATCTGAATTATTTACGAGCTAAAGTGTCAGGCGAGATAAATTTACTATTTTTTTTTAAATTTTTATTCACGCAATCATCTCATCGCTCGATTTCCAAAATCGTAAACGCGAATGGTCAATTACAAAACTCGCTCGGATAATAAAAACGAAACGCGCGTCGTTTCCGTGAAGAGTCCGACGGACTCAAAATTTCCCACGTTCCTTCGCGTTCTTTCGTAACGAATCCAAACGTCGACTCGGCGATAAAACTAAACCGATCGATTGCCCTCGATATATATATTATTTTTTTAATCGGAATTTTGGTCGACGACCCTTATCTCGTCGAAAATACGATTTATCAGCGAAATAGTAATCGGTCGTGGTCGCGAAGAAAGAAATTGATCGATCGGTTTCTCGAATTGCGATCGTGACGCGGATAAACGATCGAACTTCGTCGTGGAATCGGCAATGCGAAATTTCATATCTGTGCGAACGTGTTTGGCCGTCCTTGCACGAGAGTACCTCTACTCACCTCGCCACGATCTCCTCTTTCTCTCTCTCTCTCTCTTTCTCTCTCTCTCTCTCTCTCTGTCTCTCTCTCTCTCTCTCTCTCTCCACTCTCGTAGCAAATGCCAAGACAACACACCGCAGTGACTTCCGAGCACTCGAGCAGAGTCTACCTGTTGCTCGAGTTGGAAAGGCTGTGCGCGACGCACCGAGACCTCTCCTATATTTCTCTCTCTTACTCTTAACTTACCTGTGCTCGGACGCTCCGGTATTAGTTCCGAGCTCGTTCAAGATCGCCGCACGCGCGAAATTATACACTCGAGTTTACAGCTGAAAATTCACCGAGGTAAAACCCCCTCCCGCTAGGAATTTACCGTAATATCCGTATAAACTGTTTTCTCGTTCCTTCGGAATGTTGCAAAGTAGACAAAAAAAAGAAACAAGTAAGCAAAAATAAGAAAAGAAAAATAAATATTTAAAATTTGTTTAACGCGGACGGGATTAAAAAAAAATATGCGCGATTTAAAAATCATTCGATAATATTTATATTCGTAATATTTATGCCGGTAATTATCGCGTTGATTCCGTGTGAAAAAATAATAAATAAAATAATAATAAAAATAGGTGGTTCGCGTGAAATAGTGCGATATTTTTATGACTGCAGTGATGGAGAAAGTTTTAGTGCACGAGTGTCGGGAATTGTGAAACTTGATACACTTGAGGATTTTGAAGTGTGGCGAATCGAACGCTAGGTGAGAAAAAAGAAACATTGAACTTGTTAGAAATTTCATACCGGACGATTCTCAAACGCCTTTTTACGAGGGAAATTTTTATTTTTTAAATATTAAATTGACTTCAATTAAATAGTTTCCATTCGATCGTACAATTATCAAAGTTTATTCGATCAATGGCAAAATCGTAAATCGACTAATTGATTAAGTCAATCGATTAATTCCATTTTATTACGATAATTTGTATTATTATTTAAATAATTCAATAAAATGTCATTTTCGTTAGGAGCTTTGACACACATTTTGCACACGAAAAATTGTAAATATTTTCCAACCTTAAATTGATTTCAATCGATTAATTACGGAAATTGTTTTAATCGATAGAAAAATTGTAAAGTCGTCTAATCAATTATACGTCGCTTAATCAACTCCAATATCGAAAACTAATTAACATTATAATCAATAAAATAATTAAACGACGAGTCTCACTCGGTCCGAATGGTCGATAAGAGTTGCATCCTTAAAGATTTCCCGATTCGTCCTTTCCGAGATTCGCAATTATCTCTCCTTCCCTTATTTTCCTCGTCGTTCGAGAAAATAGTCCGTCGAACGAGTTTGAATCTCATGAATAACTTATGACTATTATTGCAAAGTCCTCGTTTAAAACCCGATGCTTTTACGTATCGTGACTGCGTAGGTGACAAACGATTGAATTGGCAGCTATCTAACCGATAATGGAAACGATCGTATCTTAGAAATCGTTTATCGATAATAAATCGTCGTAAAGAAAAAAGTATCGATTACGAGTCGAACTCGATCGATTCGATCGATTGAAATTAATGACATATCGGAGATTGGAACGTTTATTGACAGTGACAGTATCACGCGTATGAGAAAGCTGATCTATATATATTAATAATGAAATCGATACGTATATATGTATATGTATCGATTTCATTAGTACTGCTTTATAGGTCTCTCGTAACGCTACCTAGGTACGGATATACGCGTTTATATATACGTACGGATATGTACGATCGATATATATATATATATATATAAATATAGTGACGGGCAGGTACTCGCGCTTTCGGAATTCCACGGTGCGCACTCGAGCGCGTCCGGATCGAGCTGACGTCATCGTTCAGAAATCAAAGGAATTTGGTTCTCGGCTGCTCGGCCGGGGATCCCCGAGGCCTCTCGACGTCGTGCTGTACCGTCACCTTTTCCTATATGCTTTTGCAGTTCATTACCTATATATATACATATATGTGTGTGTGTGTATATATATATAATTATAGTTGAAACGTAGGTATAGTTTATGGTATACTCGCGTATACTTATCGCTATCCGGTTTCTACGAATTCCTTCTCCCGAGATCGAGAAGATTCACCGATTACGACACGCGATCGCACGCGAGAATCCATTAACCGGTAGCTCGAATATACGAAAAAATAATGCAAGCTTGTATGTAATTTTAATGCAACATTTATAAACGTTACTTATCGAGAGTTTGCATAAGTTTCGAGTAGAATTTATAATTTTATTTCGTAGGAGAGGTTCTTCGGTTTATGAAGATTTCGTATACGGTATTTGGATCGAGTATCGGCGTCTTTAATTTGTAAGTAACGCGTTTGTATACAGATTTTCAAAGTAATATTCTTACGACGAGTGAAATTTAACGAGTGTGGATTTTAAAATAGGGAGAACGAAGAAAGAAAATGCGAGAGGATATAATTTATGAAAAGATTAGTCGATTCGTAGCCAACGACTTTGTTCCATCGGGTGATTAATTAATAATCAAAATAATTAATGGATTGATAATTAATTATCGAGACAAATCATAAATATTAATCGATAATCGATCAATGATTAAAATAAACAATTGATCGATAATCGATTAATGATAAAAATCAATAATTGTGCGATTATTTGAATCGATAATTGGTCAATTATTAAAATAAACAATTGTGAAAAAAATCAATATTGCATCGATCGTCCGTTATAAATAATCGATCGATCCTTCGTTAAATATCCAATCAACATTCGATCGTAAAATCGGCGTTCGATCGATCGATCGATCATTCCTCTCCAAATTAATCGTACATTCTTCGGTCCATATTCATCATCATCACTCGGCGATCACCGTCCCATCGAAAAGTTCGCGCGAAACAATTCTTGAAATGCTAATGACCCTCGATTAAGCCGACCGTACAATTGAACCTTTCCTTGAATGCATATCCAGCTTGATTCAATATTTCGTACGTAACAATGTCATTTATATTCCTGAAAGTCGTCGATTGAGCGCGCGAGGTTTGTCGAATGGTGGCGCGAGATTCCCAAAGACTCAATGACCGTTCTATAGTCTACGTTACCAGCGCGAACTATACGTATGATCTACATACGATGTGTGGGACTGTAATAAAACATATGTATATATATATATATATATATATATATATATATATAGTCTACGTATATATATATATAGAAAAAATACAGAGCGCGTCACTGAAAAGAACAACGGGCGTGAGTGATTCACCGCGTGCGTCGGCCCCGGCGCCCCCTAGCCCCCTGGTGGCGCACACACGAGTCGTTCATCGTCGGCGCCGTAGCCACTTCAGAAGGTTTCAGACGCCGGCGATTCTCCGCGAGTTTACAGCTCGCGTCTATCGTCGCTTCGAACCTCGGTCTCGTCTCTTTTTTTTTTCTTTCTTTTTCTTCTTACTCTTCCCTTCGTCTTCTTATTCTCAATCACGCCCGTGTGTAGTACATGTATCTCTCTATATAATACCAACGTATAGACACGATGTGTATTTATGTTTATATAACGTACGTGATATATCTCACGTGTGTAACGGTATTGGTAATCGTTACGGTATAATATACATATACTTATAACGTATACGCATAGTTAATGGAGTGTATTCGCCGCAGTGGCGCCTAGATCAACGAAACAGGAAGCTAATGATTATTGCTACCCTCTTTTTCCTCGGTATTAACTGTCCACTTTGGCCACGAGTACGATAAAGGTACTTGTGCGAGGGATTCATCGTCGGATAGAAGGTTGGGCTTGAATTTTTTTTGTTCGTCTTGGGAATAATTTCATGATGACTCGACACTTGGATTTTGTCGATCGTTGTGCCGATGTTTGTCTCGAAATTTGAATGTTCGGATTTTAGAATTCATCGTTTTTGTTGTTGTGTCGACTGGTGAACATTTATTGACGATTGTATCAACTGTTGGATATTTATTTATATTTTTGTGTCGATAGTTCGCTTGAAATTTGAATAATTATTGATATACTTCTGTCGACACTTCAAAATCTGTCGATATTTCTGTCAACCCTTGAAAATTTGTCGATATTTGTGTCGACACTTCAAAATCGATCGATATTTGTATCGACACTTCAAAATCTGTTAATATTTGTATTGACACTTAAAAATCCGTCGTTGCTTCCGTCGACGCTTCAAAATCTGTCGATATTTTTGTCGACCCTTGAAAATTTGTCGATATTTGTATCGACACTTCAAAATCAATCGATATTTGTATCGACACTTAAAAATCTGTTAATATTTGTAATGACACTTAAAAATCTGTCGCTATACTTCTGTCGACGCTTCAAAATCTGTCGTTACTCCTGTCGACACTTCAAAATTAATCAATACTCTTGCCAACACTTCAAAATCTGTCGTTTATTTTTTCGACACTTCGAGACTCTGCCGTTTATATTCTATTCTTAACACTATCCTTCCTAAACTTAACACCATCGTTCCTTGTCGCGACACCTACAATTCTATCGATACTTCCCTCGCAACTGAAAACCATCGCTATCTGCGATATACTTCCAACTGCACTCGCACTTATCGCAATAATGAAATCTCTCTAAATATCACGATCGACACTTACGTCTCTCGATCGACGTTTCTATCTACAAAGCAAAGTTTAAAGTGTTCATGAACACTCTAATCTTGAAACGAGAAAGTTTCGAGCTACCATGAACACTTAAAACCCTCGTGTCTTTGTCGCACTAACCGCGACGTTTGAAATTTTGCCTCCGTCGACACTTCGTATTTTCGGAGTTCGTAATATACGCATTTACGTTCCCTTTACTTACCAACCGCGCTGCATCTGTCTCTTAATTGCTTTCCCTCCCCTAATATTTTTTCGTCCACGATCGCACTATTATGATTTTTGATGGCTCACGCTGATGGACATTGACCAAGATTGCGTTCTGGGAGGAGAAGCAACGTTATTGAAAATAAACGGTAGATCTCTCTCCCTCTTTCGTATATTAGGTACAGTGCGTATGCACTGTCTACTGTATCGCGTATCAGCGTTTGAACGCGAAGGGAATCGACCCTACGGAAATACCCGATGCTATTTTAAGTCGCGTATGTGTGTGCAGCGCGATGAAAAGGGAGAAAGAGTAGGGACGCGCGAACCGATTCATGCGTTTCGCTCTATACGACAAACTCCCTCGCGTCTTAATTCTCTAAATTAATATTATTCTTTTTTTTTCAACGATAAACGAATCTTACGTTTGGCGCTAAAACGAAAAAAAAAAAATACAAAATTCGATAACACGATTCGAAATTTATTTCTGAATTTATTAATTGGAATTAAAAATAAAATTATGCGCGGGAGTCGAAATTTCGGAGAAATTTTCACGATAAAAGGAAAAATTGCGATAACGCGTGATTTTTTATGTCGATAATTTTTGTATCGTCGTTTAACTTGTAATTTTCTATCGGATATACTTCTCCCCGTCTCTACGATACGAAGAAAAAATGATAACGGGTTTAAGATTTCGAATTATTCGAAATGTGGCACGAATAAAGAGATTCGAGCGATAAGAGGATGAACACAGTGAGATAAGAAATTATGATACGAAGAAAAAGATGATAAAACGTTAAATCTCCTTCGAATAAAAAAAAGAACAAAAAAAAATATCGACTCTTCAAAGTTCTCAAGATCCGAGTGAAAACGGGAAGGTTTCGAGATAATCACACGACGAAGGAGCGAAGTAAGATGGAGATATCAGATATTAGGAAGATAGAGATGTGAAAGTAGATTCGTATACGTACGAAGCTTTGAAACTTTCCACATTTTACAAAACATCTCTATTTCGAGTTAACTGTGTTAAATCGAGCCCCTAATTGCGCATCGCGCCACTCATTTGCAATAAAACATTACGAGCGTCGTGCTGAAACGTTCTTAAGCGTTGGGAGACGCTTTATAATTGACGAAAGCACGATGATGTTGCCAATTTCTATCATAGATGAATTACATATTATCGTAGTTCTCATTATTATTATGATTATTATCTCTACATAAATAATATACATAATAATAATTATAATGAGAACTATAAATGACCTTACATTATTATTATTATTATTATTGTGATTATAATGTACATTTTAATCCTGTAAATAATAATAAAAATAATTAAAACTATAAATGATATATTTTGATTTTTATAAGAGAGGAAAAGAGTTGTTACCTTCCGGGACGATAAATTCGTATAATAATAATAATAATAATAATAATAATATTATTACTACATAAATTTATCGTCCGGGAAGGTAACGACTCTTTTCTCTTCTCTCACAATTAATCTTAAACCCCAACAATCATAAATTCTATCTAGCCCAAAATTCTAAACGCCACGATATACGTGTCAATGCTTGCGGGACCCTGTTGCATATGTATATTCAAGCGACTAGAGAATAAAAAAAGAAAAAAACAAACAAAAAAAACAAAGGGCAATTCGTCCGGCGCTTCTGTGTCGTTTCGTTCTGTCAAATAAAAATAGAGCTACATATATATGTGAAATCCAAGAAAAGCAACCGTCGAGCCCTTATAACCGGAGTCCGTATGAGCTACGATGCCTTTCCGGTCTTCGAATTTCGAACGCGCTCGCGCGACAGAGAAAAACTCATCGCATCGACTCGGTCGACTATTACTGTTATAGGTCGAGACGAACTAAACGATAATAAAAAGTGTATAAATATCGATATACGGCCATTTTAGCCTCTCTATATATGTATATAAAGGTATATATATGTACATATATATATATATATATATATATATATATATATATATATATATATATATATATATATATATATACCTTGCTGTGTGTGTGTGTAGTCGGAGTTCAATGCACCTAAGTGCAAGAGCAACAGCAGCAGCAGCAGCAGCAGCAGCAGCAGCAGCAGCAGAGAGCTTACGTGCTCATGGTTCTCTGGTTCTACTTCTACTGGAGTTCTCTCTCCCCCCACGCCTATATGAAGTTAGCCCCCCATTTTTCGATTTTCTTGATTCTTTTTTTGTTCCAGGTTGTTCTACATTTGTTCTAAATTGTTCCAGAGTTTTACTTTGGAACAATGTTAAGAACAACTAGAACAACCCAGAACAACAGAAAAATTCATTTTTTGAAAAATGGGGGACTGCTAAAAAACGGTTTTTGCTATATCTTGTTTAATTTTTTTCGGAGGGTTTTAATATTTTGGAACAATGTTCAGAACACCTAGAACAACTCGGAAAAACAACAAAAATTTGACTTTTTGAAGAATGGGGGGCTGCTAAAAAAATCGTTTTTTTTTTTAATTTTCCGCCATGTTTATTTGTTTATCGACTTAAAATTCTGGAACAATTTAGAACAAATGTAGAACAATCTGGAACAACAACAAAAATTTGCAGAATCGAAAAATGGGGGGCTAACTTCATAGAGGCTCCCCCCACTCCCCTCTGCCGTTGTATGTGCATAAGTTCAAGCATTTTCTCATTCTCGTTGTTGAACGAAAAATTATACACTTCTCTCTCTCTCTCTCTCTCTCTTTTTTTCTCTTTATCTCCATCTTTCTCTCGCGAAGCACGTTGCACTTTCGACTTTCCCACATAATGTATCAATAATTGAAATAGCGAGGTTTCGATATACGAATGCCGATAAATGAAATATAATTTCATTGTGTCGAATTAAAAATTGCGGGAAAGCAGGAGTTTTTTGAAAATTTGAATCTTTCTGCGACGAGGGTGTGACTAAAGGACATGGGGGGCTAATAGGGGTTTAATAGGGATTTAATTTGTACATTGAGTCTGAAATCAGGGAATTCAAATATTATCCGATAACGATTTTTATGCAAAATTTTAGAGATTACTTTTAAATATTTGTCGTCGGTAATATTGGCGCAGCCGTTTTGTATTTTGTTGTTTTTATAAAAGAGATCGCCGACAGTTACGTTGAAACTATCGAGTTAGGAATTTTCATTAAATTCGAATTATTAGAGACTTTGATTTGCTTTGGGTTTTTTAGACATTCAAAATTTTGACATTGAAATCAAAATCGATCGACCTTGAAAAATGTCAGACACCGTTTTTTTCGTCTAGCGCAGTGCGATTTTTAAGTTTCGAAGGGTTTATAAGAAATTCCAAACGACCTTGGAAACATCTGGGTTTTTCTCAAAAATCAAATTATTTTTAGATTTTTTTACTCGGCCAGAACTCACCGTTACGAATTCTTCGTTCGAATCGAATCAATTTACGGTTTATGAATCGACTCGATTCCTGTCCTTAAAATTAAATAATTAACGCAATAATCGACGATTTTTATTTGCAACCGTCGCCATTTTTATTTAATAATTATAACGACCGGTCGAAGAATCGAGTTGAAAAAAGAAGAAAAGTGAAATTACTTCCAGCGATAAATTCCGCTTTCAGAGGAATTAAAAAATAAAAAATAAAAAACAAAAAACAGAACTCGTGATTCTCGGCTGAACCGAGACATCCGGGAATCATTCCTTCGATAGAGAGGCATGAATTTTCTTATTTTGCGACGGCGCATTGCGTTACTTAACTCGCGAGAAACGCTCTCGCGTTTAACGATTGCCCGTGATCTTGCTTTAAGGGGAATCGTTGAACGAAAAGAGAAATTAATATTCCTTTTAATCGACTCGATCGCGCGCTACTGTCGTCGCGAATTGACCCTCGCCTTCTCTTGCCAGTATTATAAAGAAGGAGAGAAAGAGAGAAAGAGAGAGAGAGAGAGAGTCCCATTAAGGGCAAGAACGGGCAGATGTTGAATTCGTGGTAACTGATAATATTATATATGCTTTAACGTGTTCTTTACCGAGGACTTGGTCAACCTTCGTCGTAAAACGTTATTGACCTCGTTTTTCATTCTAATCCGTAGCGAAGCAATTCCTTCGAGTCTCGATATATAAATTTGTTTTTTAATATGCTTTTTTTATATATTTGTTTCCAATACAATGCTCTCATTCATGAAACCTCAGATCTTTTATTGCTGCTATTTTCATGCAATTTCGCCTGAAATTGGTAAAATTACTTTTTTCAATATTTATTGGAATTCATCGAATGTCAAAAATGTTTGCAATTCACGAGATATCGATCACGACGCGCTTAAGCAATTAAATAATGGACGGTGCATTTAAATTAATCGTTAATTTTTCAATCAACGGTCTTTTTTATTGAAACAAAATATTATTTCTGAATTTTGTTAGTTTGCAAATTATCAATTTTTCTGTATTTTTGATTTTTGTTTTCAATTTCCTTATATTTCTTATTTATTTCAAATTCTTGGGGCTGCTGTTTTATTGAAATTTTACTTGAAAACATTCGTGAAATAATTCTTTCGATGCTCAAGCGAATAATTCGAACGCCTGTAATTTTTGTAATTCGTAAGATGACGATAATGATACGTTGCAGCAATAAAATGCACAATGGTACATTTCTCGGTTATGAGTCGAAAAGTGAAGTACATTCGTAGACTCATAGCTCGCCGGAGAGCCGCCGGAACAACCTCGGTTCGAGACGCTCGATTTCACGTCTGCCGCCACGAGATCATTGGAAATCGCATTCAATTACCGTTCCCTTTACTCTTACATACCACGATAATTCGAAACCCAGCAGCAATGAATCGTAATAATGTACCGTAATTATATACAGATTGTAATTTTATCCAAGGAAACGAGATATCGAACGTTTCCGGTGAATTGCGATTGTGATTTTTCTAACGAATGAACGCAGACACTTATAGAACGTTACAGAAATATGCTTCCCGACTCTCTTTTTTTATTTATTTAATTTCCTGATGAGGAAGGCTTTGTTTTTGGATAGAAGAAAATTCGGGTTTGAAGCGTCAAGAGAGAAGTAAGGTGCAAATTTTTATTTGCAGATTTATCAATTCGTCACATTTGACGGTTAATTTTAATTTGCACAAATTTCAATTTGTCACGTTGACGAAAATTGTGCAAATTCTAATTCCAAGAATTCTCAATTTCTCATTTTTTTTATCAAACTTAAAGTTTTTATATTTGAGAAAATTGTGCGAATTTTTGTTCAAAGATATTTTGACATTTGTCTTTAAAAAAAAATGAATTTTCTCACACCTGACAAGAAAAAGCTAAAACTCAATCTATAATTCAAAATAATCTAAGACGATACGTTTAATTCCATTTGCAGGTACGTCGAGCGAGGATTTGGTGCCACAATTGCTCGGAATGTTCGACGAGTTGGCGCGTCGTGGCGAGGGTTGTTCTTACGGTGATCTACAGACGTCAGGAGGTGCCTGCAACATACCGGTCGCGATACAGAAACGCCTGAGTCTCGTGCCGCATTCTCATCGTGGCTCCATATTCGGTCAACTGTGTTCGTCGGACATGGCGACGACAACGACGACGACGACGACGACGGCGGCAACGATCGTTGCGCCTTCTCGATCGCAGCCGGAAACGAGAATGGATGGAAGATCGAGAAGAGAGGAGGACGAGTACGACGAAGAAAACGAGGAGTCAATCTGGCGAGTAAGCCAGAAAATCTCGATCGAGGAACATTCGGCGAGTTCTACACCGGCCGGAAATATCGTCGATTCGAACGAAATCGTGGAAACCCCGAGGGAAAACGAGGTCGCGAGCGACACGACGATTTCCGTCGGCGTTTCCTCGACGAGAACAGAGACGACGAGCGAAAAATCTATGTATCGGAGGGAATCGAACGTCGCTCTGACACCGTTGAGATACAGCAGACGTTCCGGTGGACGTGCCGTCGTCAATAGACCACTCTCGGGTAGTTCGATCGCCTCGAGCACATCTTCGAGCGGTTGCAGCAATCAGGGAAACGCTAATGCCGCCAATCCTTATTTGACGTCCGTCGAATCGCTCGCCGATACGTGCGCGAGTTCCCAAGGTAAATTTAGCCATTCTCGATCTTCCATAATTGTTCAATTCCCGCCTCGATACAGCCTCTTCTCGTTTGGTGAAACGAGACGATAATTTGAGATTAATATAATAGAAATTTTGTTAGGATTATTTTATGGATTTTCTTCTTTCTCTTTATTCAGGCTCCGGTGACAGCGGCGTCGTCACGATATCGGAGGCGAGCTGTAGAATACGCGACGTCGATTGCAATCAACGTAGAAACAGCTCCGAGGCTGATTCTTCGATTTATCACAGACCGCGATACTGCGACCCTCATCGAAATCCCGTTGAGAGAGTCCTACTGGAAATCGTCGATACCGAGGCCATATACGTGGAGCATCTTCGACAGGTCATTCAGGTACGTGATTTCTTGAATTGTACACTCGTCCAGGGAAATAACTGTAGTTCCAGGCTCGCGTTATTGGATTTCTCTTATCACGATCTGAAGATCAGGCGACGATGGACGTAGTTCTTTTTTTCTCTGGGGATTGGAGGAATTAGTTTCGACGAAGACGAGCTTCGATTGAAAAAGAAAGATTTATTATTGTTATACCATTGCCGGTTTAATGAAAATTTTCAACTCGTTGCTACGCCACGCTAAACGATGTCGCAAAATCGTTCTTTCAGCCAATTTCCTGAAATTACGAAAACGAGAAGCAATGGTGAACACTGTCGAATTAAAAATACCGAATGACAGTAAATACTTTGAAATAATATAAACAAGACGACGAAAAAACTGGCTGAAGAAACAAATATGAAAGTTTTTGACAATTCCTTACAAAAAGGAATATTACACTTGGAGAATTTGCAGTCGTGTCAAAATTACAATTAGCAAGTAATAAAAATCTTTGGGATTTTTTTTTTTGCTATGTGGGGATCGATTTATTACGACCTATATTTTTTAATATGCACTTGGAAAAAACATTCGGCAGAAATTATTGGACAATGTCGCAATACGAAATAAATGCTGGATACTACAAACGTTACAAAGTTGTAAAAATATCCATGCGTTCGATGAAAGCATCGATCTCCGTTACCGAGTGCAAAATCTTTTTCGCAATCTCCCATTGCTATTAATGCTCGACCCAATCCCCTTTCGCAATTAATGCATCATCGTGGTTCTCGGTACAAACGTGACCCTTCTCTCCGAGGATGTCAATCTAATACATCCGGTTAATTACACGATATTTTACTAAGGCGTTTTTTCTTCATCGCCGTGGCTGTGAACCAATCAACGAGTCGAACGAAGCAATGCAAAATTAATTGTATACTCTTCATCCTGAAATTATCAATTGAAATATAATTGACAATATCTAATAATTGTTTCAGGGCTATCTCATATTCTGGAGAGACGACCCTGCAGGATTAGTGCGAGAATTGCAACTCAACGATTTGTTCAGCAACATCGAAGATATTTTCGAGTTTAACAGGTAAACAGAAGTAATGAAAATATAAAAACCACTGGAGAATGACGAGCCGCTAAAGTTTATGTTTTCTTTTATTACAGAGAGTTCCTAAAAGAAATAGAAACCTGCGGTTTAGATCCAGTCTGCGTAGCAAACACGTTCATAAAACGCAATGCAGGATTCAAAGTTTACACCGAGTACTGCACCAATTACCCGAGGTAAGATTACAAAATCCGATAAACGAAATATTTCATACGCGTTAGTCGAATATACGCTTCTTGATAAATGGGAGATTAAACATAAATATAGCCACAACGTATGTGCAAAGTTTGAAATAATTTGACGATACAGCTTGGGAAATATATGATTGTAAAATATGCTTGGGAAATTCGACAGAACCGCAAATTATTCTATCGAGTAATAAATAATTATCAGCCATTTTTATTTAATTGCAGGACAGTCTCTGTGCTGACCGATCTCATGGGCCAAGAAGCGACCGCAAACGCTTTTCGAGAACGTCAAGCAGCTCTGGGGCATGCACTGCCACTCGGTTCGTTTTTGCTCAAGCCGGTTCAGAGGATTCTCAAATATCATCTCCTTCTCGAGGTAATTCAGTCATTCGGCTCTTGATTTGCACACTGGTTGTCCAACGGGACATGGGTAGTAGTGATTTCACACAAAACAAGTTACCTTTGTCACGATGAGTTGGAATAAGATTAAACGTTAATCTATATTTTTTTGTAATCATGTTAATCCCCACATGAGAATATTCATACGAACACTAAGGAACTTAATGTAGTATTTAAAAGATTCCACATGTTTTTATAAAATAATCTTACTTCTCGTATATTTCTCATTATGTATATATTTCTTTTTTCTGTAGCTTTAGGATCGACATAAATAAGAACTAATTGTAAGACAAGAAATAAGATAATGTTTTTCCGCTTATAAATAGTGAAAAATAATTTCCAGAATTTGTCGAAAGAGTACGGTGCCGGTTGTGAGCAAAATGGTGACGTAGAGGGACGAAAAGCGATCGAAGGAGCATTAGAAGCTATGACCGGTATCGCTAAGCACATCAACGCGATGAAGAGACGACACGAGCATGCGGTTCGAGTACAAGAGATTCAATCTTTGCTGTACGGTTGGCCTGGTCCGGATTTGACGACGAGCGGTGAATTGGTCGCCGAAGGAAGATTTCGCATGCGCGGTGCTAAAGCACCGAGGCATGCCTTCCTGTTCGAACGAATGTTGCTACTTACGAAAAAGAAAGAGGATGGTTTACTCGTTTACAAAGCTCACATAATGGTACGAAACTCTTCGTCGCGAAATTCATATCGCGATATATTGATCTTCGTATAAGCGAGTCGTTACTCATGTACTTTTTTTTACTCTGCACAGTGTTCAAATTTAATGCTGATCGAAAGTATTCCCGGTGAGCCATGCAGTTTTCACGTAATACCGTTCGATAATCCACGCTTGCAGTACACTCTTCAGGTAAACAAATATTCCTCATGATTATTTATACAAATGAAAGAAAAAGGGGCGAAGCATTATAAAAAAAGGGATTTTACAGTTTGCATGGAGTGGTAAGTTTAATCAGTAAATTCGGTGTTTGTGTCGCTTCCTCGTGTCAAAGCTTCATTTTCGTGAAATTTATTCTAGAGTTAATATACGTTGGTACGCTCGGCGTTGGCAAAGAGTTAAAATATTTCAATTGAATTTCGTTTTTTATCATTTCGCTGGTTCTACCATTTTTCATTTATTTGCATACTATTATGAAATATCGCAAGCACGCGATGTTCTATATTTTTTCCATTGTTATTTTATTCAAGGCTCGTAACGTGGAACAAAAGAGAGAATGGGCTCTTCAAATAAAGAGAGTTATCCTAGAAAATTACAATGCTGTAATACCGTCACACGCGAGGCAGTTGGTACTTCAACTCGGTCAGAGTCAGCAAGATGGTGAGTGACACGAAAGGAGCGAAAAAAAAACATCGAAACTCCAATACGATAAATAAAAATCAATAAAACACTCGGATCTCCGTTTGCATTAATTTATAGAAGATTCGCCGGTGGATAAAGGATCCGCTAAAAAGCAGTATTCTGCACCGCCCGAATATCTTGAGAAACGGAAGCAGGAGAAGGAAAGAAGACGGTCCGAAACCGGATTGAGGCAAAAGTTGAAGAAAAATTCAGGAAAATCGGACAATAGTAAAGTATCAGCCGAGGTAAGAGAGAAAAACAAATATTTAACACTTTAATCATCGTAAACATCTCGTACTTGAAACAAACCGATCCTTATAATCCTTATAATCATACTTTTTCATACTTTAACGATACAATTGAAAATTTCGCAGAATTCTCCGGCGTCTCAGCGTAGAAAACAGCCGGAAGATTCGACGATACACACATCGAGAGATCGAAGTTTGAACAGATCGTTGGATGCTCGAGCCTCCAAAGTCAAAGATCGTTTTACCAATTGGAGAAGAAAATCCGAGCCTGGTTTTCAGTCTTACGTGTCCTTGAATCAATCGGACGATGAGCAGAAGGAAAACGCGCCGGAAGAAGAATCCACGACGCTCGAGGGCGATTGCGCCGAGCCGTTGCCGAACGATCGCGACGTTTCTGAATCGAACGTACACATAGAAAATTCATCACCAGCTGAATCCAAAGACGTTAACGAGCAACAATTACAACAGCAGCAGCAACAACCACAACAACAACAGCATCAACAAGAACAACAACAACAACAACAACAACAGCAGCACCAAGTTCAGACGCAAACTGTCGAGCAAATCGTCGGTCATATTCTCATGCAAAACCAAGAATTTCAACGACTACTCGAGAAGCAACGTAATAACAGTATAATAAACGTACGGCATCAGCAACGTTTCCACAAACACGTATTGCCCGATACGTCGGACGAGAGTGACACCGACAATACGAATTATCCTTCCGAAGTTACAAACAACATAGTCAACAACAAGGATAATCGGAGTGTTCGATCAAATCGTCGAGAGCAGAGATTGGTACGTACGAACAACGCTTGGAACGCTTTCTCGTCGCCGCAACCGCGCGATGTACAACCAACTTTACAGCTTCGTTACGATAATTTGAGAGCCGAAAACGATAAGGTTAAAGTCAACGAGACGAGTCCGAAAAACAAGGCGAATCGAGTGTACGAGAAAAGAGCGATGTTCGAGGCTTTCAAGAGGCAAAGTATCGTTACCGACAGTAAAATCATCAAGACTGCATTGCGCATCAGAGAACACACGGCTAGTGACGAGAGTTCGACGAAACCCGAGAAACATATCGCGGATAATGAGTCTAGCGAAACGATCAAGCCAACGAGCAAGAATTGCGTGACGAATACGAGAAACGAGTCGAGAGGCAAGAGCGAGGAAGAAGAGGTTTCCAAGGGTTTTGGCAATTATGACAATCTACAACACGTTTGGGACGGTATGAACGAGGAAAAGGACGATAACGACAGTCCAACGAAACCGGCAGTTTGGTTGACAAAATTGTGCGAGGGTCTACCGACATTGCCGCTAAAAGCTGGCTCGCTGCCTCGAAGCTTTCAGATAAGTCCAAATCCGCAACCTGCGATCACAAAAGCCAGATTTTTACAGAGGGATGGGAAACTGATGAGCGAGAGACCGTTTACTATCGCGTCGGACAAACCCGCGGAAATAAATCTCGAGGATATGGAGAGATACGCCTCGTCGTGCCAACCGGAAGGAAGAATAGCTAAATTTCCGACATCTGCCTCGAGCTCGTCTTCAACATTTTTCCTTACCCTTGATGACAATCTCACCGACGCATATTCGGAGATACACGTGCCTGTGACGTCGACGAACATACATCCGGATCACAAGATCTATCGAGCCAATGTCGGTGGTAGCGCGATTTTTAGAAACGTCCTTTCGAAAGCCGGAAGCAGACTTCAAGGTCTACGAACGACACTGAGTACCGAGACTCTCGAGAGCAACGAGGAATTCGAGAGAACAAAGTATTCGCGCTCGTTGAGCAACGGAAAGACCAAGAAGAAGAGCAGACTGAGACTGTCGAGGGAAACTTCGTCGTCCGACGTCGAGGATCACTCGATCGTCGGTTGTGTTCCCGCGAACGGTCGAAACTTCAAAATTCCAGCGGTGTATTATAAACAGGGAAGTTCCGGTCTCGGCGCTCGTATCGCACAATCCGATTACGCCGATCCGTCTTTCTTGTTTTCCGAATCGAAACGCGCCGAATTGGCGTCGGCCGAGGCACTCGACAGGATAAAGAATGCCGATGAAAAAACAGAAACGACTCGACGCGAAAGCGAGACGGACAGCTTTTACGAGAGATCCTTCGAAACTATCGAGAATTACGTCGATGAGGAAGACGACGATGCTTTTCGGGATAGTGCAATATTTAGCGATGCCGATGAGATTCTCACGACGCGACAGATCAACGGTGTCGGTACGAAAGCCAAAGTCGCGCCTCCCGTGCCGGCCAAGAGAAAACCACGAGATCCGATTAATTCGACCGTGACGTACGAAGAGTCAAAGTTCAAGCCGACCGTCGCTAGCAAGCCTCGCGATCTCAAAGTAAGAGCAACGAAAATTGTGAGAGATCGGAGCGAATGGGATTCGAACGGGAAATCACTGGTGCTAGGGAGTAAGGACACGCAGGGAAAATTGGTGATCGTCGAGGATATCGTGCCGAACAAACGAAAGACTGACACGACTGCGATGGAGAAAAATCACGACGTCTCCGCTGGTCAGAGCCAGGCTGGATGGGTGAGAAAAATGGTCGGACAGTTGCAAGCTCACATCGAGACGTGATGTAACTCATGCGCGACCGAGAGGAACTTTAGGCAACAATTTTGCACGATTGACGAGTAATTTGACATCCCCCTTTGCGCTCACCGACTAATCGCACCCTAGTCTCTATATCTCTTTTTATTTGTCGTTTTCTTTTTCTTTTTTTTAAGGAGAATCGAGTGTATCCGAGACTCGTCGAATTGAGCGACGCGAATGAAAGATTATCGATTATCGCTCAATTCTCGATCGGTCTTAGAAAACACCGACGTATTTGAAAAGAACGTACGACTGAGTTATGAGCACGCAATCATTAAAAATAATTTAATATAAATCGACAGTCGACGTCGCTCGATTCTCCTTAAATCTCGATTTGTATCTTCCAGACGTGAGTGTCCTTAACATCGTTGTTTACGGAAACATTAGACTAATTTTCGAAGGTGGATGAATCACTCGAGCAGAACTTTTACGTATTTTCGAAATAGGGGAGTAGATCGTTTACTTTTTCGAGCATTTTGAATTTTACGCAACGGACGAACGTTTCATAACGCTAGACAAATACTTTTCAACTTTGCGTTCGTTAGAGAAAAACTAGCGTTTTTATTCACACGAAAAGAAGCAGTCTCCAGTATGCAATTTGTTTTTCGTACTACGTAGAGTTAAAGAAAAAACGAGAAAAACGTTTATCTTTTCGCATTTCAATACGTTTCCATCAGCAATGATTATCAGAAACGAAAGTATTCAATTGTACTTCAATAAGTCATGAATGTATATAGTTGTATTAAATTTTATGAACTATAATCGCTGCGTTTGCGTATTTCTTTATTTTACCCATACCGATTTACGTTATTTCAGATTTCATCGTTTCGCGTTGTTAAACGTCCCAACGTTAGTTAATTTTTTCAATACTTTTATCTTATCAGACTCGAATTCGGAGGAAAACAAAACGCGCAGGCTTCTTCGAAGATTCCGATTTTCGTCGCATCTCGCCAATTACGATAGCTGCGTGTCTGTGTCTTCATTATCACAATAATCACTAATATTACAATATAGTCTGGCGTACGTTTTTTTTTATTACGAGAACGTCTATTTACATAAGTTTTGGCTAGTCGTTTTACACATATAAGTAAATAAATAATTAGATCATTATAATAAATTATTTTAACAATACTGTATTTATAAAAAGAAAGAAAATTGCTACAAAGAAAAAGAGACAAGGAAAAAAGTAAACGTAGAAACGAAACGAGAGTGTGTTATTGGTTTTACACATTATGTACAACTGCTGTGAACATGTACGTTTTAATCTATGAATTATTTTGTTGTTCCGATTACACGAGATTTCGCTATGTATCCTAATGTGTCCTGTCACTGCTCTCATATATTTCCCACGAGATCTAATTATACAAGGAATAACCGTTATAATAAAACTAACCGTGTTGATCTCGCTTTTATTTCTTTTTGTTTTTCTTATATATTTCTTTAAAAGAATTTTCCGCGATTGGTGTTTTCGACTTTTGCGTGTAAAAGAAAATAGATTTTCTCTTACTTCAGTTCCTTTATTTCGTGCTTAAACGTATCCCGTCTTGTCTTTCAAGTTAATCGTTTATTTTCTTCTTTCGTTATGTTTCCCTCATTTCTCATCTAAATAACTCTAAGACTTTACTCATTGCAAGAATATTTCTATTCAGTGACACCTATCGATCACTATAAATTTGACTAACAATATGCTGAACGACATATTGACGATAAATTCGAAAGTCTTCAACGTTATGACCTAATAAAATCTTGCGTTATTATTATCATATATATTTGTCTCGTATTCTCCTCGAAATACAATGTTCTGTTCTTTTCTTTCACGACGAAGCTTTATTAAATATAAATATGTATATTTTTATCTCTCTCTGTTTTTTGTTCTTTCCTTTTTTTTACATTACTGTTTTACCTCGGGTCTCAAAATTGATTGTTTCTTTTCTGTCATTCGTGATAGAGACGTTTAAAAATACGGTAATAAGATTTACCGAATACTCGTTTCGAGGCAAAACCATTGTTGTCTGGTCAATGCGGGCAGGTACGGTTCTCGCTGTACTAGTCATTCTACTTTAGGAATGTACTCTTTTCTTTCACTATGAGAAATACAAGATCGGAGTCGTTCTATTATCTTTTTTGTTTGTTTTTTTTGTTACGTTCTACATACAAGAAATAGATACGATTCGCGTCGAAAGTATTGGCCACGAAATTGATCGACAAATACCTGCCATTCATACATTCGATCGTCATAAAATCTTTTAAAAATTACGACTCTTTTCTGTTCTATCAACAAAAATGGATACTTCTTGCTCCCGAGTAATTGTATCGTACGAAAAAAAGACAAAAAATAACGAGTTGTTTATGTAGACCAAAAAATAGGTCCATGCTCTCTACGTATCGTGGTAGTTTTGTATTTTGTCCTAACAGTGCGGTTCTCTTTCTTTTTCTCGTACGCTTCTAGAGGACTTCTCTTAAGCGTCGATCACACGTTATTTACTTTTTTTTTGTTTATTTTCATTGCATATTATCTTTGAAATTGTGAAAACGATTCATGAGATTTTTAGGATCTCAACTGTCTTGTGAGGATATGTGATGAAAGACAAAGATCTGATAATTCTAAGACTACTCAGAAGCAATTGTAAAGTCGCGTGTCGATTAATCATTTTTTTCTTCTTTTAATCCAAATTCTTCGTGTCAGATCGCAACGAATCTCGTTGGCCTAACGAGTTACGACAAACACCGAGAGATATTCTGCGATTGTAAAGTGAAAAATAAAATGTTGCAGTCATCCTTTGGTAGATTTCGGTTACCATTTTTTTCCCCAAGTTCTCGTAAAACTTACACGTCTAAGAAGAAAAGACTTTTTCGTTTACATTCACGACGGCGAATTATTCGAAAATATTTCGTTCTTCAGACTGGATCGTAGAACGTTTTTATAAATTGTCAATTGTCCACGAAGATATACATACGTATATATGGTTTTTTTTTTCATTTACATTTGGTGTCATGCGTTACGTGTTATCTATTATCCGAAGCACATCGAGACCGATCGAAAAGAGAAAATAAAAAAAACGATAAATACAATAATGTACGAATGTTTTATTGATAAAAATTTCCGATTGGGAATGTCTTTTTGTTTTGTTTCTTCTTTTTCCGCGAGATATAATTCGTGATAATTTTCCGACGATAGAATCGGAATTCTATCGAATCTACAATACTTTACAACAATCAAGACACTTTAATGATTAATTATCTGAGCGCGAAACTTCAGATATGCCTTCGATCTTCTCGATGAATCAAATCTTTATTTTTTATTTTTTATTTCATCGTCGTATTACGTCAATCTACGTTCTACTCCAAGAACGTAATCTACCATTGAATATGTAAAGATTTTCTGGTGCGACTTTACAGTCTCTTGTCTCCGAGACATTCTAGTATTCGAAGATCGGGTATAAACGAAAATGTGTTATATCTACGGGAGTTGAAAAATCGCGCGAGGGAAGGTTTACTTTCGTACCTACGTCTGGGACCTATTTCTGGGACTCGGATTGTCTAGAAACGATCTGCTAGCTTCGATTTAATCACAATATTACTCTATCTTGGATAAATTACATTCTTTTGCAGTCTTCAAGCTGAGAATATCGTAATGTCGGGGAAAAAACAAATATTCCTCTTCCAATTAATAATACTTTTTTTTTCAAAAAGAGAAAACAGTAAAAATTCAATGAACCCTCGATCCTACCACAAGTTCATCTTTGACAGCCATTCGAAATCTCTTTTGAGAAAAAAGAAAAACAAACGAACTAATAATTACCAAATCACATTAAAAACTGACTACGATATATCGGTTCGGGTCATAAGAGTTTTCTGAAAATGAAAATTGGACGAAACGTACTTTTCGTGCTTTCTACTTCACACAGAATTGTAATAACAGTACCGTTGCAGTGACGGGACTCGAACCACGTATGTTATACGAGTTGTGCACTTCATGACTGACACATTGGTTTTTCTTTTCTTTTCCTTTTTCTTGTTTTTTTTCTTCATATATAATATATACACAATAACTAAGTAAATCATAAAATGAGACAATTTTCAATAGCTAAATAATGACGGCTTTCATTCGAATCAACGATACTTGACGTGCAAATAATAATAATGATAATAATAATAATAATAATGATAATGATAATAATAATAATCAATAATTATTAATTTACTTGCAGCTTCCAATCGTCGTCGACCGGTATTATACAAAATCTTCTCGCGCCAATTAATTTTAAGCTAATGAAGGCTAGTAACTGGCCTCGTGTCCAGCGAGTATGTACAAATCAGCTCCCTCAGTCTCCGTTAATGTTCCCGAATGAACCAAGTGGCTCTCCAACATCACAACCCTGTTTAGCATAGGAATAAATCGATAATTAAATTTTGCTGTAATTTCTTGGCTCACAGAAACAAATGAGTAATCATAATTAAGATATAAAAAATCATAGAGGAACGAGTCATCGGAAGCGTAAGAAACTATTTATATTTTGTTAATGTTGGCGTATTCGAAGAATTGCCCGGTGCAGTAGTTGCGAAATATAAATGTTCAACTTACTTATCCGAGCCAAGCAGCCTGTATGTTCTGCTCGGATCACTTATTTCTTGCGTTACCTCGCCATTCTTAAAACTTCTGCCTTGCATTCCGTGCTTGTGAAATGCCAGCACGCTATCGGGCAGGCAAACTGGAAATTCGATTCGTTAGTTTCGGAAATATGTGAATAATAATAATAATAGTAATAATATTATTTTATTTACGTACTGATCGATTCAATGTGGAAATTAAAATGCAATTCCGACATTTGTTTTTTGCTGACGCGCGGTTTACCTTGTAACGTTACAACTTTCACGACATCTGAAAATTGATTAAGGTAAATATTTTTTTAAATGATAAAAAAACAGTAGGATATAATTTTCTTTTATAAAAATATGTGTATATGTACTCACTGTCGTAACAAACGAGTATCGCGTCTTTCTCGAGTTGAGTCACACTGATGACCTGAAGATTTTCGCGCCGTGGAATAACAGTGGCTATCAAAAAACGTAAATGTTGTTGTTAATTGTCATTTGGTTTGCGAATCGTGTGGTCGTTTGTTTGTTAATTACCCGATCCATCCATATCCTCCAATTCGTCGCTATGAAACCAACTCGCTCCAGAATTCATATTTATGAGATCCAGTTTCAATTTGTTTTGCTGATACGCTTGTTTAACCGATACGCAAACCATCGGATATTCCATTTGCGGTGCGATTACCATTTCGAATACATTTAGAGGTGACGGTAGGGTACACTCGAAATGCTTCAATAGCATGAATTTATTCAACGGATCGTACCACTGCATGAGAAATATGCCTGCTGGCATTGCGCCGCATAGATATTTGTACCTGTATTAATTAATCTATACGTTATGAACTGCCACAGTGAGAAATTCCGTATCTTCTATGACACTGATTGTATTTTTCGTAACGAATGATACGATACTTAGACGTCGAGTAAAAATATTATGCAATTATCAAGATACGAAGTTGGAAAAATACTTCATTACAATTTTCGTAAAGTAAATTCGGAAAAATTACTCTTTCGATATAAAATAATTCCACTTTTTGTGGTAAGAGAAAAATTACCCATTGTATGGATTTCGACCGACGCAACATTTGCTGCATCCCTTTGTGTCCGGTACTTTCGTTGTTAGGGCAAATTTTCTCGGCACTAATCTCTCAGGTATTTTATTCATGTGCAGAGAGAACCTGTGCGTCTGTTTGCTCTGCATAGCTAAGAGATCGTGTCTATACAACTGTGGAGTTTTGCCTAAAATTTGACAATACGAAAATAATCAGATAACAGGTTTTGATATCGTTTAACAAAAGTTTGAAGTTTTTTAAAAAAATATTCTTTACCAGATAACGACATCAGTACGTCTTTGATAACGTACATCCAGATCGTACGTCTCGGATACAACTGATCTATCGCAGTTTCGTGAAGTTCGTTTAAATTCAAATTATATATACCCTCTTCAGCTGCGATCAATAAATGTTGATCTCTCGTGTCAGGATGAATCCAACTTGCTGTGCAATGTATCCTTAATGGACAACCGTTGAATACCTGCTCGATTTTTGGGAAGAATTTATAAATTGTTCGAAGAATTCGTTTATTAAAAGTTTGAGAGAGAATAAGTGAATGTGCACTACGTTATATGTATCATGCGTTACATATTTGTGTATGAGGAAAGTTACATAGTTTGTGTCATAAATGGCAAAATAATTTACCTTCGAAAAACATGCTCCCATATGAACTTTCGGGGTTGGAGGTAAACCGTTACTGGTTGGTCGTGGCGGAGTGTGTCTTTTTCTGTCCCTTCGCCTCGGTGGTACCGGTGGTGTATCAGACAGCAAATCTGGTTCCATGCCTTCCCCATCTCCGTTATTCGGTATTTCCTTATCACCTGGACAGTATCGTTTAATTTTATACCGACTGTTGGGATGAAATTGACTACGATTGATGATAATGAACAAATTCAAGAAAGAAAGAAAAGCTGAATTCATCTCCTTAAGGAAATATGCCTTTGTACATGCTGTTGTTTATTTCCATAGAGATATGAGGAAAACTATTTTGTATGAACATTGCTTCGCTCTTGAATGTGAAACATTCACCGTCAAATTATGTTCCAGTACCTTGTGCACTTTTTTTACAATGTGAAGCTTTCGAGCTATTTGTGGAAAAACTGAGAATCATTCTACAATTTCAAACCTCAATTTTCCATTGCTAAATTTGCAAATCATCCCATAAAAATTCCAGCAAATTAAATTTTTTGCCTCAGAACCGAGAAGCTCTGCACTCATTTTTTAATTGACAATAAACATCGTAAAGAGTGTAAAGTCATGATCGGACGTTCATTGAAATTTGGAGACAAGAAAATGTATGAATAATAATTGTAAGTTAAAAAATGTAAAATAATTCACAGAACGTTTTTTCAAGTACTGGAAATGTATAAATAGAATATTCTGACGGTGAATGTGTCGTGACGTGTTGTATTTATAAAAGAAAAAGCTGTGAAATGTAGAAGAAAGCTGTTAATATTCGATCGCTTCTGTCACAACGTAATTTTGACCGCATATCGAGGATAATTGTGTCGATGGATATGTGCTGAAAGTATCTGAACTATAGATATGAGCATGCTCTAGGTTCAAGATGCGTGCTCCTACCATTGTACCGAGGAGACTCGTCTCTAGGCCCACTGTCCGATAATGAGCGTTGACGTTGCCCATTGACAGCCGCTAAAGACATGGAGCCGCCGCTAAGAAGCCCATACAACTCGTCCAAAGAGCTGTGACGCCTGGGACTTGCTTCCGACCCTAATACACCCAACCTACTTGTTACCACTATTGTTTGTGTGCTTTTTATAAATATATATATTTGCTTGTATTCGCGAATTTATCGAAGATTCAATTATGAAAACATAATTTGAAGTCACACGTTCGAGTAAGTGTCGAAAAGAACACTACGAATTTTGTTTTCTTTTAACACAATATAGTGGAGCGTATAAAAAGCTAGAGCATGCACTATGTCTCTCTCTCACACTCCCTCTACGTGCTAAATTAAGATTGGAAATATTAATGATCAAATCATATACATTAGAGATGGACATGATAAAAAACGGAATGCTAACATTATTTCTTTTCGTACTGAATCGAAAGTTGATGACTCTGCCATGAATATAGTCCAGTGTCACCGTGAGTTGGACAACATTTCATTACTTGTGCTAGCTTGAGTACAAAGCCTTGTTGGAGTATTTTTTTCACACACACACACACACGGACGAATACACAAACGCGCGAAATCCAGCTATGACAGAGCTGCGAATTCCATCGACGATCGCGCATATTTTGAGATAATGGGACAAGAGGTTTCAACTCTTTTTGTTTGTTTTTTCTTCTTTTTACAGTACTCACCCGTAAGACTCGAGTAGTAACTCCGATGAACCTCGCAATCGTTGGAAGATTCTCCAAGTGGCAGAGTCGCCCTGCAAAAGAAGATTCGTATTTGTAGATCCGGCGAATTTAATCGATAAACTGCGTCTCACCGGAGAAACAGAATTTTTGTTTAGTTCCAACACTTTGCTCGTCATTGTAAAGAAAATCATACACGAGTGAATGAGTTAAATGAAAATGAAAAAGAATATTCTGCATTAGTGATATTAGTTTATTTTTATTTTCTTCTTCAAATTTTCCGTGCCACACAAAAGAGACATTAATTTACTGGAACTATTGAAAACCCAATACCGACAGTTATCAATGAAATGTATGAAATGCTCAAGCGATGGGAGCAGTTTTATTTTTTATTTTCTTCAAAGCCACCACTTCTAATATGCTGCAGATGCATCGACTCTACGGCAAATATTTAGCTATCTTGCAGTTATGCACCGGAAACTTCAACAATCCGAGATCTATGATCGAACTACCAAACGAGATTTTACTGCTCCGAGAAGGAAAACAAAAAATTAAGCGAGTATACGAAGACACCAGGGTGCATAATTTGAAATTATCTTTTTTTTTGTTTTTAGCCTGACGTTTACTTACTGCAGGGAGTATAGCTGGTCGCAATGCCCGTCGACCATCGACATTGCATTTCGCCTGCACACATAAAACTATCGTCACATCACGAACTACCAGGATCACAAAATCCCATCACAAAATATATAATTTACATTTGAAGAATTCACGTACGTTCTTCGACGTATCGATATTATAGAAGTAAAAATGAATTCCATTTGATTCAAAGTTATTTCCATTCTCTTATGTAATATTCAATAAAAATATGGGCAAAGCTTTTATTTTCAAGGAGCCAGCCAAACCTTAATCACTCGAGGCTCAGCGATTACTTTGGATATTCAAAATTTTGCATTCAGACTACAAATTGGAATTCGCGGATTAACAAAATTTGCTGTACCAATGTCAACAATATTTACGAGCGGTCTTTGTTAAATTAAGGATGCTTCGTTATCACAGTCTTCTTAAAAAATATTCAATGAAAATTAAAAGAATATTTTTAAAAAATTTAGTCTTCCAGAAATTCCAAAGTTCATAATTAATCCGTATATTCTGCGGCATTTGATGAAAATGTTTTTAAAACTTATTTTCATTAAATGTCACAAAGTACATTTCTCAATATCTATGTAGCATTATCGTCGTTCGAAAAATATGTTCTAATCCTTGCGATGGCTGATTTTTTCAGAATTTCAGCTAATTGCAATAAATTAAAATCTTCATCAAAAGAAACTTTTGTTCCTGATTCTTCGCCTGAAGCATCCTTAACAAAAATTAAGTGCCCTAAAAAAAACGTGGGCCCAAGTCATATTGTTTAGACACCCACGGTAGAGAACAAAAGGGCATGTAAAATTATTCATAGCTGTCGATGAAATGAGCATACCATGTTTTCGTTTTACTCATCCGACATACAAAATCTAAGGAACGTATTCATCGCTACGTGGTCACAATTTTAGCGCGTATACGTTAGTCGTTACCCATTTCCATTTACTGATTACCAAAACGATTACTGACTTCCGACACGATGCAAGCTTGATGAATAAAAAAAAACATGCGATAGCCAAGAACGAAAAAAAGCATGCATAACGATCAGGCTACTAATCACAGCTACCGACTAGTGAGTGATAAAGTTGCGTTGCTCGTTTCATGTTCTCAAACACGGATTTAGGAAGCGTAAGTGCAAGGTGCAAGGGAAAAGGTTACCTGCCAATACCTTAGCAACAACTCCTCATCAATGTACTGCAATAGACTCCTGTTGGGAGAAATTATTGATATTACAAAAATGATCAACGAAAATATAACACTGTACATTAAGAAAAAATACAAAAAGAAAATACACGAGTAAAGAAATAAGAAAAATTATACGATTAAATGAGCAGACTTCCCCGGCAACGCGGCCTACTATCGATCATACAAATCTGTTTTTCATTTCGTCTGCTTTATCGAGCTTTTATGGAAATTGTTGATACTATAAAACACTCGTTCTTTTAACGAAGATAAAAAACAGTTTGGTCGAATTATAACTATGCTTTTGCACTTTTAATTTTCATAAATATTTTATCTTAAATTTCCAAACGTGTTTCGAAAAATAGTCCAAAACAAACAAAATCATAAAAATTGAACGGTACTTGAGAAAAATGTAATTAAAGTCATTAAGGCAGTTTCTCAAAATCAATAAAAAAATTCACATCAGATAAAATCGCTATTATACCATGTTTTACAAAATGCAATAGACAGAGCGAAAAATAAATCAGACTTGAACGCATGTTATAAAAAGCTGTGTTGGTAGGAAAAGTTATCTCGATCGTAACAAAAAAATCACTAGCTATAATCGCTATAGGATAAACACAATTACGAATATTCATAAAATATATTTTAATTGGCAGTCTTCCACCGTGGCGAGGAGTGGATAAATTGGATTTCCTAAATATATGTAAATATGCAAATTATTCCGACTCGGGTCCTATATGGGTTCACCCGTTCATAAATAAAAATCCACGGTTCTGGAAAATGGAGCCTGACCTGCCCATAAGTTAAATTTTACACTTGGCCCATATAAAATCCGATCACTTATAAGCTAATAATTTTTCCGAAACTCGTAAGATCATCGCATATTGCATTGAGAGAAATAGTTCACTTTTGAGAGATCAGGCCCTATATCGGATCATCTCGGGTGGGACAAAACAACGAACTTTCCAAAATCTATACAAGATTAAACAAAATTTAAAAATATCGTACCGTCCGAAAACATACGAATAGCAAATTCGACGAAAACTATACTTACGGGCTCTACGTTTGTTTTTACAGGATATTGTATCGCACATATCAGTTTCTTTCCTTTCTTTTATCATGCGACGAAATATTTGGCAAGTTCTACCATGCAATCATCATTATATTTTGTTATAGCAGGGAACAATATTTAAATATCAAAGCACATATCGAAAATACCGACAGTTTCCTTTTTTAAATAATTTTAATAATCTGACTGTGAAATATATTTTTTTAGAAGCGAATCAATTTGAAATATAACAACACGTGTTTAAAACAGGAAAACCAATTTTGAGAACACCGACAGTTTCACTCGTTTAATTATTTTGAATAAACTTTTGTAATAGGAATTATCCGATATTCCGGTTTTCTGTTAGAATACGTTTTTTTTTAAAATTCTTCCACTGTTATGGTCCATTGGACTCGAGTATAATTAAATCAGAGGGTCAGTCGCTCACCAAGCAAATATGAGAATATCCAAAAAAAAAAATCAGAGATATTCCTGCATTACCTTAGACTCATACGAAATATCTCGCTGCCGGTTTTGCTTCGACGAGACAATCTACTATCTCCCGTTACACTAGTTCCGATGATACTAATGCAAAAATAAAAGGTTTAACATAGCCAAATACTGGCGAATTGAAGAAGAAAAAAAACAATCGTGTCAAAGCTTTTTGAATAACGGTAAAGTATTTTCTTCAAATCATACGCAAGAGGCAAGAACGAATAGTGTACAAAAACTTGCGCGCATGCCCAAGAGGATTCGATGAAAACGATGTGCATAAAAAATGAATAAATAAATAACGATATCTCGCATAGTCGGCACCCTGTGCAAACTAAAATCAAGCTCTTCTTTCACACGAACAGGCAATAAATCGAACGCTATGAATTCGAATGACTGTAATGAAATTTGAACGTATCGGATGAAATGAAATCTATGTACATCGTCATGCTAATGAAAAATTATCGGTAAAATCAGCGACGGAAAACGTAACGTACTTGTATAAAATATCGTACGCGTCTATTATCGCTCTTTCGTTATCGTTTCATCAGTTTCATATCGATACTCGCAATTCGGTCAAATCGCCGCGTATATTGCGCGAAGCAAGACGGCAAATGAGCTTATTAGTAGAAATGGTAAATAATGGTAAAGCGTCTCTTATAAAACTACCAATAACGATCCTTTATCGTTTTAATCTGGTAATGAAAAAAAAAAAAGTATTGTTTTTTTAATAAGTTCAAGACACTTACTTTTCTTGAACATTCTCGAAAGCGCTGCCAATTCCACAATCAGGATGTACATCACAGTTATGGACAGTCTGAATTACGAAAACAAAACGGTAAGATCGAGTATTCGTTGTTATGGAGTGAATTAATCGTCGAGTAATTTACCTTAACGTTATTCATGATATCCATGATATCCCAGGCTGGATTACTATCCGCCGGTGGAGTAATCGAGTCTCTTTGTAACGTGCCACCGTCGAGATTGATTTGGTCTTGAAGAGAAACGAAAATTACTTTAAGTATAAAAAATCCTCTTGTTTTCATCTTGGATCAAAATCGTTTCGATTTTTGCTTCTATTTTGAAAATGGGGTCGAGAAACTTTGTAGTGAATATTTGTGAGAAAGCGAAGTTTTACCGTCGCTGTCTAATTGAGACACGGGACTCTTTGGTCTTGACCTCGCTGTATGTCTCGAAGCTATCCGGTGAGGTACATTTGGCACGGCTCCGTCTTCGTCCGCCTCTAATTCCGTAAACATGTGACTCGGATTCGATACCTTTTGCAATAACTCTAATGCTAGTCTTTTACTCATATCCCCTTGAAAGAACGCGTGCTGCAATCGAATTAAGAAAAATACTCGATTTGAAAGAACGAGATTTAACTGGAATGAGAAACATCGAATATTTTGAGAATATGATCGTGATCCCTTGCCTGCAATAATTTCTCTGCCGTTGGCCGCTTTTTAGGATTCTTCGTGAGCGATACTTTTACGAAATTATGAAACGTCGGGCTCCATTTGTCACGATCCTTCAACGTCGGTGGCTTGAAGCCCGATTTCGACATTAGAAACAATGCTCTCATGGGATGCAAGTCAAACATCGGTGGTTGAAGTTCGGCGAGTTCTATCGCCGTTATTCCACATGCCCAGATGTCGCATAATTGATTGTAACCACCTTTTCTCTCGACAGCGGCAACCTAATGGCACAAATGGCAAATTACGAGTTTTCAAAAATTCTGTAACAGTTTTTCACCTCAATAATTCAAATGGTGATTATTTTATGTGTTTCTTAATGGAGGAAACGTTTTACATAATTACTCGATAATTGCTACGGTTAAAGTGTTTTAATACATTTTCGAAAAAATACAGTTTTGTAAAGCGTAGAGTAGCCATGGGTATCGAAACATGATAAGAAAATTATTGCGCGTATGTAACATTTAGCTTCGTAATTACCTCCGGTGCCATCCAGTATGGGGTACCAATAAAACTCTTCCTCTTGTTTATCGTAGCAGTTATTTGCGCCGAAACTCCAAAGTCGGCGAGCTTTACATCACCAGCTTCGGTCAACAGTATATTTGCGCCCTTGATGTCTCGGTGCATCTTTCCCATGCCATGCAGATATGCAAGACCGAGAAGAGTTTCGCGACACATGTACGCTATCTGGATCTCCGCCAATGGTCCTGTGACTGAAGAGTGGGAGACGATTATCAACCGATAAGAAAAGTGACGTAAAATAAAATATGGATTATCTAATCGAACGTCACATGATCGAGTGATTTTAACGGATGTAAGAAATACATCGCCGATTGGCTGTTTTTCATTGAAATAATATTTTTTTTGTGTCGCCATTGTCGATTATACCGAAATTAAATAATTTCACAGATTTCTTGAATATATATTTTTTCTTTCATTTTTAATCGCATTTAGACGCTTATACCTTTCTTCTATTATTATTATTGAGTTTCTGTATATTATTTCCTGAGTTTTGTTGGAATTATAAGCGTTTTTTGCGCTCGAGGTTATTATTCAATATAGAAAGTTATGAAAAATTAAGTTTTCTTTTTCGTATTGAATTAGCCATAATTGTAATAATTTCAAGGGACGTTAAAAAATGTATAAAACTCAAGAAAACTCACTGTGATATATATCCTGCAGCGAACCACCGCCGCAATATTCCATGCAGATCCATAACTTATCTCGTCGTAGATAACTGCCATAGTAAGCGATAATGTTCGGGTGCCTACAATCTTTCATCATAAGAATTTCTTGCTGAATTATCGCAAAATCGTCGCCTGAAAATTAATTTGTCGGAAATAAAAAATATTCATTGGTTGACTCGTGAGAGCTTTGGCAACTTTCATTAAACAAAAAAAATAGAAATAAAAGAACGGCCAATCGCTGAGATTTGCTCCGACTCTGGCGATCCAGATTGGTAAAATCGACTCACCTGGCTCGAGTTTAATAACCTTGATTGCTGCGAGATCGTTCATAGATAGCCTCTTGGCCTGTCGAAAACGAACCACGATAATGCACGTCGAAATGCATCGCGAACCGCGAGAGTTATCAAAATGATTTAAAAAAAAATAAATACCTTATAAACATCGCCGTAAGTTCCGCTACCTATCCTCTGAATGAGTTCATACTCGTCCTGTGGATTACGTCGGCTAATGTCACTCGACAATACGTTCGCGTTTACCGCCATTATCCAATATATTTATCCTTTCACGACAATTCGTAAATAACTCTTAATAAATGTCCTAAGTGAATATTTACAGAGCAACACTTATATTACGGTTTAAACGTGTGATTTAAACACACATTCGAATCACAAGAATGTCACTTTCGTCGAAACATCGCCATGGTCGCCATTGTACACAACAGCGCTGAACGTAGCCGCTTGTCACATCGATACTAATAACAATCGTTGTTAACCACTACAACGATAATAATCGAGATGCATCCATTCGATATATCGAGAGTCGATTTATGTGACTAACTTCGAGAGTATATTTGAAAAGTTTCAGTTCACAAGAATACGTGCTTAGAAACTAATGACTTATTAATGATTCTTCGAATAACCGCACAGAAATTATGATCGCATTGGAGGTGAGTAATTCAAATGACATTCCACGATCCATTCCATTTAATATGGGAATGGATAGACCGGATAGACCTATACATGACTCACATTCAAAAAATAAGACAACGAAAAATGTTTCGATAATTTGAAATCACCATGCCATCAATTTGGTGCTATTTATACGTTTCTCAAGCGAGACTATGGTCGCGTATAATAATTGTAAGAAACTTTTATGTCTAAGTTATTATGTATCACAAAAAGTACAGAAGATGATTATGGAAACTAGCAAGATACAGGAAACGATTCGATTGTAAAGAAAGGTTATACATCGGGATTTCAGAGATACAGTAAAACTCACGTAACTCACTATAAAGTTTGGTAGCCACAGAACTACCCGTACTATTACTTGGTTAACATCTTTTTTAATGAAATCGCAGACAAACGCTATAAAATATATTAGCGAAATATAAAATATATTAGCGAAAGTGAGGTTAAAAATGGCGATCTTATAATTCTATACCGGAAGAACTATCCGAACACAAAAACTACCTAGGTAGATGGCGACAGCATAAGCAAAACGATTTTTTTAAATTGTCCCGCGATGAAAATTGGTTGCGTTATTAATTTGCAAAGTTTTAAAGTTTTAACAATGCCCTCAAGCTCCCTTTGCTTTATTTGTAGATCTTTTGTCAAGATCTACAAATAAAACAACAATCTGTGAAAAAAAAGTCCTGAGCGGGTCTCGAACCCACGATCCCAGTGTTTATCGATATTTTACTATTCATCGAATTTCTAAACTTTCCTAATAATATCTTAACAAACTTTAAACGCAGAATCGCCATTTAAAAAACTTATAGGTATTTTCTATGTTCAGATACTTATATATACCTAATACCCTGTAAAATGTATTTTGACCAAATGTTTTATATTTCCAAAAAATATAGCTGATACGGTCATCAAACCATTGGCCTTCTATACGATTCGATTAAATATCAAAGCCTGGGAATAAAATGTTTCGACATAGGGACGCGAGGACGCAATTTCGGAGGGGAAAAGCTTTAATCTATGCACTTTGCGCTCTATGCGCGGTGCATATAAGAAGAAAAAAAGTAATGCAAGAGTCATGCATCTATCGTAGGGTTCTCCGTTTTCCCTCCCAGTACGTCGTCGCAGCGACGATGGGAGAGTGAATACCTATACGGAATAATATAGAAACAAAATGTGGGTAGGAAAGCTTAGCGTAGCATGGTATAATGATAACACGCTCGAATAATAAGGATAACCAACAGGAGAGAGAGGAGACAGGGTTGGATACGCACGCATGGGCTCGCCACGTTTGGGGTCCCCCGTCTTCCGCTTACCGCAGAGAGAACTCCGCGGAGTCAGTTCGCGTTCTGGCTTCGACCGCGACTTATTGTAAGTTTCACCGAGTGTTAGTGAGCCTATTAAAAAAAAACACAAGGAGAAAAAAAAACCCGCGAAATCTCTCAACCAAAATAAGACTTTTTTTTCATTCACTTTGTGCTCGTTACGCAATAATGCCAATAGGTCGAGTTGTGTGAAAAGAGGAAAATGAAGAAATAAAATATTTAAAAAAACAGGTTATGTGTCAAACCAATGTGAGTCGTAAAAATTTACACGAGGGATTGAAACTTCGTTCCGGACGATGCGATGACTTTAATTAAGTAATACCATTGTTTTAATTCCGTAAAATATTTAACTGCTCGAGGCCTATATCGGCGGAGATTTTCTGCAGTTTCCCTTCGTCCGCGACAAATGCGATACAGGAGTTAGGTGGAAATGCAAAGTGGTTGCAGCCGGGACAACATAAATAAGAATGACGAAAGTTGGGGGGTAAAGAGGAATGGGGTTGAAAAATAAGAGAGCCAGAGGTGGTGAAAAATAAGAATAATAAAGGTAGAAATTGTTAAAACCCCGAAAAAGGGTGTACAATTAAAACTCTCACATTATTATCATTGTTTAATTGCTCGACCGTCGATGTTTATCGAACGCGAAACGATGTAGTAAACAAACCGAATAGTGAAATATAATTTAGGGATTTTCGGGCGACGTTATCTAGGGATATTCTTTTTTTTTAGTGTCCTAATACAGGTGCAAAATGAACCGCGAATCGCGAATACTTTTCATCGTTATGTTTCTCGTTGCGATGGAAAATCGTGCGTGCTACGGTGAACAAAGATTTTCGGAAACACCGCCGATTTATCAGGAAGTATCGGCGGGCGAGGACACGACCCTGAGCTGCAAAGTCGTTGACAAACGTGGTCAGTGCATATGGCAGAAAGACCGAAAACCTGTTGGAATGCATCCGGACAAGTACGAGTGGGCCGGTGGTCGCGATAGCGACTGCACCCTTCACATAAGACGCGCCTCGCTCGATTTCGACGATGGTTTTTGGGAGTGTCAGGTGACACCCGGGGATTTCACCAGACAGGACGCTCTTACTTCTTTGGCATCGCGATTACTCGTCAGAGGTGAGAAAATATATATTTTTATCGATTATTCAACAAACGGACAAACTTAAATATATCGAATTAAATAGAAAATTTGAAAAAAACGTCATGTAAACAAAGTTATTGATTATTGATTTATTTTATTGTTAAAAACTGTTTGTTGTATCATTGAGAATTATGAGAGATCACGGTGAGAAATATGATGTTATAATTAACATCGTAAGCTTTGTTGTCCTCGACGGTGACTCGTCAAAAATTATCGAATAAATATTAGTAAATTAATTAATAAATTAACAAAATGGCAGAAGAATGAACGAAGGATTGATAAAATATTAAAATTATATATCGATATAAACGAATATCAGCGAATTTCGTATGAAAATTAAATATGAAACGATTAACTAGTGGGACAATCAATTTTCGATGATATAAAAAATTATTTACAAAAATAAAAAATTTCACGCGAAGTAGAATTTTATTTACTGTCCTATTTGCATCATCACGAATATTTTGTTGTGTTTACATCGATGATGAAATTTAACACGATAGCATATAATTTTCAAATTGTTGTAAAGTATTTTTTTAATGCAATTAAAAAAATTCGTTCAATTGCGTTGGTGAAAAATAATTATAAATTTAATATCATAATGTTATATATTTTTTTCACAGTCGAATGAAAGTGGTTGGCCTCACGAGTGACTATATTTTGTAGAGAAGAAAAAGATTTCGTTATTTTAAATTCAGCCAATAACGTTGCACCCCTCTTTTTTCTCTCTTTTTTTTTTAGTGAAACCGAGGAAACCTCGCCTGGAATACGGTGGGACCGTTCTATCCGGAGCTTTGACATTGAGGGAGGGTCAGGAAGTCACGATATCCTGTGTATCAAGATACGGGAACCCCCCAGCAGTAATCAAATGGTAGACGACGGTTTATTAATTCCAAAAGTGTGCGCACCCTTCCGACGATCATCGGGGATAACGATCTTGCGTTCCTTTTTGTTCTCCGCTTCGTGTCTCGAACTTCCGGAAAGTTTACAAAACCATTGCCACCCTTTTTCGTTTATCTCGCACGAAGCATAATTTTCAACGGAAAAGAAAAGAAACGGAAAGAAATTTTTTTATTTTGTAATGGCGAATTAAATTTTCGTTCAAATTCTAAGGAAAATTCAATTCAAATTTATTCGCAACGAAGACGAATCACGTCACGTATTTATTTCGTAAAATATGTATACAATGTTATTACGATTTTTTCTTCTTCAAAATTTATCGTCACGAGTTTAAAAATTATTTCCTCGTCATTGAAATTATTTTTTTATCGTAAATAATCGACGTTTTTCTTAGTATCATCTTGCATCTTAGAATTTCACGGAAAAAAACTTGTTTCTATGTAAAAAGAATCTTTATTTTCCGTACATCGAGTAACACTGGGAACAATTGATTAAATTATGATTCTTAACTCGATTATAGTTTGTGGAATTCATGGTATTTTTTGTTTTGTTTCGTGTTCATTGTCCACAAACGTGAGCGAGGATTCAAAAGCATCAAAGCATAAGAATATTTCGTAATATATCGTTGCGACACGGAGAGTCGCGATTTTATTAAGGCAGGAAAAAGAATTCATTCACTCCGGTCGGAAAAAGTCTATATAGATATAATTCATGAATCTTTTATATTACTATATATCGGTTAGAATACAGAGAGAAAATCAAGAAGCCGTAACGTCGCGTCCCTCGATTCTGCAGAGAATTATGTACACAGAGAATAGGCAAGGGCTGTCCGGCAACGACGTTCTTTTCCGTTTCATGCTCTAGCGAAGATAGCCGCTCCTTATTTATTCTCCTAATAAACCCACGCTCGATAGTGCGCCAAACTATAATATCGGACGTAATAAAACACAAATAACGAAAGTGCGATCGAACCGGCTCGAAGTAAACGCTCGATTAACTCTGTAAAAAAAATCATGGTATTTGGCTTTACTCCGAGAAACCGGCGATCCCAATTCGTATATTTATTCGACGTGAAGTAGGCCATTTTTGTTGAAATTAATGACCTTGAAATGTTCGACCTCTTTTTGACAATTGGAAGTATTGTTTACACTCTGTAAAAAAATGATTCGCCACTGTGACAATTATTGCGTTTGTAAGAAATTCATTTCGCGAATTGATTTGAAACTTGGACATTTTTTATTAGAATTTCTATTTCGAGATTCATGAATAATATTCGAGCGCTTATAATTTTTGTTCTACTAGAAAGACGATGATAAAGTCGTAAATACAAAAATTTTATTATAATGAGATAACATTTTTAATTAACGTTTTTGTTTCATTCGTGGCGTTTCATTGCAATATTGATTTTCACTGCTTTAGAAAAAGTACAAATTTATTTGGAATTATGTTAAATTTTTTCTACATTGCATTAAAAATATTAAACAATCGATTCAACAGGTTTATCGGTGGCGATGAGGTCGAACCGCTCAGAGACCAAACGAATGCAACCGAGGTCGACAATCCGAAGACTTGGGCCGCTCACAGTCTCCTGAGGATACGCGGACGTCGAGAAAATCATGGTCTGCCGATCAGATGTCTCAGTCTACATCCGACGAGTCCATTGCCAGCCATTGCTGAATGTCGACTGGATATTCATTGTAGGCAAATGTTTGATTTTTCCAAAGATTGCACGAAACTTTTTCATCGTGACCATTCGACCATACCAACGTTAAAAACATTGTAAAAATAATAATCCACAATTGTTACGGTCTAGGAAAAGTAAAAAGAAACTCAACAGACATCGATTTAAAGAATATTGAAATTTCAAAATAATTTGAGAAAGAAAATTCCAAGGAAAATCGAGAATAAAAATAATGTCGAGGTTTTTGAATCATGAAACTTAAATATAGGACGAATGAAGAACGTATCTTTCATATACGCAATATTTCACGAGTCGCGTATTTAATTTTCTCATTGGTTCAAGCATCGACAAAATTGAATTTGAAGAAAAAGTGAAAATATGCATTTTTTTATTTAGTTCACGAATTGACCCAATTTTTCGATTGTTTGTTTTACCTATCTTCAACTCTCCGATGGAAATATACTGTTATCCAGTCTCGTCTCAATTTAGACAATTTTACCTGGGAAAATATGTCAGGACGAAATTTTTAAAGAGTCGACTTACCTCATAGTCTCGCTGAAGCTTCCTCGAGTTACTTCTTGCTTCGTCGATCAAAAATAAAAACAAAATCTCTTAGACATATCTTGTCTTTATGGCTCGGTTACTACGCATACGGACGCGAAACTCCGCGACGCATGACAGTCCGAAACGCCATACGAGCACAGCTGTACGGTACTTGTTCTACATTTCTATACGTAACGATAATGATACTTTCTGTGAAATATACGAGCCAACAACAAAGAGAACACGAGACGAAAACGAAAATTGTTGTAACAACGATGAAAAAAAAATAAAATAAAAGTTCTTTTCCAACTTTTGATATAAATATTTCGTTTTAAAATTAAATTAAATTCAAATTAATAGGTTTCTTAAAAAATATTTTCTCATTGTTATTAAATTTTTCACAGAATTATTTATGAAACAAATAACGGGTTCCAATACAACGTTCTTTTAAATCCGTTCATCCGACTGACAAATTATTAATAATCAAATATGTAAAACAAATGTTTGATGAAATTTCAGATTCACCGGAAGTTAAACTGGAAACAAGTCCGAGAGTATTGCCAGCCGGTCTCGAGGATTCGTCGAGTTTCATGAGTATAAAGTGCACCGCCGATGCCAATCCACCAGCGACGATAAAATGGTACAAGGACTCGATGGGACTGGTCGAGTACGATAACGTCGAACAATCGACGCAAAATCGTACTCACCGTAACGGCAGTTTTGTGGGATCGGAAGTGAGATTCGAGCCGGTCAAGAGAGAAGACGTTGGATTGTACACGTGCAAAGCTTTCAATGTCATGGGTGAAAGCCCACCGGCCAATTACAGGCTCGACGTGCAATGTTAGTTTTATAATATTTAATAAAATCTGTTCATACGGCATGACCCATTAACGTTCAAAAAAAAACCTACAAAAGTACAAGTCGTTAAACATCGTTTATTTTTTAATCTAGCCAAGATTCGTATTTTCTTTCAATTTACGAGAAATTAAACGTGACAAAAATTCTCATTCTTGTCTAAACAGTTAACATTTATTTTTAAAAGGAAATAATACTATAAAACTTGCAAAACGCTTTTTTTAAAAATTATCGTCGTTATTGTTATTATTAATTTATTATTATAGTTACATTCCTATAAGAAAAGGCTAAATAATTAATCAATGAATTCGAGTTATTATTTATAATTGTTACAATATTTCGATTGCACAGATGGGCCGCGACTTATAGTGAACGAGAATAGTTTGAACGCGACGGTCGGTGAGACGGAAATGATAGCGATGCTCGGAACGAGTGTGGAGCCTTTCGTCTGCGCCGAGTTCGAGGCTAATCCACCGGCTCACTACAGATGGGTGCATCATCGTGGTGGTATTCCGGAAATGATAGAAAATCCGTCCAACGACAAGCTGGCGGGTCGTCGTTTGAGTATCGAAAATGTCGTTTGGTCGGACGAGGGTGAATATCGTTGCGTCGCTTACAACGTGATAAACGGTGTGCGACGCGAAATGCCGAGTGACGCACGATTTTTACTTCACGTTTCCGGACCACCGGAGATACAACCGAGGCCATCGACAGCCGATAAGGGTTTCTACGAATCGGTCGGATGGGTCGGAGAACCTGTTCATCGTCTCAAATCGCGCTTCTGTTCGAGACCACCACCGCGATTAGTGGCTTGGCAATGGGGAAGTTCTCACATCAGGGCAGGTAACGATGCAGTTTCCGTTTTAATTCGTTTTCCAAGATAAATCAACCGGCGGTCGAATGTTTTTAAAGAAAAAGCCAACCGAAAGAAAATATATTACGATGATTTTTACAAGTGCGTGCATAATCGATATCCAAATTTAACGATACGATAATTTTACGTTACTTGAATAATACTCGTTACATTGCTATTTTGACGATAATTTTATAAATCTTGTTTACGTTTCTTTCAGGCGAGAGTATAAGTCCGAAGTACGAGGCGTTGCCGCTAGAGCCAATAACCGAGAACAAAGTCGCGACGAATTGTTACTGGGCCAAATTGGAGGTACGTGATTTGCAGAAGGAGGACGCTAGAATATACACGCTGTTGATCGAGAGTGAGAAAGGACAAGATTCGACGAATCTCAAGCTAAACGTACGGGATCCTACGGAATTTCGCGTGATCGCAATTGCCGCGTCGGTAGGCCTTCTTCTTGTTCTTCTGCTCGTAGCGGTCGGCGTTTACACGATATTGCGAGTCAAACATCGCAGATATCGGAAAGAGGAGGGGGAAGAAGAGGGAAGTATAGCAGCAGATGCATTTTACACGACACCGTCCCCCCTGGATCGACAGAAGGCACCGACACCCAGCAAAACATACACGAGAAAGTCGATTCAGGACGGTGGACTTGCAGTTATGTACGATTACGATCAGATGGCGAAACAGACGCGGACAATGAGCCCCGAAGCTCTGAAAGTCAGAAGGGCACCGGCTGTCCTTCAAGCTCCTACTATAGTCTGATGTCACGCGAGATATTTGATCGTAACGTGACAATTATTATGAGACGATGCGAGACCAAAAAAAGAAAATGAATAAATGAAAAGAGGACGATAGCATTATGCATAAAATAAGTTGTTTACCATACGTTGACACTGATTCCACTAGCATGTTGTATATTTATTATTTTTTTATATCTAAGTTAAGTAATTTTTGTATTTTTTACCTGAAAAATAAATTTTAAAAGATATTACTGCCATGCAACAATTTATATGGATTATACTTTACGTTATAGGAAAATTACGATTGAATTTTTTGGGCGGGAGATTTTTCGCGCGCTTTCACTCAAGGTTAGTAAATATTTTTGACACCAGAGTGGGCAAGTGTTGTAATGTTGCCGCGCTTTTTTCGAGTTAGCCGCATGCGCATATCGAATGTAGGTAATTCTACGGTAGTTGCCTACGTGTCCGACGATATAAGACGTTTAACGATGTGTTTGGTTATGTTTGTCACAACATAACCAAAATACAGTGGAACGACGATAGTGACCACGTGAAAGAATTTATATAACAACAATACAGCCTGTCGGTCCTTAAAATTTAAAATAATACATATTGTTTAAACAAAAGAATAACCTGTGTAAGTGAATTATTTTTTTCGTTTCGTGTTTCGTTCCGAGCTTAGAACGTTACGAATTATAATGATCATTTATCTTTCATCCTTTTTCATCAAATTAACATGCTTATCCTTAATCGATCGCTTTATTTTAAAGAACAACTCTTTATTTAGTAATTGTTGTTCAAGTTAAAATTTCAATCGCGAAATTTGTCGCGTGCACAGAAAAAGTGGTTGAATAATCGACTATGCGTTCGGTGTTTTATGATTTTTTATTTTCGAGTATTTTCCGTCGTTATAAATATAAATTTGGCCACTAAAATATTATTCCCCTATTCCCATATACTGAGGTAGGTTAATTGTGCATTTTGCAGATAACAAAACGAAGCGAAAATGTCATCGTGGAAAAAAGCAGCAAAGACGGGTCAGAAGACCCACAGGGAGCGTCATCAGCCCGAAGCGAGGCAACATCTGGGTCTTCTCGAGAAAAAGAAGGATTATATTCTAAGAGCGAAAGATTACAACGACAAAAAAGCTACTCTGAAGCTTCTAAGACGCCGCGCATTGAACAAAAATCCGGATGAATTTCATTTTCACATGATAAACTCAAAAATAGAAGATGGAATACATCGTGAGAAACAGAAGGACGAGGAGCACACGGAGGATCAATTAAAATTGATGGAAACGCAGGATTTAAAGTACGTTGCGTATAAAAGAAATATCGAATCGAAAAAAATTGAAAAAATGCAAGGTTGCTTACACATGATAGACGCGGCTAACGAAACACCCAACAATCATATATTTTTTGTCAACGACGGCGAGGAAGCAAAAAATTTTGATCTTGCCAAAAAACTTGATACGCATCCTGCGCTTCTCGGACGTAGAACGAATCGGCCAAAATTGAGTAAATTAAAAAACATGAAACTGCCCGACGTGAACGAGCGAACTTTGGCCAAGATAGAACAGCAGAAACACATGGCTTACAGGGAATTAGACAAGAGAGTCGACAGAGAACGCGAACTTACGGTCGTTCAGCAAAAACTCGAGATACAACGAGCTTTGAAAAAACCAGCCATCACGAAACCCAAACAAATACGAGGTGGAAGTAAGAACGCGGCTCCGATTTATCAGTGGAAGTTTCAAAGAAAACGATGAAATTGACAAATTTGTATAAAAAATGATAACGTACAATGTTTTTTCAATCGTTTACTTCCTGCTGAATGAAATGCGATATTGGATGGATGATCTAGGAAGAAAATAGATTTTGTCATTTATTTTATGCAATATTCACAGTCATCTGTAATTTTAAACTCTGCAACGATAAACATTTTTTGTTTATTCATGGTATTTTATTTTTTCATTTGTCTCCTTTTATTCTCGAATATATTACAGAGGAAAAGAAAATTACAAGATTTTCTGTAGTTCTTTTATATCGCGATAATTGTAAATTAACGGAAGAAATTTATCACACATTTCCCAACCATAGCTAGTACAATGCTTTACTTTACACCATTTGATGATCCGAAGATATAAATAAAAAATAACGTTAAAGACTTATTGGTATGAATACAATTTGACTAAACGTGAAAATAGACCATTCGATTCTACAGAGAATAATCTTCTTCCATGTATATTGTTAAATACGCGAAGGACGATACGAATTAATTTGGAAAAATCACTTCGCTCGTCCCATTCATGATTAAAAACTTATAAACTGAATCTTGGCTAAGATTCTTAAATGAATTTATTTTACTTTGAGCCTCGAGCGATTTAGCGACTACCGGTGGTATTCTACTAGGAAAAATATACTCCGTTCTGTCATGAGGAGCTGAGGTATCGTCGAGTATCAATGGGTTCTCATTCGACTTGATCACACCGTTACTAACATTCGGAAATCTCTGATTGACAACGGAAGAACTAGAAATCGTCATATTTTGTCGCAGATCCGACAATGCCCATAGCGCGTCGATTTTCGCGTCTATCGAATCGTCAAACTGTACATTGAGAGCGTCATTCTCATCGTTAACTATTCTAGCTCGTCGATCGTTGTCTTCACTGACGATAGAAGATTTGTAAAATGCGTGGTTCGGTACGTGCCGTACCCTGCGTCCTCCTCGAATGGCCACCAATGGCGATGTTGTCCCAGTACCTACCGGAAGTTGATCAGGTAATATTGAACCAATTCGATCTTCGGAGGGTGAACCACGCGGCATTGAACCAACTGGATTTTTAGAAGGTGGAAGAGGAAAATCCTGACTAGCTATGTAAGAACTGGAAGACGGTATGCTTTGCGACAGACCCGAGGCTGCCCAACTGTCGATTTGACCTTTTCTCAAATCTACAGGATGCAGATTCGGCATATTATTCCTATCGTTATTGATACCAGCTGGTTGATCGGTACGAAGACCGATGATCGAGATTTGTTCAAATCTGTTGGTTAAAATGTGACGTTTTCTTCGTGCTGCTTCAATGGCCATTCCTCCACCTTCTGCTGGAGGGGGACTTGGTGTCATTGACCCCATTTGACCTCCAGAGGGTGGACCAGGTGGCATTGATGTCATTGCTCCTCCTGCTAGGGGGGCAGCTGACGTTGATTCCATTGGTTTTTCTGTGGTTGGAGGCGGATTAGGTGACGTCTCTGCCGCTGGTGCTGCGCTACTTCCGGTAGACGGCATCGTCATCATCATCGTCGTCATTGTTGGAGCTGTTGTCATTTGGCTCGATGGTTCCATCGCCATGGTAGTGGTCGTTGGAGCCGTTGTCATCGTCGTATTGCCCATCATCATATCTCCCGTCATCATGTTTTCCATCATTGGTAGCTCGGTCGAGATGCTCACACAGGTGTAATTGAGCTGCCACTCTTGGGTCTTGGAAACAATCTCGTGGCGTACACAGACCGTTAGAGAACGAGGAAATTGATTGAGCTCCAACACATTGACGCATATCGATGAGAATATACTGCCTGGTATTGCTGAACATAGCTTGAAGGGGCGATAAACTGTGACGGGAAGAAATGTGATTCCTTAACTCGATTTCCAATAATTTATACGACGATTCGTTTTAACCGATGGAATTGAAATTATCCTTTCTCATAGAAGTCGCTTCATTTTCATTCCGACGAATGATAAAAATGTGAACAAGCAAAGACGTAAATTCTTAAGGTTTGTAATTTTCGCGACAAAAGTTACTAATAATTAATCAATGAATACATTAAAAAGATAGTGATAAATGAAACTCGTTCTTACCAGTAACAGTCGTAGTTCTAATGGTTGCCGTGTTCAAGGAAATATCGACGTTTAAGCCATTCCTTTGGTACATAAAGTTGGAGCAAACTGTAATTTTAATAATTAGCGATAATGTCTAGATCGTTTAAAACCAAAGTAATGGAAATAACTTAAAGACGTACGTGTTTTTTGCACTTTGGTATAAATGAGAGTGACCGTCTCGCAACAGGAGCACGAAGTCGTTGTCGCGCACGTACAGGGTCTTTGGCTTATTGAGTTTGTCCGATAAAACAAAAAATCTCGCGATTTTTCAACCTCTGATAATAAACAAAAATATTCATACATAATAATTCTTGTACAAATATTTAAAAGAAGCATTAAAAAAAAGAGTGATCGATTTTTTTCTGACCGTTAAAAAAAATTCAATAAATTCTGAACAAAAAAATTACTAAAATCTATATTTTAATGATAATTTTCAAGATAAGTCACCTTTGGTTATTTCAAAAATACAAAAAGGCAGTTTTCTTTAAAATTCAATATGTTTTTTTTATAGATAATAATTTTTTATAATTTTATATTAAAATTTTGTTTGTTAACTAACGAACAAAATAGAAACTGTTTCAGCTTACTCGAAGGACGTCGAAGTGCGGTCGTCTCTGGCCACAATATTACAATCAACAGAACGAAGCCAGACCAAAAACAAGCACTCATCTTATTTCATCCGTCACCTCCAGCATCGAACGTTCGCAATACTAATGTCACATCCAGGACGTGAAATCACGTCGTATCCACCGCGACAATCATTTTACTAATTCAACAAGTGGGGGTGTTGCGTTGCACCTGTTGTAAAAAATGTATGATGTATTGTTCGGTAATTAACGGAACAAGACTACAGGAACTATAGTTGCTTGTTTCTCTCTCGGTTCGACGATTATTCAGCACAGGAAGTCAAGCGTTTACGACGACTGGGTTTCATAAAAATATCGAGAATATTCTGTTTTACAATGTCTAACGATAGTTTCCGATCCCCGAAAAGAAAGTACCAACACTTTTTTCAAATAATAATATTTCAAATATTTTTTTTCTTCAACGAGAATTAATTTTAATAGCCCTGTATCGATACATTTATCAAATATCTTTCAACAAACCAAATGATCCGTCGACTCGTCAAGAACGGAATAATAGAATTTATTAATTCGTACTTCAAGTTTAAAAAAAAATTGTTTTATTACCGGTTTAACAAAATGTGAGAAAATATTGTTCGTGACTCGTAGTTATAGACTGAAATATTTTTCTATACACCGAGACGTTATTGTTTTTCATATTACGCAGTCAATGAATTGATTAATTAAAAATTCCTGACATCAATTTAATTTAAATCTTGCTACAAATCTTTTCAAGGTACGCAGTCCCCTTTTTTATTATCGATAAAAAAGTAAAAATAAAATAACTGGAATTATAAATCTATAGCTTATAATTTCTAATAACAATAATAATAATAAATCAATTCCGATTCGATGACACTGAAAAATGCAATTTAAAAATACCGATTTTATTTCATTTTATTCAATATTTTATAATCGAACGACGAGAAACTACGTTTGAAGAATAAAATATAATTAAACGTAACGCAAAATCGTTAATCGACCGTTCGATTTTCGATCGAGCTGTGATGAACGTACAAATTCGATGACGCATATCGCTCGAATAATAACATATACACAGATTTCGACGCTCGTTATATTTACAACCACATCGGCAAATAAATAAAAAAAATATTCGTTACGTAAGTTATTGCAACATTTTGAGATCGTTACATCACGAATAGATGCGCCTATAGCATACATTTTTTTTTCTCTTCGCGGTTCAAAGTTCTTGGATGAAGTCAAATACGACGATGACAATTTTTTTTGTCTTCTATCGCGTTCAATTCTTATCGGTGGAAAACTGATCGTGCTTCGGCGTCCGATCGCGACGAGCACGATTGTTTACATTATCACGATCTTTCGTACAGTTAATAATTATACGTCTAGCGATGTTGTTCCACGAGTTGAGAAACGTAGAGAATCTTTCGATAAATCGGCTCGCTATTTATCTCGACAGTTTAGTCGCGAACATCGTCAAATTCTGGCGTCTCGTTGTCACGAGAGAATTCATCGTTCTTGCGTTCGATAACGATTTCGTGTGATTCGCGTAACGATTGGAGAGAGAAAAAAATCGTGTCGTCGATATAAAAAAAAAAAAAAAAAAATGTCATCGAGTCGATCGAATCGATCGACGAATTCGGTGTAAGGATTAACTCGTCGATCGAGACTAATCAACGTGAGTACTCGATCAAAATTTCGATTCGTGATCGAATAACGAATTTATACGTTATAAATTTTCTTTCATGATTTCCAAATTGGGTTAAAATTCGTTAATTGTTATACATTGTAGAATAATGTTATTCTTTGTTTTTTTTGTTTTTTTTTCATTCCACATTAAATTAAATTCTTTTCGATCACTTTTATTTAATTAAATTTTTTAGATAAACAATGGCGACTACGATTGAAATGATAAATAAATAATTTAATCTGCTTCACGAGTGGGTATATACAGATATTGATTGTTCATACAAAATTAAATATTTTTGTAAATCGGACCTGCCGATTTTACGTAAATTAAGACAAAAGAAAAAGAATGATAAAAATGAAATAAAATATTTAATATAAATAATAATTGCGATAATATTAATGACAATAACAAAAATAACGAGGACAACAACAACAATAATAATAATAATAAAATAATAATAATAATAACAATAATCTATCAATTTTAGAAATAATCGTCGTCGTCGTCATCATCGTCATCGTCATCATCTCCGTCGTCGTAATCTTCGTCACTGTCGTCCTGCGCATCGCCCGGAGCATCGTCAGGTAGAAACTCAACTTGACCCAAACCACCGCCTTCTTCAGGCTTTACCAGGGCAACACCATTGGCACCCAGTCTTATGCAATCAAGACCAACCTGAAAAAATAAAAAATTGTCCCCGTAATAATGATCACGTGTTCGTCGAGATTTGTCTATGTCAATAAATTAATTAAATAATCAAGCTTTAGATTAAACACAGGTGTGTTAATTAATTAAACATATGCGTGTGAATAAAAAGATTTAAAAAAATGTGAAAGGTAACGAGAGGAAAGTTTTCAAACGAATGAGAGAAAAAAAAAGTAGATAAATTTCTGTTTGCCTTGAAGAGTATGGTGTCTCTGAATTTTCCCTCCATGCTCACGCACGCGTGAACGTTTCTTCCTTGAAAATAAATATTGTAGAACCTGACGCAGGCACGAACGATCGGTATCCTGGGCACGGGAACGCAAACCGGACGAGGATTTTTGCCTGAAAGGATATTTTTTAAAGTTGAATTTTTTATAAATAATATCAACGTCGTATTACCGTAATGCGATAAGGTGCTTGATAATTAATCGGCTAATTAATCGATCCCGTTAAAAACTAATATAAATCGTATCTCGATACTCGATTCGTTAATTGCTATTAATAAACGTTTTATAATATATCGATTAGCCAATCGTATATTATTGAAAAATAATTTGCAATATCGCAATCGATATTTCCATTTTGATCGACGCTAATTATTAATCGTTGAATTTTTTATTTTACTTTTCCTTAGTTTCAATATTTTCTCGAATTTCATTTTTATTTTATTTTATTTAATCTTTCGAATTGTTATTTTTTCTATAAACTTTTCATCAGTTTTTTTATAAAATTTATTTAGAATTGTTTTTTTGTCTTTCATTCGTTATTTTACCTGAAACCGTACGGGTGTAAAGTACCCGATCGTTCATCCATATTTTCGCGGTGAAGCTGAACTCGTCGGGGTCGTAGGTGATATTGACGCACGCTTTTTGTCTCCACGCGTCGAGCAAGAAGCGTGAACAACAGCCGCAAACACCATTCGCGCAGTGACAGGGCCCTTGTCGAACGGCGGTAACCTGCGTACTTCCGGTCCCGGTGCCATTGACACTTCCGGCCTGCTTGAGAAGATCCTCGAGTTCGCGCAAGCGCGTAATATCGATCGTGGCGATCGACGGAGCGACCTCGATCGAATTATTTTTCGATATCGCGAAAAAATCGTTATCGCCAGTTGCAAAAGTCGCGCGACACGACCAAATCTCGATGAGCGAGATTATTAATATTAATCGTCGAGCTAATCGATTGGCCATATTTTCAACGACAGCAAAAAAACAACTTTTTTCTCTCTTTTTTTCACTTTATTCATAAATACAGAAGATTAATTATTATTTATTTGCGTTAAAATTTAGCGAGACATTATTTAGCGTCGTGAAGCGACCTCAACAGCGAACGGCGCTCGACTGCTCGAGGCCTAACGGATGCGGGCTGCGACCTCGTTTAGTAAGAGAAATTTAAGTTCATCGGGATCGAGAGCGACTTGAGTCGCTCGTGCCGACTTCCTCGTCGGTGTACGCACGTGTGTGTACCTTATTCATCTCTTCGAGAAACGTCGTGATGTGACAAACGATACGTCTCTGGTCGCAAATGGACTATCTATACTAAAAGCGAGAAAAAGAGAAATTTCGGTTTTTTGAAATAATAGTTTGGCCGTTTGTTTTATTTTTAACGATTTTGGTCGAAGCGACGACGATAAAGACTCGTGGAAATGATCGAAGATGGGTATTCTTTTTTTTGTCTAAAATTATATTATTCGTTAATAATAATTGATAACGATAAATTAATTAATGTACCTTTAACTATATAAATTAATTACGATAACGCGACAGTGAAAATTTGTACAATAAATAATAACATATAAAAATATATTATATTTAATTATTGGCGCGAATCTATGATATTGGCTGATAAGTACTGAGTACGATTTTGGTCGAAGCGACGATGATAAACACTCGTGGAAATGATCGAGGATATGTGTTCTTTTTTATCCAAAAGTAAATTGTTCGTTAATAATAATTGATAACAAAAATTAATTAATGTAACTTTAATTATATAAATTAATTACGATAACGCGACAGTGAAAATTTGTACAATAAATAATAACATATAAAAATATATTATATTTAATTATTAGCGCGAGTCTATGATGTTGGCGATGATAAGTACTGAATAAAAAATATTTAGGACTGCTTTTTTAAATTCATGGCATTTCAAGATTATTGATTGTAATGAAAAAAAAATTATACTAAACGCGAGAAAAAGAGAAATTTCGGTTTTTTGAAATAATATTTTGGTCGTTTGTTTTATTTTTAACGATTTTGGTCGAAGCGACGATGATAAACACTCGTGGAAATGATCGACGATATGTGTTCTTTTTTATCCAAAAGTAAATTGTTCGTTAATAATAATTGATAACAAAAATTAATTAATGTAACTTTAATTATATAAATTAATTACGATAACGCGACAGTGAAAATTTGTACAATAAATAATAACATATAAAAATATATTATATTTAATTATTAGCGCGAGTCTATGATGTTGGCGATGATAAGTACTGAATAAAAAATATTTAGGACTGCTTTTTTAAATTCATGGCATTTCAAGATTATTGATTGTAATGAAAAAAAAATTCATGACAATAATGATAAAGAATTAAGAAAATAGTTATGACATAAATTAACAATAACAGTAACAATAATAATAATAATAAATAACAATAAATAATGGCATGATAAATATGTTCACAGTAACAAAATTACAATAATATTAAATTTTCAGTGTTCCAATTAGTGCTTCCTCCTCGGGTGTGAGAGTGCTCGTACGAACATAATTGGGCTCCCCGTCGAAGATTTCGAAATTAACCTCGTCGTAAATTTCCGGTTCGTTAACATTCGCGATAAGCGGCCTACCCTTATTTTCATTTTTTAGCGTACCAATCTGGGCTTCCTCCTCCGGTGTAAGAGTACTCGTATGAAGATAATGGGAATCTTCGTCGGACATCTCGAAATTAACCTCGTCGTAAATTTCCGGATCGGTGATATTTGCAACGAGGGGCTTGACACCTTCGGACTGTGGATTTTTCACCCATGTTAGACCGTCGCTACCGATCTTTAAACAATTGAAGTGTAGTATGAACAACGGCCATTGGGCTATTCTCGTCTCGAAGTCGATGCAGGCGTTGAACTTATTTTCGATCACACGAAGATCGAAGAAACGAACGCAGAACGTAACTATCGGCAAGAAGTACAGGGGCATGCACGCTGGTGGCGGATTTCGAGCTGTTAAATTAATCAATTAATTAAATAAAATTTAAAAAAAAAATAAAAAATAAAAAAATAAATAAATAGCAAATGCAAAAAGTTTTGCGAATATTCAAATAAATATTTGGTTGAATATTTATTCTCAATTACATTTATGTTAAAATATTATTAATACTTTAACAAATATGCTTTTATTCTACTTTATTAATTAGCTGTTTTCTAATTACAATATTATTATTGAGAATAAAGAATCGAATTACAAAAAAAAATATAATTTTGAGAACTCACCCGTAAGCCTATTCGTCATTACTCGTTTGTCGTCCATCAGCAGATCGAAATCCATGGCAAACTCCTCAGGGATAACGGTCACGTTTGCGCACGCGAGACGATTGAATTTTATCAGTGTTATATTGATTCCCGCGCAGCAACCACATTTTAAATTACTACAGGAACAAGGTAAACCTCGCGATATCAATTGTATGGGATTGAACGGGAGTCTGCTCGCGTCGGCAATCTCAATCGCAAAAGTCGCATTCGTTGCCGGATTGTAATAAATCGACATATCGGTATCGATAGCTGCAATAAACCACAATAATCCAATTTTATCATCACAATTTTTTCCAGCCATTCAAAATAACTCAAAACATTTTTTATTTATTTTGCAAAAAAATTCTAACAATTGACAAAAAAAGATTATAATTTAAAGAACAAAAATGTCCTTCGATTCGATTCGATTATAAAATTCGTATATTTTCAATAACAAAAAATTCGAAATTCGAAAATTAATATTGCACATTAAAAATATTAAATTACTTAAAATCGAATCTTTTAATTAAAAAAACAAACCGTATGAAAAAAAACGCAATTTTGAAAATTTGCATTATAAATTTGCTTGGATTCTGACATTTATTAATGTTATTATTATTGTAATATTTCATACTCATCGTGATATTGTCGATAGCAGCGTCACCATTGTTTATCATCGACAATATGAATAACGCCGAGGCGTAAGTGGCGAAGCTAAGTCCGCACATGTTCACGTCTCTTCGATACGAAGATGATGCACTCGAGAACCTTCGCGTCACGCTGCCGGTTTCGCACTGGTATTATGGTGGACGTAATCATAACGAGCGACGTTACCCTACCGCTTCTTTTTGCCACTCCACGGGACACCGATATATTAACGATCGATTACTTATCGAGAGAAAGCAGCGATAAATTTGGCATAATTCAGCGTCTTCCCACGTATAAATCGACGCGTCGCCACGTTTATTCAACGTCCGTTTCCGACCAATGTCGGACACACGTCGCAAAGTAAAACGCCGTTAGATTTATTCAATGGTAAAAAAAAACTCCGTTAAATCTCTATCGACGAATTTGTTTTCTTTTAGCGTGACTCGTGGATGCAAAAAAAAATAAAATACCATTGACCCCGATTTTCTAATCCAATCGATAAAATTTCATCGACCGTTTAGTTTTCATAACTTTTCTTTTTATACGAGAAAAAAGTAAGTTTTTTCAAAAATAAACAAAATTCACGTCACTACTTTGAGGACAAGAAAACATGAATAAATTTAATTTCATCGATCGTTTAGATTTCATAATTCGTTTTGTCGCGTAATGACGATTTAAAGAAATTAAGAAAGACAAATTTAATGAAAAGTTAATTAATCGCTTTTTTATAATTAAGAAATAAGAAATTACGATTTTGCGGGTAATGAAAATTGTCGCTGGTATTGAAGATTGATTACAAAATATCGATCAAATTAATTATAAAAATACATTTTTACGCCAATGTATATTTTTTACCGGTGAAAATTCGTTTTCTAATAAATAAACACGCTGCGAAGAGGAAGTAATGACAAATTCGATGATGATTGAATGTACATTTATTTCGTTAAATCTAATTAAATTTACAATAAATTATATAAATAAATACATAAATGATATGATATTTAAATCGTATAAATAATTATGTCTTACGTATGATTGTGCTTCTGCTTTGTATGGCTGACGATGCAATAATAAGAACAAACATTTTCACAATTGCATCGAACGTCGAGTCATGCGACGACGAGGGAGGTCAAGATAACAACTTTATAACGTAAAACATCAAATTCGTGGATTGTCTCGAGTACCTTTTGCACGCGTGTCAAAAATAACAAAAAAACACAATCAGGAGTCGTCGACAAATTCTGAAAATTGTACCGTTGGATTAAGATTCGTCGATCGACACTATTAATTAAAAAAAATACCTAATGAAGTCAAAAACCGCAGTCTTCGCTCAATTTCCACATTTGCCAGTAAAAACAAAATACAAAACGCAGAAAAATTAAAAAAAAAACAAATATTTTTCAAAATTGAGCATCGAAATAGAAACATTTTTTTTCATTTTACTTTCTTGACACTTTCGTAAAATTTGTTCGCCCCATGTCCGCCTATCACCAAATCTAATCGCGAATAGAATAATTCAAAAATAAATCGACGGTCCTAAAATAAATTTTTTTCTTTTCTCTATCTTTCGTTCCTTATAATCTCATGACTTTGCTCTGTCTTCCGCTTCTCATTGGTCTCTTTCGCGCAAGAAGTTCGGCAAGACCGAGGCCATAATCAGGATCGTCCTCCTCGTTATTAGCAGCCTCGTTATCGGCGACTTTGTCCTTGATATCGGCTTCATCGTCCTCGGCGAGAGCACCTAAAACTGCTTCCTCCTCCTCGTCGTCGTCATCGTCATCGTCATCGTCGATCAGATCTTCAACGTCATCGTCCTCGTGATGTTGACCGTTCTTCTCGTCATCCTCCTCAGCAGTGTCCTCGTTCCCGTATTTTTCGTCCTCGATTTTTTCGTCATCCTCGTCCAATTTCTCGTCGTTGTCGTCTCCATCGTCGTCATCGTCGTCGAGATCGGAAGCTCCCAAAATATCGTCGTCATCGTCATCCTCCTCCTCGTCCTCGTCGTCCTGATCGTCGACACTATTCTGCGACGAGGTCGCGTAAGTCTGAGGTGGATCGACTTTGATCGGTTTCGTTATTATTACGGAAGAGACGACGGGTTTTTTCACGTCGTTCTTAATCGCGTTCGGACTATTGAAGGTCAAACTCGGCTTTTTCCTAACGATCTTCGTGACTTTCTTCAGGGCTGTTGGTTTGTCCGGTTTGACGACGTACTCGACGACGTTTGAACTTCCCGCGGGGATTTTCTCGTCGCTAGTACCAATTGTTTCCGTCGGCGCTGACTCTTCGTCGGCGCTCGAGTCGGTAGAGAACGAGGTCTCTTCCTCGAGCTGGATAGCTTCCGACGATAGTTCCGTTGTTCCCGATACGCCGAATTTTTCGTCGTTGATCTCGGTCGTCAGGTCGTCGCTGAAGAGATTACCCAATGTGCTCGATTGAGCCGTAAATTCCGGTTTTGTTGTCAAAGGTTTGACGTTATCGGCGGCGTTGCCGAAGGTGTCGTCAGTGGCGGCGCCAGATGGCGTTCCGATCGTTGGCTTGGTGAGGATCGGTATGGTGAACGGCAAAAGGGGCGCTGCGGTCGTCGTCTGAGGTTTCTTCTTCTTGTCGGAGTCGTCGTCACCCGTGAGGAAATCGAGAAGAGCGCCGAAGCCCAAATCCCCGACGTCATCGTCGTCATCGTCGTCATCGTCGTTCGTCGTCGAAGAATCCGGCACCGCGTTACCCTCGATTGCGTCATCATCGTCGTCGTCGTCGTCGTCGTCGTCATCGTCGTCGTCACCCAGACCGAAAATGTCGTCGTCGTCGTCGCTATCGTCCGCTGGCTTCTCTTCCTCGACGATCGGCAACTGCTCGGCTGGACGAAGTTTCACACCGTCGGGACCGAACCTTGTTACAAAAATAGAAAGAAACAACATATTTTCTTTCATTTCCTTTACGAATTTACGAAATATGTAGAAATCCGAAGGAAATAAAATGGCGTCTGAAGGAAGGAGGGAAAGCAATTAAACAAAATGGCCTCCTTGAGAACGAAAGAAGAAATTTCTTGAGATTCAACAAAATGGCTGCCGCTTTTCTCCTCGGTGAAACGACGATGCCGCTCCGAGCTTCTTCTATTAGTTAATTCTTTCAAATTTCACTCGATTCATTAGAATATGGTTTGATAATTATTTATTGCAGTCTTTTTAAGTCGGATCGACAATGTTTAAACAAATCTTTAATCGATCTTAGGCAAAATTGAAAAATGTCAGAATTTTTTATTTTTGCATTTTTAAACACAAATCGAACGTTAATACTTGACAAAATTACCTGAAACAGCTGACGCGTAACGCAGCCTCCAGTTCGCTCGACGATTGAAGTTCGAGACCCAAACAAGCTTTGAAATGATTTTCGGCCTCGCGTTGAATGGAATAGATCCTTCCGCAGAATTTGGTCAGTCCCCCGGGCATGGGGAAACATACGGCTTTTGGTTTTTGTCCTAAAATATTTATAACAAAAACGAATCACCAAAAATGGCGAGCAGAAGGGTTGACCTTGATAAAAATGAAACAATAATCCAATATCGATGCGTGGACACGCCTCTTGACTTTTTGCGCGGTAATTTGGTAAAAAATAAAGAACGTCGGGTCAATGTTCCCGAGAATTCTATGACCCCCCCCCCCCCCCCCACACTTTACATTCCGGAAGTTTGCCGGTGATGACTTCATTCGCGTTAGAGAAACCGACATTAAAAAAAAAATAATAAAAATGAAAGATACGCTCGAACATAAATGTACGATTCTCAAGCTTTTGTGGATCAACGGGTGAAAGTCTCTAGTGGGTCTTGGTTAACGTTCTTTCAAAAAATCGTACGTTATACGTTTGCAGTATGTATGAAAAACTTTCGTCTTTAGGTGCAAATATGTAAGTATACTTAACACACTTATTCGTCGAACTACCATTCATGCTGAATACACGTCACCTACATTCCTCTACTTGTTAACACGATCATGGAAAAACTTCGATAATCCTGACAATGTTTTACGATAGTCATCAATTTTTCTAATACTGGACAATCGTTTAAACATATTTCTCAACGGTTCGTAATAATAATTTAATCCAAAGTCGAGTGATAATAATAATGATAATCATGATTATTATGATTGTGATTAATATTATACTTTAACATAATTTATTATTATAATTTCATTGCAAATCTCGTTATAAAGCGCATTTATTTGTTTACTGTATTGTTAATAATCGTGCGAATGAAATCAATTGTTTAATAAAAAATGCATAATTTGCAAAATTTTGGGTTTAATTTAATCGAAAGAACACAAAACAGTCATCGACGAGACGAAAATAGTTACTGGAAAAATTGAAAAATGAAACGATCGCAAAATAATGATGAAAAATAATTTAAAAAAACAATATAACAATTATTTTGTATATTTACCATTGACGACGGTGCTGGTCAATATATTATCTCCCATGCTCAATTGAACTGCCAGATTATCCTTCTCGAGATATTGCAGTGAAGCACATCCTGAGAAGTAGAAAAAAAGAACAAAATTCGTCAAATCAAAATAAATTCGCAAAACATCGAAATTTGACGATTTTGTTTAAAAAATACCTGGGCCCTTGAGCTGCACGATCGGTATATTGAAATTTCTGCAACAATTGCAAATATTCGTATTGCAAGTGCAGTATTTGTTAACATTCTCGGCCGCCTGTTTCAGCGACATCACTTCCACGCCCATGTTTCCTTGTCTCGACTCGTTTGCCGATCTGATCGAGCGATGATTAGCAAATTCATCGCGATCTGCGAATTTATTATTAGATATAAAGAAAACGAAAAAAATAACAATAAATAAAACGTTATTGGATTAAAATCGTACTCTCGATATAAATTTTAATAATCGATTTATCGTCGACTAGATACGATATCGTAATTAAAAATAATGTTACAAAAATATAAAAAAATATACTAAAATTACCGATCACTCTTCCGTAAGCCGCAAAGGCTATCAGCAAGAATATTAATAGCAATTCGAACACTGTTGACAATCGCATTCTTCCTTATTTTTATTACGTCTCCTGCAACAGAAAAGAAATGATAATAAATATTACGAAGGTCGAATTAGCAATGGAAATATACATTTTCCATTTATTTTTTAAAACGATCATTGGCTCTTGGTCCAACAAAAGTCGATGGCGATAACATAAAAAAAAGCTCGACGCAAATTGTTCGAAACGTGAAGAACTCAAGGTTAACGATTAAATTATTTCCGCAACATTTAACGATCTTCTAATCGTATTCTCATGCATATGCACGGAAACGTACTTATTTAACATAATTATGCATAACTCGAAGTACCGACGAGAAAAAAATGTTTTACCGCCGGCAGACAATCGACAAAAATCGGTTTTGTTTCTCCACGTTCGCCGTTAAAATCCTAAGTCACGATTTGTCACTATTCCGGAACAAAAAGACGACCCTACCGGTTAATACGTAACCGGAATTAAGACTTGGGTGAGTCGAGCACGCGTGACGAGAAACGACAATTTTCTCCTTCGTTGAAAAGATATGTAAAAACTAAAAAAGATTATTTTTTTTTGTCTTTTTGTTTTATTTGAAGAAAAGTAACGCAATTATTTCCAGCAGGTAGTCGGAATAGGAGCACTTTTTTCCGGCACCGGACAAGGAACACGAGAGAGGGAGAGAGAGAGAGAGAAGACGAGAAGTCAGTGGCGCGAGCATGCGCGTAGCACTGCGCGCGCCGGTACCCTCTAGGCTGCGCGACCGGTTGACCTACATCACGGTCACGGTCAAAGACGGACAAGACCGTCCGATCGTCCAAGTCCTCGAATCGGAATCGCGTTCGATGCGCCCGATCTCGCACTTTGGGCACCTCGTCGCGACGACAACCAGAGTAGATCGGTCCTATATATATGTATAAATCGGTTTTTATCGGGCGAACTATGAACGAAGCACGTTTATCGTGCTCGCGTGACTTCCTGAAATGGCGATTCAGGCCTCTACGCGCCGTCACGATTTGCGACGCTCTATATGCAGTTGACACATCGGTATGCGACCGTGACGTTTTATTTTCTTTTTTTTGTCGCTACCGATCGAACTGTCGTAGCGTATCGATAATTCGTAATTAGTCGCTGAGAATATTGCGATCGATTTTAATTTGGATTTGTGAAGATTTTTTAATGGTTTTCTGAGCGATCGGTATCGATTTTAGAGCCTGTTTCGGCGTGATTAATGAGGGGAAAATATAGAAAAATAATTGGACATTTTTTGTAAACGTAATTATTTTAATTTCTTTTTCATTAGAAAAGAATGAAAATAGTCTTGAATAGTCTTCAGTAGTTCTTGAATAGTTTTTACAGATATTTTTCATGGGGAACATGGGGCTCGTGGCAAAGTTGGCCCGAAGTGTGCCCTCGTAATAAAAAAATGATTGTACGAATGATTGTAGTGAAGATTGTTCAATAACCGCAAGACTCTTCTTCGAGCAAGTTTTTTTAACTGAAAATCGACATCGTCGACCAGAAATCGGTTAGTTTTCGCTCATTAGCATTGTCACTAAATGATGCTCCGTTTATTTTCTACAATTCCATTGTTTCAGATATTACTTTGTAAACAAAATAAACGTGATTTTAAAACAATAGAACTATATTTTTAGACGTTTAGTGGAGAATTCGTAGAACAAATTTTAATAAACAAAAGTTTATCAAGTTTACATCGATACTGTGAATTAGTCGTCCACAAATCGGTATAAGAAAAATATAAAATCGGCATGATTATAAACATAAGCTATTTTTTTTGTATAAATCATTATCAATTTCGTTAAGCGATGAATGATAATATTGCGATAAAAGGAATTGGAGAAAAGGAGAAAATAAAATTCTAATTTATTCTATTCATTATAAATTGTTGTCAATATTATTTACGTATTAAAAAATCCCGATTCACTGTCGCAATGTTTATTATATTAGTGGAAATGAAGGCTAAGGGCGCATTATCGCATTCAACCGATTATTCCGTAGAAAAAACCGTTTTAAGAAAATACGATTTTTATATTAATTAAGCCAAATTATTTAATTTTCAAAATGATCCACTGCCAAGTTCGCTATATAATCCTACATAATGATTATATCAGTACTATTCTACCATTTCGTTATAACGATCGTTTTGGAGAACGTAAATAAGGAATTTTTTACTTTTCGAAATGCATTTTGGTTTTTTGATACAATAGAAATATAAAAAAAAACAAAGCCTTTCTTTCTAATCTTTGACTTTTTATATGTGAAGAGAAACGTACTGAAAAAAATGGAAAAATCAAACTTTTATAACTCCAAACCGTTTGAAATCGGTTGAAATTTGTATACACAAGTGGAACTCCCAACCCTCTTCTCCCTATAAAAGATTCGCTAAAATTGCATCAACATTTACGATCTTAAGGAGCTTTTAACTGTTTTCAAAATCTCTAATAAGTTTGTAACGATTAATTTCAATAAATTAACACGATTTATGGAAAAAAAGAACCGTGAAAGTTCTTTTTTTCATTTTCTTCTCACTTAAAAATGTCTTCTTCTACGAGAAAATTTAACGATCCAGCGTGTTTTACTCATGGGAAAACCTACGTGAACGAGATGGAACAATGACGAAGGAATGTACAAATTTTGACAATTTGGATGATTTTTATAATGTTCGAAAAGTCGAACCGATCGTAGTTCGATCGCTATGCAGGTGTTTCCGGCGTGTGCCGACTCGCGTCGATACGTATACCGTTAAGCACTCGTTCAAACAAAACCATACCGTGAATACGAGTCACAAAAGAAGTCTTCGTTAAATTACACATCACGTTGATATCGAATGTCAGCTTAAAGTTTAAACACCCTTGACGCATCAAACGTTTTGAAACGAGAGCCGAGATCGAGTTTCGATCGACGACTCGTTCGACTCGACAAGAAATAGCGTTTTATCAATCGAATTATTCAATTGTACGAAGCAAGGCGTATTCGAAAAAAAATATTTTTATCGTTTTTGCACTTGTTTCATATTTACGTCGATTTTTTATTTCAATTTTCGATGAGTCTAATTGAATATATTGTTTAATTTTCTTTTTTTAAATGACCAAACGACGATATTCTTCGATATTTGATTGATTACAAGAGAGATTATTAAATTCCACTTACCTTTGTGACAGCAAAAAATTTATATTTATATCGAAACGTCACAGTAAATTTTTTTTTTCAAAAAGATCAAACAAGTGTCGCGTCGTTCGTCCGCCACCTCTCGACTCTTTTTCAACTCTTAATCTTACGGAGGCCAATGTCCAACTGAAGATGCCGCCCAACTACCCCCCCACGCAGCTTTAAAAGTCGGTCATGCCCCACCTCCGCCTTGCAGCCCGTTCGCTAAGAAATTATTAAGCATTCTAATATGCTTCTAGGTAAAATAAACGAACGAGAGGAGGACCGGAATCGGGCCTGGATAATACAAATTTGTTTTTCCACCACCCGACACTTTCCCGAAAATTATTCGGCACTAAACAAATAAACTTTTTTTGAAACCCTTTTGACGGACAAAAAATGCAAAATAAGAAAAAGGGATTGGTTTTTTGTTGTCGAATATAAAATTAACTTATTTTTCCTCAGAATTTCACAGTGTTTAAAACAATAATTAATTAATTCGAGTAATTTCCTAACGAATTTTTCGTTAACGTTGGGGGCAAACGCGATTGTGTTAATTTTTTTCTAAAAAAACGTACTAATAAAAAATAACGCCGACGAGATCAAAAAATTGATCGCACGAAACGGCGACTACAAAAATAAAACCTTCGTTCATCGAATCTTAAAATATCGTAGATCTATTGCCAAAATGGGATAAAATAATTTTGAAACGAAAAAGAGAGAAAGAAGTGAAATTACATTCTCGCATTCGCGTCAACTTAACAATTTTGACAAAAGCTTTCACAAAAATAACTAACTTAAGGGAACAAATTTGAAACAAAAGAACTCTCCCAAGTAAAAAGATATGGATAAAAACCAAAAAATAAATAAATAAAGTCTCGTCCATGGCAAAAAATTCAAAATATTGTTATCTGACGAATAGTTTAAAAAACAACCAGAAAAACTTAAAAACTTCGAAAAAAACAACAACAAAACACGGATTCCAGCACAAAATTCATCGGTCATAGAACCCTGAAGTTCCAAGAAGGATATTGATACGTTTTAAATAAAAAATGAAACGAAAAAAAAACATAAAAAACAGACGTAGGCGTATAGTTTCGGTGGTCGCGGGCGGCGAGAGAGGACGTTTTGTACCTTTCTCCGGTTAGTGGGTCGAAGAAAGTAGTGGCCAGGAGCGGTTTACCTTGGCTAATAATTGTTCTTTCGTACGTCAGGGTCCTAAGAGGGCATGCCTCTAAGAATCTCGTGGGCTCTCCTCTTCTGGATGTTCTCACGAACCTCTGTAAACTATTGTCCACGACGAACGTGTCCTGCCTCTTCGACCGACGGCTCGATCCCTTACGAACCTAGTGGATGTTATATATATAGATATATATGGAGTCCAACATCTTTCCAATGATTACGTTGGAACGCGAAGGGTTCCGGACTGAGATTCGAGCGCCTTCTGGGCTCTATGTGGGTCACAGCAAAACGAGTTTTTACGTAATAACCACAGGGGGTATATTATCGCTGGAAGAACGAGTCTCTCGTGTCTTCCTGCTTTGGACTTTCATCGAAGATCGGGGTAATCCGGATCATCTGGGGGCAATCGGAGTCAGTGACTTTTTTTGTAACAAAGAAAAGCCAAAAAACGATGAAAGAGGACGTTGACAGAAATATGTATTTGCGTTTGAGTAAATGGAAATTTAAACACGGAAATAAATTAAGATGAAGTATTTTCAATAGTGGACGAAGTTAAAAAATTGTTTTGACCTTGAACCTCAGGCTCAAGGTCAAATTTTGTGTTAACCCAAAAAAGATGTGCTCACAGAACGAGTCAACGGATGAACTGGGAGCGTCAATGACGGAAGAGTCGTTGACCCCGAAAGAAATAACGAGAGGAATAATTGAAAAATAATGAAAGATACAAAATTATTTGAAAAAATGTACTTTTTCAAATATTTGGGAATTATAAATTGTGAATGTAATTTAGAAAGCGAATTTTGATCATGAGAAAATAGGAAAACTAACACGTGGCTAACTTTTATCGTGAAGAAGGAGAGAGAGGGGGATGGGCACACGGTAGGTGATAACCTGATTATGATCCTTTCGACACATATCGTCACATTCTCCATTCTACTAATTCATTACAATTTTGTACTATTTTCTTAAATCCCAAGCAATCATTGACCCAAATTACTCCACTTCCCTCCTTTCTCACACTCGCTCTGGACGTTTGTTATTAAATTTTCCCTGTTTTTTTTTTATCAAATCTTTCCAAGATGAAGCTTCATTAATCACTCTTCTTATGGATTGACGAACGTACAGTGAAAATAGAAAAAGTCAAAGTTAAGAGTAGGTTATCATTAATACACGTACACAGATTGGCCACTTTGTTTCAGACAAGTAGAAAGTACGTTATCGTGGACTTTTTCCAATGTGAAAATACGTAGAAATTTGTTTATTTCGACTTTTTATTTTTTCATTTTTATTTTATAGCTCGTTCCACTTGTCTAAAAAGTGTTAACTAACCAAAGCGAATGTCGACTGTCGAACCCATTTTATCCTGACTATTTTATCACAATACTTTAAATCGAAGGTCGTTTTTTAAATTAGCAATAATAAATAATTGAAGAAAAAAATATCTATTACCATTACAAACGAGTATTACAATCATTAATTTTATGTGAATGATCAAACTATAATTTTGATTCAACAAAGCTGAATATTAAATTACGTATAAAATATGAAATTTTAATTGCAACAATATAATAAATAAGAATCGTTGAATTAAAATGTCATTAGGAAAGAACAAAAACTAGAATTATCGCTCGACGACATAATCGGTGAATTAATCGAACTATGTCGAACAATTTAATTCTAGAATAAATTTGGCACGAGCATTCTGTCATTATTCGCGTGTTTAATGAGATAATAATAATGATAATGATAATAATATAATAATAATGTTTCAATAGGTACCTAAGCGCGCCTCCATCACGGTCTAGAAAATGGAATAAGCGTCGCTGGTAAATATACGTGTCTTATCGTATCTGCCACATGGAAGACAATGCATTTTCTCTCGATCTCCATACATATTGCTCTCGTCGCCGCACCCATGTCGCTGAGTAACGCCGCTCGAAGTGCTGGTGAAAAAAAATTACGCGGCATCACGCGAATTCGGGTCAGAGTTGTGACAGCATCCGAGTGTCTTTATTTCACGCACATGTTCGACCTCTCTTTCATCCCTGTTGAAAGCCGTATATAAATATTGTATATATACATATTTACCTTTTTTTATTGATATTTGTATCGTTCTTTATTTATATTCATATTTATATTTATTTATTCTGTTGGTAATATGAATATGTATATATATCGATTTATTTGTATTTATTGTTAGTTAGAAAAATTATTTAATTTTTGAAATCATGCAATTATTAATTTTGTTTTTTTATATTTATATTTAATTATTTATTTTATTAATATCGATGTTTATATTGATTAATCTCTGAATTATTTGTATGCATTTCAACATAATTTTATTTTATTTTTATTTTTTTGCTTTCATCCATCCACTAATCGAGTATTCTGCTGAATTATAATTGTAGCATAATCGTGGAATAGTAGGACATGACTGGGGGTAACAAAATAACTGCACGGTTAAAACGTCAAGTTTTTTTTTCAAAAATGTCGAACGGAATAATTTGTCGTAATATTTGCAAAAAATGGATATAAATCGGATTTCTTGTTCTCGATTGAATCGAATCCCAATTGAAATAATCGAACCGGAAGTTAGGGCATAATGGTCATAAATTTTTTATAAAAATCTGTGGCTCCAGTGTTAATCGAGGCCGTACACGACTGTGTATCGCGGTTTCCGACTGCTTCCGTCTATCTTAATGTATATATATATATAGTGTATAACGTGTAAGTGGGCTACCGGGAAGAAGAAAGGCAACTCGAGAAATGTCGGACACGTGCAACATTGAATTCTTTCTAAGTTTTCACCTTCGTATAGTCTCTCTTTCTCTCTCTATCTCTCTCTTGGTAAAAGGAATAATATGGTGATATATGGTTTAAGTACAGTTTGTCAATACGTGCGCATGAATTTTATTGGAAAATTTTACTCGCCGATAATATTCGAAAACATTTATAAAAAAATATCTTCAAAAAGAAAAACAAAAAAAAACAAGTTTTTTTTCAAATCGTCACAATGAAAATTTTATATTAAAAAGAAGAATGATTAAAAGAAGGTTTTTTTTATTTTAGATAAATTTTATAGTTTAAAGCGTCCGCGAGAACGAGATTTGTTGATTTATTTTTAAATGCGATAAATGGAAGTATCCGCGAGATGATCGCGAGACAGGGAAAAGTGTTCAGCTTATTCGGCAATGTTATATCGATACGTGAGCGAGTGTACGATATGCGTGATAAGCATCTGCGTGACTTGAATGATAGTACAAGTGATGATGCGTCGGTCATGCTGTCGAGAGAAGTCGATGCTTCACCGACAGTGTAGTGTTTCTACCAAGAATACTGGAAACGAGGATGGAGATTGAAATTAAAAAAAAACAAGCAAAAAAAAATCATTATCATTTTTTCGCATTTTTACCAAAAATAATTTAATTTTTCGGAAAAATCGACAACTTCGCACAACTTTTGAAGACCTCTTTGGGATCCATTTGATTCAAGCGGTGCTGTATAATTGTTTTTGATACGTTAGAATTTTTATTTTTATTTTTTTCATTCATTTTTCCAACTCGAAACGAAAAGAATTTTTTTTTACCATTGAGACTACACTTCGGCCTTCGAATTATTCAAAATGGGACGCGTTCCTACCGCAACCGAATGAAAGTAAAATTTGGATTTTTTTTCCTGATTTAAATAAATTCAGAAATTTTTGTGAACGAATCGATGTTTAAGAAGACGATATAGTTATATGAGAACGTTCTTTATGGACGTAAACTTAAATTTTGCATACCTGTTGCGAAAACCATCAGAAATTTCTAAAATTTCTTAGATAAATTTCATTTTCTATATATATACATATATATTGAGTATCTTTCTATATACAAGAAAATTCAAGAAAAATTATTATGAAATACTGACATTTCAATAATTGACTTATTCCTAAATAAATTTTCAAAAATGTGAAATCTACAATAAATATCGCCAAATTTCTTGCAGGCTATGCGGAATTTTTTGCATTTTATCATAAGCTCTCCTATATATAGAGTGTGATACCATTATAATTAATTAAAATACATATCAAACTATTCGATTAACTCTTAACATCATTTTTCTATAAAAAAAAACGTCAATTATTTATATTTTCGCATAGAAAATTCCCCTTTACGTACGAAACTAGATCATAAAAATAACAAAAATATCCCCTATCGATTTTTATCAATTCAATCTATATTCAAACACTAATTATAATAAAAAAATACGCATGCAGGTATACAAAAAAAATTCACATAAGACATACAAGAGACAGAAAATCGATGAATACGAACGTCGAGGAGTTCGAGAGACACTAAGTATAGCAAGATCGGGCCGTTGGTTCGGAAACATAGGTCCCTATACCCGGTGGTACCGGGATCTCTAGAAGGGGGTCACCCGGTCACCCAGATGAGGTTCCTTGCCCGCAGTCTCGGCGGGCGACCGACGAGTGCTGGCGCACTCACACACACACACAACCACACACACACACACACACACACACAGAAAGAGAGAGATATACAACGAGAGAGTCATCGCGGTGATCCTCCGATGATCGTGAGGCCCCACCGTCACGTTTCTTGACCAATCGCGCCAGCGAGGTTTTCAGGGGCTTTTATGCCTATGGCCCCGCGATCCGTTTTGTCCCGTATGTTCGAGAGGCGCGTGGTGTGCGCGCGGGCCCGGGCATCGAGCCAGATTTAAGCTTGTTCCTTGACCGTCAGGATCTAACCGTGGATCTTCTCTCTTTTCTCTCCGCGAGAACGCGCGACTCTCCTCGCATTTTTCGTTTGACAGTTCTGACAGTGTTACGAACCAGCCGCGTTCGGCTCCATCGCGGATTCGCTCGCAAATTTTTTCCTCGTGTCTCTCTCTCTCTCTCTCTCTCTCTGGCTCTCTCTCACTCTCTTGGTCTCCCTCGCCATCAGGTTCGCTCGATCGGTCCACGTATCGCGCGAAAATCCCATCACTTTTCTTTTTTTTTACCAATTTTACCCTTTTTTCTGGTCTTTTTGATCTTATTTGGTTTTTTGACGGAAATATATCAAAGTTATTACGAAACGTACGAGTTTTTGTTGTTGTTGTTGTTGTTGTTTTTACGCGTGTATTTATTTACGTATCGATAAACCGGTTGTTTGGTTGGTTGGTTTAATATATTGTAAATAATCGTGAATTAAACGAGAAGGAAGGTGTCGAGAGCGATCGGCAATCATGTACGCGACAGTGAGATTGATACTGGTCCTCAGCCTCGCGGTTGTGGCAGTTTCCTCCGCTGGGATACTCGGTGAGAACGAGATTCTCCATGAATCTTCCATGCGTCGTCCAACTTTTGTAAATCGCAAATTGCCTTCGTTAGGATATTTTTGTGTTTAAAACATTTTTTTACTCTTTATTTTGCGATGTTTTTCGACGATGTTGATATTTTTCATTCGTCGAACGATCAGTGCAAACGCAACAATTTTTACGCGACGAATGACACTTCTCGTTCGAAATTCAAGTGCGACCGTGGAGATTTTTCATTTGATTATTTACTTTTTTTTGGTTCGTTATTTTTGATCCTCGTGTTTATTGTTTAACGTGTGACGTGATTTTAGTGCGTTTGTTGCGGGGATCATTTTTACTAGTGAAATTTGGTAAAAGCGTTTGTACGAATTTGAAAAATGAAAGTGAGATTGGCGATTACCAAATCGGGAAAAAAGAATGAATAATTTATGCAAAAAACTTTAATAACGAACGATGTCGCACAATTTTGGATCGGTTTATGGCAATTTTACGAGAGGATCTCTTTTCGCGATAGTTTTAAAATTTGTAGATTCAAAAATCATTTTTTTTAAATTTTTTGTTTGTTTTGAAAATTATTTCGATTTGTGTTTCGCGACGACTGATTTTTATTGACAAACAATAATCTTCGCATTCACCGGGTAGAATTATTAATTTGACTCGATAATCATGGTAGAAACTTGCCAGTTTCTTTTGCTTTTTGTTTTAAAAGTAATAGAAATTTTGGAGAATTTCTTTTTGTTTTCAATTATTTTATTAATATTTTCCTAAACGATCGAACCAATTTCATGCTCTTGGACAGACTCGATCGAGGACTGGATATAATTCTTTGCATGAAATAGCAATGTCAGAAACGTCAACTTCAACGTTACTCTGACGTTGATTTCAAAATTAAATTAACTCCTCCAGCCGACAGAATTAACTCCAAAGAGTCGTCCTGATTTATCCTCAGGAAATTCAATCTCTACGGAAATATCTCTCATATCTCCCACAAATATGTCGAACTGGTTTTTATGAATTGATTATTTAAGACGTAGCGCGAAAATACAAAGGGAGTGAAAATTTGAAAATGTTCTTGACATAAAAATAATCAGAAAAGGGTTATTCCCGATTTTGAATCGACTTCAATAAGAATTTACTTAATTCGATCGGTTTATTATTATTATTATTATTTGTTTTTGACACCATGAACAATCGATGCGAATTTTCTTTTATCGAAACTTTTTATTTATTCGCAAATGTTAATGATCGTTCGATTCATTAATTGATAAGAGACGAGTCATTGATTCTAAAAACAAAATACTTTTTTATGTGTAATTTAACACTGACAGAGACACTGTTGTCGTGGGACCTTCACGAAGCTGAAGGAAGATCCTCGACGCCGCAATCGAAGTGCCTGTGCCAAACTTCCGGTTGTCTATGCTGCGTCGATCTCAATCTGACGTCGACGATCGATCTTGGGGGTCCAGCGTGCATCAATATCAAGCAAAAGGACCAAAATGTCTCGTTGAATTTAAATTACGGTGATAATCCGGTCCACAATGCTACGATAAAGATCGGTCAGTAATTTGTTTATAAATTGTATCTATATTTATTTTCGTATATCGTCGATTAATTAATTACGATCGTTCGTTAATTACGCTTTGTAATTTTTATCATTATTTTTTGAAAATATTTATAAATTTCTTATCATTTGTTTTATTATACGTGATTTATTTCCTGTTTTCTAGCATTTTTTATATTCGTCCATTACAATTAATAACAAACAACAGCCTTTATTCGTGGGTCGTAATTAACAGATTTTTCATTAATTATTAAACTAATTTTTCAACTTCAAGTTTTACAACGTTAAATATATTTCTCTCAATTTATTTTCGTTCATTGAAAAATAACGCGAAAGTTGTAAATAAATTACATCCCGTTGAATCTTTTGAATTGAATTTTTTATTCGTAATGCTAACGAAAGTTCATACGGATAATTCGATGAAAGTTTTGTACAGATCTGAAGCACCCATGCCGAAAATTTTCCGAAACGATCGTCTAACACGCGCATCGATGACGAAGCAACGAGAACGGAAAAATGAAAAAAAAACACACAAATTTTTAAGTGGCACGCGTGAAAGTTGTTTTCATTGAAACACAATAATCGTTCATTTCATTATTTTACTTTCGGAATTTCTTTTTCCGCGCTCTCGTGCGCATGCTCGTAGCTCTCGTTTGCTTTTGTAACGAGCTAAAGAAATAAAAGTCAAATACTTCGAATTCCGATTTGATAAAATTAATTTCACGTCTCTTTCTCATGGTCGCATAATATTTTTTTTACGTCTTTTTTGTGTGTGTGTGTTTTTGGAACACGATACAGACAACGCGGCGAACAAACCGACGTGCATGAATTTGTTGTCGGATCTGGCGCAGCTTTGCGCGAAATTTACTTCGATAAACCGCTCGGATCAGGGTCACGATGGTTGTCTCGTCATCGAGCCGGCTCTCATGAGGACACCTCAGGCCACGTATCAGATTGGATGCTTCAATTTTAATCAGGGTGTTCGACAGATCGAGATCGCGACGTGAGTCCTTTGCCTTTTTTTTAAGCTAAAAATAATTATTATTTTTATCTATAGCGATAATTCAGAGGGTTATACACTTTTCTTTCGTTTTTTAAATATTATTTCACTCGAGTTGTAAAGCACGTAGCATTTACAGAAAAATTATTAATGGATTCAACGATCGACTTTTCGAAAATTAATCGATATAGAATTTCTCAGAATTGATAAAAAATCTGGCAGCGAAATTTTTTTTTTAAATTGTTGTTTTCGTGTCCGTTGTAATATTGATTTGGAACATTTGGAAATAGAAAATAAAAATTCGTAACCTTGAAAACTCCTAGGTCGGAATTTAGTTGTAGAGTGAACTATTTTTTGTATTTTTGTAACGGCCATATTGACTACACCATTAGGGTTACACGCTTCGACCACCTCAGAAACGCGATTTGCAATTTCTCAGAGATAACACAACGTAACGAGATGAAATTTGATTTAGTCAAAGGAGAATCGTGGCAAGAAGGGGATGAGCTAAAAGTTTCATCCTAATCGGTTGAGCCTTGCCGGAGAAATTACGAATCGCATTCTGAAGCTATTTTACACGCGTACAAGTTATAACCTTAAATATCGCCGCTTGAATAAATCGACTAGAAGCTGAAGTTAAAAGTCAGAAACGTAAGGCACGATCGAAAATCGAATATATCGATAATGTTATTCCGTCTCGTTGTTTATACGCCGTGAGCAGAGTACCGGAAACCACGGAGGCAGCTCCCGAGGAAGAGGAGGAGGAAGAGGGTCTCAACACGGACGAGCTGATAGCCGCCGTCTCGGCAAGCGCCGAACAAGGAATAGCTCTGTTCTCGCAATGGTTGGGTCTCAATCTCAATCCAAAGGGAAATTGGACAACGAACAAAGAACTTCCGGTCGGTTCGAGCAGCAGAACGGAAACGTCGAGCGGCGGCGATAACGCGACGTCGAGAATGGCCCGAGGAATGCCGATGACCTTGGAACATCAGCGAGAAAGGAGCGAGGAGAGATTTCGTCAATTGTTGAGCGCTCAGGACAACATAATGAAGGAATCGGCAAGAATCGGGGTGCCTTACGAGGGACAGACGAATTTCGTTTATTCGACGCCGGTAGATCAAAACAAGCCGAAAGATTCCGGAAGAACCTTGGCCGAGGATACGCCGAAAAGTTTGACCGTCGTGCCTCGTGAGTCTCGACGAGGTGGTAGAGCTTACAACATTCATCAGCACGTTAACGAGGTTTGAAATATAAAATGGCCGATCCGAGACACGTGACGAGGGACGCAAAATGGCCGTTTGGAAGAAGAGGAACGAAATACGAAAGAAAAATAAATCATTTACGCACACCGTACACCAACGTAGAATATGTTTTTCTTTGGCCCCCCCCCCCGTTTCTTTCGGCGGGGAACCGAGTAGATTTTTTCGCAACGATATAGTATTCACGAGTAACGGATTCGGTGTTAGTCGATCTTGTAGAAAAAGAAGAAGATTCATAAGGAACGCTTGCGCGCGTCCTATTTTCGCGCATGCGCGCCAGATTACCGCGCTAAAATTCAACCTGAGATTTTTGCAACGTTTTTCTCGCGTTGATAAATAATAAAATAACAATAAAAAGATCGAAGGATTCGATACGCAATAATGAGTATTGCTCATTCTATACAGAAAATGTGTTAAAGCCATGAAAAAAAAGATTGTACCAAAATTTGAGGATTTTTTTCAAAATCCGTTTTCCGTTTTCCTTTTGTACGTCCTAGTTCAATTTTACGACCGCGAACTTTAAAAAGTTTGTCGAATGCGTAGAACAGGAAAAAGACACGAAACCCCAGCATTTTTTTAAGCGATGTTTTTGCATAATTATGATTTATCGAACCGATCGGATCGATAAATTATACCTTGAGGGAAGAGACAAAAGATGTAAGCACAGGGAAAATAAATCGAGTACTGCACGCGAATAGTTTATTGATATTTATATCCGCAATTTGAGATTGACATAACCTCTTGACAATCGATGTTTTTTGGTTATTAAATCGTATTATTATAAAAACCTAAGAATTACACGTCATAATAAAAAAGAAATCTATTAATCGTTTCGATTGCTTGCACATATGTATTCATTCGTCTTTATTTTTCTTCGTGACGTCCGTATTATCCACCGATGATTCGTACGTACGTATTCACATTATCGCATTCCCTATTATAACATTTTCCGGAGCTCAAGGAATTCGAAACGCCATCTGGATGCGATTTTCCGGAGGTCTAGCCATGCCGTCTCGATTCGCGGTTCGTTACGCCTATGCGCATGCCTCGAGCCGCCATTTTCTTTCCACAACGCCGCCATCTTGCAACAACAGTGCCGCACCGCTTGGCTTCCTAACCTACGAATTTATGTCTACTGTATTAATGTTTAGCCATACGGAATGATACGTTTATTTTTTTTCAGCGAATATAAACAAATGTTCTCTCGACTCGACTGCATAAAGCAACACGAAGCGCGTATAAAAAGAAAAAATTCTGAAAATACGAATTAGCAAATTTGATTAACTTCGAAGCACCCGTTTCGTTATTTTATCGTATCATAAATTACTATTAGTAGATTATTTAATGATTATTATTATCGTTTGATTCAAGTGGAACAATTTCCGCGTGGCGTTTCGTATTTGTTTTAATTAGATCGTTTCAACAGTTTGGAAGACTAAAATCTTTTTTGATGTTTCGATATTTTCATTATCTTGTTTCTCGACACAAAAAACGCGATGGAGTATTTTTTTTATTGTCTGCCTCGCCTACATCTCTTTGGGCTGTTAAAATCTATGTACGTATAGATATGAATGTTTTTTTTGCCGCTCGTTTCGTGTCGAACGTTCGATTATGCTTTTTTTTCGATGATTTTTATTTCCCGGATGTTTGAGCCTTCTGAATCAGTTTTATCATAACCTGACTTTCAGAATTTGATATGAACGTTGTTTTTGTCAGCAAGCGTGACGAAAAAAAAATCTCGCGCTATCGCAAATCCTTTAGTCGATCCGCAAAGTCTGCCTAAAAGAAGTATACATAACCTAAAACATTCGCATGTGTTATATATATATATATATATATATTTATCATATATCATATATTTACTAAATAGATGTTGTATATCACCGTATAGTATTCTCTGTATCTTATTTATAAATGCTTTTCTTGAAAGAAAATGTTACAAGTGGACTAGATGCTAACAACGTTTTTTTTGTTTACCTTTTCTCTTCGTTTTAAAATAAACATATTTCTCGTTCGTTCTTTCATTACTTCTTCGGTTTTTTTTGTTTCTTTGTTATTTCGTTGTTGTTTTCTTTCATTTCCTTTCGCTTCTCAAAATATCTCGCTTCATTTCTATACGTTAGTAAAATATATTTTTGGGCTTCATCTTTGGGTGACCTTGGGGTTAGTCTGGAGTTTTTTTGTTTACTTTTTTAAAAAATAATTCGATCTCTTTATCGCGGCTTGATATGAACTTTGGATGCTTTTCGGCTTAATTTTACACGCCTCGCAGGCCGTACGTCGCGTTATGCGGTATAAATAATTCGCGCGATGCTCGCTATAATCTCAAAATATACTTGATTAACATTCATCTTCGCTTTTATAGTTGCATTCCATTCTAGTAGTGTAAGTTGTTCGTTGATGCGTGACGCATATTTATACGATTAAAGTGAAAAGTATTTTGACCAGTTTTGAGTTTCGTTAATCATGTACTCAAATGTATACGCATGGGCTTAAATATGTTAGAAAATATCTATTGGGAACTTAAAAAGTGCGCCTCTCGGAGTCAAAAATATGTTTGAACGATAAATAATCTCAGTCATCCCGAATTATAGTTAAAAAGAGCATCAAAGACATAAATTTTAAATGATCGTCTTCTCGAATTTATCGTGAAACAAATATTATATCGTCAGTTTCATATTTAAAATTGGATTTTGCTCAATTGTTGTATTTCATTACAAACGCAGTGACATCTGGTGGTGAACTATGTAACGAGACCACGGGTCCCAAACGTACGCTGTTGTTTAATCTGATGTCGTTAGTGTCGTGGACCGGATGTGTATCTCATTTTCATCCTACGGTGTCGGCGGATTATCCCAACTTAAGTTCCCAATAGATATACAAATAGCCTAACAATCTAGCGCGAATCTCGTCAAAGGTAACGAATCGGCCTTAATGTTTCGTTCGACAGAGTTCGTTGTTTATTATTCATGATAATCGCTTTATTACATCGGCGAGCTATTAAAACGAAAAAGCTTCGTAGTTCGCTTTCCCACCGTCAGGCGCCACCAAGGATCGACAGAAGTCGCGCGGCATTTGTTACCAGTGTTGGAATGACAGTCGTGCGTAAAGTGAGTGAAACTTTTACTAATTGTGTCAACAATTAAACAGTAACTCGATTCGAAAAGTAGACACATTCTTCGTTTGGATCACTACCTTCGGATTGGTGAGTCTTTTGAGCATGTTAATATATTCCATACGCGAATTAACGAACACGGGTCAACATAACCTCACTGTTCGAGCGCCATTGCGCTGTTTAATATTTTGCACGTGCGAATATTTTTGATAATTCCTTTCACAGGACCAAATTCTACCGCATAGGATCTCCTTAAACGTTATATAGTCGAATATATATGCATTATCGTATAAGATAAAAAATTCCTATCGAAAATTTACGATTCGTTTATCGCGCCCTCTAAAATCTTCGTCGTATTGAAAATTTTTAGAAAATTCGAATAACTGCCCTCTAGTACGCGGTATCCGTCGTTCCATGAGCATAATCGGATGGAAGAACGTTGAGTGCTGTTTGGCACGGTGCAAAACTAATATTTTTAGATTCGGACATGATCGCTCTTTTCATAGAATGGCGGAAAGCATTCGCAGAGTCCAGATCGTTGAATATGTCGAAGACTGTTCAACCGATACGATACGATTCTTTCACCCACACGATAAAAATTGTAAACCAATTTTTCAAAGCTGTGGAAAAGCAAGTTCGGTCTATACTCGTTCAGCAACTTTGCTTTTATTACGAATTCGCATTTTACCACAGTCTCGGTGCGCCTAGAGGAAAATTGGTTTCTAATCTTTTTTCTTGCTGATCGAGACAATTTCTCTCATATTACTCGGCAGACACAGTGCATTAATGCCTTCATAGCAACTTTCACACTTTTTGTGCAAATATTTGTCCGCCAAATATTTTTCATGTACCGTTATCGACTCAAAAGCGAATGATCGATTTCAGCGTTTTCTCTATTATGCATTATCGCCGTATCAACAAAAATCATACAAAGACTACTCAATGCCACAGAATAATCCGTCAACTAAGCATTAAAAATTTCATCGACGACTCGAAATTTTACTCAACTCCGCTTTCAGCGAATCGTCTCTTAGCTTCTTTTTTCAAATTAACTCCAGAGCTTTTCAAATGCTCGTCTCGATGTCAGGAATATGGCATCACGGACATGAAAATCATTTGAACAAAGTCGTGAACGTGTATAAAAACGTTAAAAAGTGAATTAAAAAAGGAATTTGTTCACTCGACGACCTGACGAGGTGGCGGTCCGGCCGCCGGTGTTAACGTTAACCCATCCTTCTTTCTTCTGGATACTCGACGTCCAACGTGTAGTACGACGTCTCCGGCCTTGACCGCTTTAAATTCTGCAATCGCCTCGGCGTGGGTCATCCCGTGCAGAGGCTTGGAATTTATGGACAATATTTCATCACCTGTAAGAAGGAAAGTTTAATTTATCATGGAGTTTAATCCTCGTATAAATATTACATGGGATTAGAATATTATGAAAGCTTAAGCGAGTAGCGTTAGGTATATAACAGAAACCTGAAAAAAAAATCATTATTTGCAAATTATTTCGTAGGAAAGTTTGTATGTAAATAATGATGCGTCGGAATTAATCAACGTCGGTAGAAAAAAAATATAAAGATCAGTTTGTAAGAATAAATAAAAAAATAAGCCGGCTTATTAGAATAATTCGCAAGGTATATTTTCGCGCTGTTTTCAGAGAATTCATATTTGGGTATCGATCCGTTTTTTATGAGTCATGACTTATCGCGTTCGATGATAAACGCGAAGAACATTCGCATCGCCTAATACGTCGAATATTTTACGCAAAAAGAACGCAAGTAACAAGTAAACAATAAAAAAAATAATAAATTGACACGACGTAAGGGAGAATCCCACTGTGACGATTAGAAAAATAAGCTTTTTTCATGATTTTTTTCATTACTTCATATAAAATTCGATGCTACAACTTTTTCTTACAATTTCTATAATTTACAGCGATAACAGTTGAATTTATCGACAGCAATGAAAATTATTACCGAACCGTGTAACTTCTAATTGATCGTATATTTTTTTATTTCGTACAAAGAGTATAAATAATATTATCGACCAATGGAAATATATCCGACGCTTTTAATATATTTTTCTGGGTTAAGAATCCAAACGGGTAATTCAGAAATTCGAACGTTAGGAACAACAATTCGTTATCTATTCCAAACCGCGCGATTTTTAATGAATTCTAATAGTAAATGTCTAGGTAACAGGCTATCGCAAAAAAAACATTAATGTTCTAAACCGGTTAAAACATCTCGTTCTCGTTCTATAATATTCACAAATGGCGAAAGTAATCAAAATGATTAGAGCCCGGTCAATTTCAAGATAATCAAGAATTTATCGAACTAGTCAAGAACTCAGTCATCGTCAAATAAAACATTTATCTTATGACACGAAATAAAATAGGACAAATTGTAGAATTTTTCTTTTTCTGGGAAAAAATGCATACTCGAATGTTTTAAGATTGCGACAAAGTGGGCTTTCTTCTCGTACAATCGATAATTTATTGTGCAATCTGGGTAGTGTCGAATATGGTCAGGACAACATAGTCGCGTGAGTTATCGTGCTTTTAGCGTTTATACGCGCGTAGGAGTGATTCAACGTTCGATTCGGTTTCTACCTTCTTTGACAGTGCCCAAGTCGGCAGCTTGGCCATTAGGAAACACGGTTTTCACGTATATGCCCATGTTGCCACGGGGACTGTCGGTTCCACCGACGATACTGAAACCGAGTCCCTTGTGTCCGGGTCCTTTGAAAAAACGTGCCGTTAGAATGGTAAACGAGACGCCACCTTTTCCGGGCCTCGGTAGCGTACAGAATTTCGATTCTTCGCCCTCTCCCGACTCGTCTATGTCCTCGAGCTCGGAATCGGAATTCAAACCCTCGTCGGTCTCGTGAGTACCCTGGGCAAAAAAAACATCATTTATTTTACGATTTTGTCCAAGAAAATATTTTTAGAAATATTCCCATTTATTTATTATAAAAAAAGTTCTTTTTTTTATGGTTTCTCGATAATTCTTTTTTTGTTAAATCTTGAAACTGCGTAAATCTGAACGACTTTATGCAAAATTTACTGTTATTAACCTTTGACTAAATTTTATATCGTAGGAAAAATCAAATTTTTTTTTTATCACTCGAATTTTTCTACAATGCAATTTCCTTTAATTCGAAAGGAACGAAACTATTACTTGTGTTTCTAAAATTGTACAATTCCTTCGAATAACCCCGTACGAAATTTACTTCCATTAATTATTTAATTATTTATCCAAAACTGTTTCTCTCATTTCCAACAATTTCTCATTTCTTCCAACAAAATTCATTCTCATTCCTCTTAACAAAATTTTGCATCACACGAAACATAAAGCTTCATTCGTTTCTTCCCAAATTTTCCTCACCTCAACTAAACTTTGTTCGAGACAAGAAAAAATGATTTTTCTCGTTACGAAAAATATCTTATTTCTTTGGCTCGTGTTTCAAAAAATTATAACGATCGAACTTACGTGCCACGCTTTCACATTCGATCCCGAAGAGCACGGTATATTAGCAACACTGCGACTATTGATTCTTCTCGAAGTTTTCTTTCCGGGACTTCTCTCGGCTCCGAGACTCGATGGACCATCGTCGATTTTATTGAGAATATCAGCCGATCTCGTGGACGAGTCTGGGGAATAATTCGTCACTTGACCACCGACTTTGAACTCGGTGCTTCGTTTTCTCGGAGTTATTCTCGGTATATGAATCTCCTCGAAGCACGAATCCTCCGAATTATTCCTCGATTTACAATTCTTTTGAAAATAAACATTCTCGTACGAATGACCGGTTTCCCTCGTCTCGGAAATGCTTCTCGCCAGTCTCGTTACGTTTTCGACACCGTCGTCGTAAATTCCCGATCTCTTCGAACATCTCTGGAACTGTACGTTCTCGTAAGAATTTTCGTGTCTGGCGTGTTCCCGATTTTCGGAATTACTTCGTCGAAGACTTTCCCGAGCGTGGCTACAATTTCCATTTGTTTTGCCTCGTCCGGTGCTGAGAAATTCGACGTTCGCGTAAGCCTCTTTCTTTCTCTCGTGTTCCTCGATAATCTGCGAATCGTAATTGCCGATCTCGTTTCTTCGCGTCTCGTAAGTAAAAGCTCGAGTTACGTTCGTTCCATCGGTGATTTTGCACTGTGGCGAATTTGGCGCGCTTGCCTCGGTCAATGTTTCGAGATTTTCGTGGTGATAAGAGTAAGACGGTAACGAGGCAGGCTCGCTAGCATCGTAACGTTTGCTCTCGAATTTTTGACTCGACGACGACGTAATCGGACTCGGTACGTAAAAATTCGACACGTTCTCCTTGGGCGGAAATACCTCCGTCACGCTCAAGGCTTTGCGTTTTCTTATTCCAGCGTTGATCTTACTGAACTTGCTACGCAGGACGTTTTGAAAATCGGCGATTCCCTTGCTCGTACCTGGGGAAAATTAAAGACAATATTGTCATTTTTGAGAAATTTTTTATACAATTTTTTTTAGGGGAAACAAAGTATCGAAGGTTTTTAAAATTTTTGTCTTTTGGGTGTTGTGCTGGAAAAATTGTGCTAGCGTAGATAAAATAAACGGTGATAAGGAGAATTTTGCATTCTCATAAAAGAGTAGAATTCAAAATAAATATTCCTATTTTTTTAAGATTATCGAGCAATTTAAGAAAAGATTACCTAATTTTATTTGAGTTTAGTTGATTTATTAAAAAATCAAAATTATTAACATTTCATTAATTTATGAAAGGATTTAAATAATGATTAGAATTACTTGACAATTTTTAAAAAAATTTAATGAATAAAAATGATAAAAATCGTGATTGTTTATTTTATTCTTTTTAACGCGAGGTATTTCGAAATAATTTTATTACCGGGTAACCGCAGGGAACTCGTTTGCAAGAGTTTCTTGGGTGAACTAGCATCGTGGCATGATTTAGCTGCCGGTGAAGCTTCCCTGCTCGTTGGTGTTGATCTTACTGCGTGAATAACCGCAGGTGTCGAGCCATCCTCCAGTAGAGCCTCCCGTGGTTCTGATATCTCCTGTACCGAGCATCTTCGACGAAGTTTTCGCCATCTCTGACTGATGCTCTTGTTCCACAAGTTGAGATCTGAATCAAGAATTAATTCGAGAATGCGTATAATTTTCGAAAAGTTCGATTGTCACGAAAGTATTAAATCGACTATTGATGAAGATGAAAATATTGAATGAAAGATACAAAAATTAAGTTGACGGCAATGGTCGACTACAATAGAAATATATTTTTGTAAAAAATGGAAGTAAACTCCAGCCCAAACGTCATACGATAACTCCTAAATGTCACTGACTCGGATTCTGTAGACAAATTTTCCAGCACGGTTTTTAACCGGTCGAGAAAAAAAATGTAGCTTAGTAATTTCTTGCTACAATTCTGAGTTCGTTGAGCTAAATTTCATCTCGATCGGTTGCGTAGTTCCCGAGAATTTACGAATTGTATTTTCGAGGTGGAGCGTGGTGACCCGCCGCCCGCCATGTTTACTCCCACTTAGTCTCGCTCATGCGCGGGAGCGCGGTGGCGCGGACACGTGTCCGCGCTCACGCGCTGGCGGAACGCGCTAACCGCGTCACTGCGTACTCCTACCCTCGATTAATTTTCAAAATCGTAGTTCTACCGTATTTTCAAAGCCTTACAAAATACATAATTAAAAATGTTTGAAAAAAATTAAATAAAAAAATTAGATTACAATTAAGAACAGTTTCCATCCTGCGTTCTCCGGTTCGGACAATTTTTCTTCCACCGGATGATTGGGCGTTCGAAGGACGAAACGCGAAGATATCGTTTTTGTTTCTCAAGCATTAACCTTGCACAAAGAAATCACTTGTCCAAAGATCGTCCGAACAGACGTCTGCGTTCTCCTCGTGATTTGCATCCCTCGGTCAATTTAGTTTCGTGCGTACATTATCGATACACGGTCCTTTGACGCGATCGCTGAACGTTCGTACAGACGCTTAGTCATTTCAAAATGCGAAACTTCCGACGAAATTCACAATCATAAATAATTAATCGTACCAATGCGGTAACGAAAAATGTGTCTATATCACATCACCGGGTCATCGGGTTCGATTGCTAATCGCCTCGCGATTCTTTAGTGCACACGTGGAAATAATTACTTTTCTGGATCTTTCGATTATTCTACGCCGTTCAAATTCCGCTGTTAATCTTTTTTTAATTACTTCTTTTTTACAAGTACCGACCCATATATTATGCGCATGTTGAAATTGATCTTTTTTTTTAATTGTAAAAAATACGAGATGCAAATATTCTGCTAATTTATCAAATTTCGACAATGAATTTAGCAATTTGGCCAATATTTTGGTACAATGGCTTATGTCCTAGATCAAAATCACTACACAGTCTAATATTGAAAACGGAACATTTGCAACTAACAAATTGTGGGAAATTTGACGAATCGTATTTCATCACTAATGATTTAATCGATTTTAAGAAATCGTGTTTTTCCTGACTATTTTTACCATACTTTACATCTACATTTCGTATTAAATCATGTTTACGTAATGATTTTGCGCCAAACGTTTGTTTTGTCTTTTTTTCTCTTATTATATTTTATTCGAGGCAACAAATATCGATTATTTGTAAAGTTTAAATTCTATTAAACTCATTTTCTTCAGAATTTATTGGAAATGTAATTATAATTTAACTAATCAATGTATATTCCTTTTTTTCCATGTATATTTATTTTCCAAAATTCTCACGAAATAAATATTTCAAAATACATGAAAAAATTTCCAAAAATTCCAATGTATTCGGAAAAATCAGTTAGTACATGGAAGATGTATAAAAATTAAAGATCTTAGTCATCGACCAATTTGCTCGACGCATTTTCTTCAAAAAAAAATATCATTAATAATTCCTTGGTTTTATTATTATTAACCCAACTAAAAACTGAAATTCTCCATGACTTTAACAATTTTAATTATTTTCCAATTTATCTCGCAACGCAAAATACTAAAAATCTGGTTCAAAATCCAACATTTTCGATTTAATTGCTAACGTATCTTCCGTTAATCCTTAATTAATATTTTCACATAACATTTTTCCGCGGCCCCAAAAAAACGTGAGAATAAAGTAAAAGACAAAAGTTTGGCGCTCAATGGCTCAGTGGGAGCCGATGGAACAAGCTATATATATATATATATATATTCAATATTAGACAATACACACATATAAATATATATCACGCGTTATTTTTAAAATTCGCACGTATACAAAATTTTGTAGTTTCCGTTTTACGTGCCCCATTAGCGGTTTCTTGCGGGTACCGTAAACGCGGCGCTATTGTCCACACAACAAGCCCGGCCATCATGCAAAACAGAGACTTTCACTTCATCGCTATAAACGCGCGCCCCCTCTCGACACTGAGATTTTGCCGTCGCGCCAGTCTTTCGCGTTATCGCCCGGCGCGATCCTCCTCCGCCATTTATTTCTCTCTCCTCGTCTATCCCGATCGCCGTACCAACGCCGAACGATCCACGTAAAAATAATTTACTTCCCTCGGTTCGTGGCATTCCGCCGTCGTTAAACCGGCATTTTAAAATATTCACGCTCTAATCTTCGGACTCCGCCATTGTCTCGTAGAAATTCCAAATTCACCGTGATACCGCTCACTTCCGGTTGACCGAGGATCGGCCACGGTACGTGCAGCCGCTCGTTTTCCGCGGTATCGTCGTAAGATCTTCGATCATTTCTTTTCGTCTAACTTTTTTCTATTAAAAAGAATATTTAAAAAAAAAGACGACATCACGAAAGTTCGAAGCTTTTGTTTTTTTATTGGGACGAAGAGTTCTTCAACTTGCGCACCAATTTTACACAGTTGGACAAAAACTTTTGTTTGTTTTTCACGGTTCGATTATCCTTTAATCACGTGTTCGAACGGTTGTAAAGAAAATATTCACACGACGAACTACGAAGACGTTGAAGAGACGACAATTTTTTTTTCTCGTCAAAAATATGTATTAGTGTTTGTATTATTCACATCACGAATTCTGAGATTCGAGGTTGACGCTAAGTTTTGTTTCCGTCGTCTGGTAATATACGAACAAAAAAAACTAGTCGAGTCTCGATTCTATCGATACTCGTGGGTTTTGTCACTCGACACGTTCGATCAATCGATCATTTTCACGAATTTCGCGATCGCACTACAACAGATTCGTGTATCGTTTATACGTGTCACATGCACTTTTTGTAAATATTCATATCATGAATTTCGCGAGTTTATAGCTGTCCGGGTGAACGACCATTTGTACCTCGAGCCGCAACAGTTGGAAGTAGAAGTAGAAGAAGCCCACGATATATGCCAGCATTATCAACGATAAATAACGAGAGATAGACGGTAAGAAAAACTTCGGATCGTTCGAGTTATATTTTATCAATTTTCGTCTCAACGATCTTTTTTTTTCTCGCCGCTTATCGCGAGAGATCTTCGGTACAATCCGAGGGTCTTCCGATTCTTCCGCTGGCACAGAGAGTTTATCACGTTTATATTCCACGCCGGTATATACGTAGCTATATTTATATATATGTGTATATAAATATATAAATATGTATGCACGTATGCGCGCGCACAGACAAGTCCCTAGTTTCTTCAGTCACGAAGGGAGCGTTCCCTTCGAGAGCCGCAGCGACACTGGGACGCTTTGCAGCGTTTTTCCCCGTTACAAAGTTTTCCCTTGTATTCTCGTTGACTCGCGGTCGAGATTCCTCCACAAAAAAAAATATAAAAGAACGAAGAAAAAAAGGGAGATAGAGAACGAGAAACGAAAAGAATACGGAGAAAAATGAAACAACAGCGACACCGTGCGGCCAGCGACACGGGTAGAGAGACAGCAGCGTGTCAAAATTGTGTACACACGGTACGCAGTCTCGTCGTGGACTGCCGCGAGACCGGAGAGTTACATATGTGCGTGCGGGACGAAAATTGAGCTGTGTGCGTGAACGAAGGTGTCTCGTCCAACTTATTCATCTATACTACGTACACGTGTGTTAACCTGTGTATATAGGGACACGAGAGGTATATTCGTGTAGATCGACGACGTGCCGAGGTATTTACATTCAAAGGAAAGTTCTCGCATGAGTGTCGTACGTGTAGCGACAATTTCGTATACGTGCATGAAAAAGCCTAGGTTATGTGCGAACCGACGAGCGTAGTTGAGCGCCCCGCCGGCTTGTGGCGCGCGTGTGCGAACACGTCGCATGAGTAATAATGAAATATCCAGGTGGTGAGGAGTCCCTTTTACGTGTTCGTGCATACGGAAATCTGTGTGAGTACATAACCTCTATGTATGCATGCGTGTAATGGGCGCTCAGGTGTGCGACAAATGCACTCGTGTGTGACGCGGTGTGTTTCTCGAGCATCACAATAGATTGTTCGTTTGCGAAAGGCCTGCTAGGGAAAGGTATGTACGTATGTTTGTGGTATGTAGTGGGGTTCGGTGTATAGAGATGTTTATAACCCTGTATTAGGCGGATCACTTTGTGTAGAGGCCTATGAGTAATTCGTCATTCCGAGAATTTTCGATAGCTATAGATATAACATTTTCGAGAAACCGTTGTATAACTTCGTACGTGTATACGTATCAATGCGCAACGTGTCTGGAGTTGGACCGTCGGCGATGGAAAACGTGCGAGGCACACCTCGCTCGCTAATCGTATCACTTATTCCAATTACCAAGGACGCGCTTGTAGCAATCCTGAACATAACCTAAAAGTCTCGTACGGCGATCGACGCTTCGTGAGAATTCCGATGGTCCGGAATTCTTGGAAGCACCTCGCATCTTTTGTTAAATCTCATTTGATAGTAGTTTCTTGAACTCACAATCAGAATAAAGTCAATATTTATAGAACTGGGAAGTTATTGGGATGAATTTGAGTGGGAGAAATGTTTCTACCCGTTGCTATGTTTTTGAAACAGTAATACCACAGCTGGCCACCAGAGCGCGCAATGATGCAATAGCCTGCGGGTCGTACGATCTTTCTTTTACTCCATAATCCGCAATACTGGTTGGATTGCCATGAGCGACGGCTTATTTCGTTCGCTAAATGACGCTCTACGACATAAACGGTTGACACGTCTTGTCAAGCAACATAGTTAACAGAGCTGTTGAGTTGATTTCGTAATTTTATATATGTTTTACTCACAAAAACAAATGGCGCCACGGAGCTTGAGAGGAAACTTAAGACGTATACTCCTACCACTTCGAAAACGCGATTTACTATTTCTCCGGTACGATACTTCATATTGAGATAAAATCTTGCTTATCCAATGCAGAATAGTGGCAAAAAGTGGCTAAACTAAATTTCATCCCAATCGGTGCCGTAGAATTGACGAATTTCGTTTTGCTCTCCTACTCAAAGGACAACCATAACCTCTAACACTGTCTCCGTCTTACCACCAGTGAGAATCGAAATCTTGGCCGATTGATTTTTTTAAAAATATTTGCAACTTTTATTAGAGATAATGTAAATTATTTTCAAACATTCTGCGCCTAGACTAGAAATCGTCGTTAACTTTCAGAATTTGCAGAAGTATTGAGAAACCTATCAAATTATACCTCTGTCGCAACAATAAAGTTATCGATACGCATAATAATTTATCCGGCAAAAAGTCATCCTCCCGATACACGTATAATTGATAAGAATAGCAAATTGTATCGATAAATGTACAGTTGCGGTAGTTCGTTAAGCAAAGAAGTCGGGCACGTTGGGCATCGTACATGTACAATCGGCACGGCTCCGTGCACACCCCATGTGCTCGTCACTCTCGGGCTTCTTCCGAGCGCGCCGCCGGTCAGGCGCGGACGGTCAAGCCTCCTATGGACCCCCGGGGGCACTTCGCTACTGTGCACACAGACGCACACACGTGTTTATTATTATATTTCCTTCGAGACGGTCGAGAGGAGCTTGAGGCCCTTCGCGCAACTCCCTCTCGCTGAGAGCCTGCAATTTGCTCGGGAAAGTGAGCGTGTCGCGGACTCGTCGTTACCTCTACACCATTATATGTACAAAAAGTTCTTATAATCAAATCGCGACGTTAAATATCGAAGATAATTTATAAAAATAGATCACCCGTTTGCGAATTACAATTTTCTAGATCGAACATTGAATTTGAATTAATTTAATTTCCATAAATCTTTAACTATTTAATTACGTAAGTCAGATTTTACGAACATTTGTAAATCTTTGCACGTTCTTTGTTTCAGAATACTTCATCTCGAACCACGGCGAAGAATGTTTCAACAAGTTTTATGTGTTAATATTAACGACGTTGCGAAAGGAGAATCCAGTCACTGGGTTACTTGAAATTCTTGGTAGCGGAGCTACTCATTTTTTAAATATTTTATCTAACTGGCCATTTCGGTAGACCCAAGAGTAAGTGTGTAGGAGAATGGCCCCGAAGAAGGTTCGCATTGTTTCGTGGTAGTCGCCATACGGCTACACTTGAATTCGAGTGAACGTGCGCCATTCGCCAACGCATACCCGTCGTCGTCGTCGTCGTCGTCATCGTAGTATCGTGTGTGCGTTACTAAATGACACGTTTCTGTGCGTGAGGTCAATCCAGGAGAATGCCTTGTTCCGAGGCTCATTGTGACGGCCCGTTTGCTCACTGGAAGCCACGGGGCACGCCCTATGCTCGCTTCGACCTAGGTTCCTCTTTTGTAGGCAAGTCGGATATAGATATTTATATTTCAACACATTTTTGAGACGTTTTCATGAAATTCTCTATTTTTGATAAAAATTGGGACGATTGAAAGAAAAATCTTGTTTATGGGCGAATATACAAAAGTTGGGCCACTTTTGGCCAAATTTTGTTGATATAGTTTTCAACCACATCTTATATATATTTTGGCTTGAGTACATAGTTTGTACCATCAATATACTATCCTATGACGGGCCAGTCACTTTTTTAAATATTTTGCGAGTTATTTGTATTTTTTTAAATTTCACTGCCAACGGACTGACGAGGATGGCACAGTACTGATTAAGAACACTATTTCGTATGAAATATAAGGTTTACTGTAACTTTGAGTATTTTGAAATACAAATATCTTACAATGTAATAAAGGCGCATATTTAATGAATTAAATCACATTAGTTAGTGTTAATATTACCTCTAAAACTATGTAATACTGTAAATATGAACTACAACAGTGTTCAAAACAGCCTTTTCATTTTATAATGTTCAGTATCACTTTGAAGTAGTTGCCTTAACATTAGACAATTCTGAGAAATTAAAATTAAAGCAAAAACGAAGTTGCCTAAGCAGTAAGGTATTTTCCATCACTAGGTAAAAATTGCGAAATATAATGACCATTTGTTAAAAATAAACAAAAATAAATTAAAATTTGTCAATGGTGGGCAGTGATGAGCAAATTGATCGCAATATTTTGAGCCCAGAAAAGATTCCGGTCGTACTTGGATAACTTAGAAATCGTCAAATTAGTGTTTGTTATGAAATTGTTTAATAACTTTTTTTTAAATAATTGCTACCGCTAGAGCAATTTTATATTCTTGATGAGCAAATTGCGAGCAATTTTTTGAGATATAATTCATTGAAATTGCTTCTAGTTCGGCGCTAACTTGACTCATGTTACAAATTTCGAGAAAAGTTACTCTCAATTCACCATCTTCATTATCAACAGAAGAACAGATCCCTGAATAAGGATATTCTGCTCTTCGTGCTACATATTTAATCAAAATATAGGCACCACAGTTATAATCATTTCGCAAACAAATGATTGCACACTATAACAAGTAATAAACTCGATCAGAAATAAATAAATCATCAGTTCCCTGGTAACACGGCAGTCCTTTGGTGCAATCTCAGACAGCGGACTGACGACAAAGTACTGACGAATAGGACATTAATTTGAGATTATACTAAAAACTTATGTGTTTATCAGTATTTTTAATTATAAAGATGGTATATTTTTACAAATTACATGTAATCATGCATAAATTTAAAGAAAACATAGGTACTAGAGGAAATAAAGGATTACCAGAGTACTGACAATTTGACTGAATCAGCATGTGCACACGCGGTAACAACGACGCTAGCACTTGCCTCGACATGGCTGCCGTCAATATGGTGCGCTTTGCAGTTAACTTTAGTACCAACATTCAACACTGAACAATGAGTTGATCGTAGTTCGGCAATATTTTGGGGGAATTTCAAATTTCAACTTGGCACAAAGGACTGATGGGTAAAAGTGATGACAAAGTTTGTAAATTTTTTAAAAATAGCTTTTTACAGATTCTATAAATAAACGTGTGAATTATATTAATAAATGTTTTACAGAATATATAATAATAATCAGATTAACAATAAACACGGAATATTTTGTTATACAAGCTCCTGATTAAGCGTTTTTGTGATTATGACACGCCAGGGTACTGATGTTTTGAGCATTCATTGCGTTATTTTACTAATTAGCTTTTGAAGTATGTAATTCAAATTGAATGGATACATGGCGAGGATCTAGGAATTTCATAATATATTGTCGCAGAATAAAGTGCATAAATATTTTCGTATTTATTGGCCGATGACAGCGAGTTGCCCAATTTTTGTATATTCGCCCTTATGTGTTACTGAAGTGACGTCAAATTATTTGACGTCACTTTGTTGATATTTGTTATAAAAACGGGTTTTTAATGAAACGATTTATTTATAGCATAAAGGGGCAGCGATTTTTTTAATGATACTTTGCATTTATAATAAAAATGGGTTTTCAAGTATTTTTCAAATGAGATTTTTTATTTCTTACAAAAACAACGTCGAATACTTAAATGAAAACATAATTGCAATTTCGCCAGAATTTGCAATGTATTTGCACGATGTTTCGATGTATTAATTTTTTATTTGTCCGGAAAATCGCGTCACCCTTTTTTACTCCAATTTTTGTTGTTCATTTTTTCTAAAAATCGATGTCTCATGCCTAAATTCACTCTATAAATTATTTGCGCGTAATCCCAAAAAGTTTTAAGAAATAATAATGACGATAAAAAAAAACCTTCGAGAAAACAGAATCAGAGATTAATGTATAAACCACGTTCCAAGGATTCGTTTATCGCCAAAGATAATACTCGTACATGGTGGTTCTCCTGTATAACGCATCAGTATTATGTACGAATCCCACGTTTATGATTCCCTCGTTCCCTCTTGTTTTTTTATCATTTTAGTTCCAAGTAGGTTACTTGGTTGATCCCATCGAGCGAGGGACGAAACGCAATTTTAATTGATGAAAGACTACAGTCGTTGACGTACCATATTACACACATACATATAAATGTATATATATATATATATATATATGCACCAAGCGAATACGACGTATGACGTGTGTGCACTTCTAACAATAAAAGGAAGAGGGGGATGTGTAGATGCTCGAGTACTCGAGACCGTTTGTATATTATACGTATACAAGGGCATCGCTGGTGGGATAGAACGTATACTAATATTTTCCACAGCTGCGCCTTACGGCTGCCCATTCTCCTATATATACACCGGTATGTATATATGAAGCCATAAATATATATATATATATATATATATACATATGTGCATGCCCATGAATAGAGAAAAATGAAAGACAAATAAAGAATAAAGAATTTTTTATGAAAATAAAAAACAATATCAATAAGTATTAATAATAAAAATAATGATAAATCATTATTTTCATTATTAGTAATGTTATACGTTTTTCCCATGTACACCATTGCTAGTTTTCATATTTTCTCCTTACTCCTTCCAACGCATTTCCAACACCTCTATTCTTCCTGTGGACCTACAGTTTTTCTTAGGTGGATTTCGAACCATCGAGAGCACAGAAAAAGCACATAGAAAAATTCTATTAGTACCGGCGGGAATCGAACCCCGGCCTACTGCGTGTGAGTCGCGAACGTTACCACTGCGTCACCCACTGCCCTTTATTACTATTATTATAGTATGTGCTAATAGTTGATGGTGAGACTCGTACAGAGCGATATGGGGGCAATACGAATCATCAATGGAGAATTTTTCTCACAAGTTTATATCCGTGAAAAAGGTCAATGAACCCTAACATATTCCTAAGAGGATGGAATCTCAAACGAAACCCAAAATGTCGCGTCGGTTCGACTAGAGTTTAAGTACTTCCCGACAGGATATGAATTTTTATAAATTATTCTATTACATGTTTCGTGTTAGGAAAATCAACACTCTTAGACTACTTGTATATGTGTATATACAGGAGTCCTTGCAGTGACGATTTATCATCCGGAATGCGTGAGTGGTTAGCCGTTGGAAACGGGGCGGCTGCTCATTCGAGTGCCAATACTCGAGAATTCGAGATTACGATTCTCTAGCGTTCCTTTATGTACCCGTAGATCTCTCCCTCTCCACTTGTGTATTTCGCCCGCAAAGTTGCGGAACGACGAGCCTTCGAGTCTCCCCCGAAGGTATACATTCTCTCGCTCCCTTAAACTCTAATGCACCTTTCTCTTTTTCTCCACTTAACCCCGCTTAACGAACCATTTCCCCCCACTCCGTCCCGGAAATAAAACGCAAATTTTTCCGGTAAGGAGAGAGGCTATTTGATCACATTAGAGAATGTTATCACAAGAATAAGGGAAGTTCCGATCGAATGAAACTATACTTTCATTTTGGTTAGACTCATACCGCCCGAACATCCTCATGGTTCATCGTTTCCTACGCTAGAGGCGCTCGCGACTCTCCCGTCGTATTTGCCTCGCGCGAGGCGTCCGACAGCGTGAGCGCCTCTAGCGGCGGACAGTATTAACCACAGCTGCTCCGCAACCGTCGTACTCCTGTCATCGAATTCTTCTACAGCTTGTCTTTTCATTTTAAAGTTAAATTTATCGGTTCGATGGCGCAAGTCGAGTGCGAATAGGTCGTGCGCAAGTCGGCGAAGATAATAGCGAAATCGTCGTTACCCCAAGCTTGGTCCCTATCGAGTTGAGAACTCCTTGCATAATTGGAGTCAACGATGCGTACCGAGTGGCCTCAACCATTGTCTGCATACAGTTAGCCGATTATTCCGCGAACATACGAAGCGAAATTTTATCGGCGAAGAAGCGAGACAACCGAGGTTCTCTTCTGCCCCCCCCCCCCCCCACCTCTCTTTCTATTTCTCTTGCGGTGGCTCTCCTCGACGACGACAAGACCGAGAGATCTCCGAACGTGCGTCAGACTCGTTCGCACAACGACGGCATTGTACACGCCCGTGTGATACCCAAAGGGGACGAGAAAGAGTAGTAAAACCAATATATATACATATATATTTATATGGTCGAAAGAGTAGGGAGAGAAAAGAGAATTGCGATAGCACAGTAGGAAGGCACAGCGTGAGAGACGGAGGGCAGAGATACGGAACGATTGCTCTCTCCGCGTAGCGCATGATGCTTTTACGGTGCAACGCTCTGGTGACGCGTCAATGGCCTTGTACACCGGTGCCAAGATAATACTAACACTATGCACTTAACGCGTAACACCATGCGGAGCATTCGAGCTAACAAAATATTTTCATTTCGTTGACCGTACGAAACGCTTTAATATTTATTTATCATTAATTTATTTTATCGTTCAATCCTTTTTATTCGTTTATTATTTATTTACTTTATTTTTGACATTTTTTTATCGTTTATTTGGTTGTTATTTAATATTTGAGTTATTCGTTGATTTTTTTAGATTTTAATATTTGCTTATGTTGTTTTTATTTGATATTTGATGATCCATTATCGACAGTAACGAGGGAGAATGGAATTTAGTCTCAAAATTCATGAGAATAATAATTAAGTTGTTTGAAAAGTGAACCGAATCGAAAAAATATTGATCGATATGAAAGTTATTGAATAATAACAATTTTAGAAAAAATTGCTTTAAGAATCGCTCGTTCGTATTCGTAAATATTTGAAACGTTTTTATTCTTGTTTTGTCGTTATTTTTTTTCGTCTCAGCTTTTTGGGTTTGCATTCATAACGCGCCCAGTGTTACAAAAGAAAAATGTTCGAATCGACTTTACGCGTTACGTTGGGAGGCTGAGCGAAATTTTCAACTGGAACGGGAGAAGGCGAGAGGGTCTCGAAGGGGAATTTTTGTAGGCAATAAACGGTACGAGTTGGCAAAGAGCCAAGCCCAGGTGCGAACGTGTATACGTCAGGGCGAAAATCTCTCAGGCTTGGGGGGACAGACATTTCGGATAAGGCTCGATCTTCCCCTCTATTATTATGATAGATATATCGATATATGTCACTATACCCTACGTTGGAAAAATATTTTTTTTAATTCCCAAATTTATAATTTTTTTAGCGTAATTGATTGACGGGTATCAAATTAAATTATTTATTAGATGATACCAATCATGAAATTAAGAAAAAAAGAAAACTATTGTATTTAACCCATGGTCGCTTAAAAACTGTGGAAAATCAAGCTGTTCGCTACAGACCGTTTATCGATATTTTTTATTGTTTTTTCTTTTCTTTTCATAAACATTATTTCATTTTTAAGGTGTAACATTTCAAAATTGATCAATTCGTCGTGGTTTGCTTTACTTTTCAACGACTTAAAAAAAATCGAAGAACTGTAAAAAAATATTCGAACATATTACCCACCCGAGACAAACAAACTTTCAAAAAATTCGCTAACCAACACAGAATTCTCACAAGTACCTACCCCCATCTTCTCAAACCGTAACTAACGTGATATTTTATCGATGCATTCATTTCTGAATGTTTGTATTTAATCGTTATCTATTAAACTTTTGTTTCTCCAAAAATCGTTATAAAATCGGTACTACCATAAAAATCAAGGATTAAATACCAAAAGAGGACAGTAGGGTGCGTGATCGTCGAACGTTCCGATTTACAATTATCCTGAAACGCCCCATACACGTATAAACTGTATAATAGCCATACGTGTATACGCGATTCCCGAGAACGTCCAAGCCTTATCTTCACTCGACGATCATTGACACTTAGCCAAGTTGGGTTCTCTCGAGAGCCGTACGGTAGAGCGATATGGCTCTAGCGCATGCGAGCCCTCCGAGACGTCAGTGAGATCATTCTTGCACTCTCTCTCTTTCTCTTTCCCTCTCTCACCCTTCTCCTCCCATGTTTTGTCGCTCGTATAATTTTTCTAGCGCGAAGCAGTTTATATGCTCGCTTTATATACAAAATGTAGGTACGTGTCGTACAATCGTATAAACACGCGGATATACAAGCGTTGATATAAAGCGAATATTTATGGGGACACGAGCGCCTCCTCTCGTCCGTTAGCTCATTGCTATGAGGTCAGCCCAGGACGCCCGAACGTTCGTGACTCGCGACGATCGTGACATAATCGCTCGACTCGATTAATACGATCGCCAAGATACCACGATGTCCGTTGTCACGTTTGAAAATAATCTTACGTGATTAAAAAGAAAAGATAAGCAAATTGGAAAAAATAGTCGCTCTGCTGTAGGAACTTCCGGTGTTTTAACGATAGAACAGGTCGTACGTTTGATCTGGTTAATTAATTCAAAAATATTTATTGTTATTTTTTAAGTTACAGGGGGGAAAATGATTGTGGTCGTTTAAAATATTTTTAATGATTGTTTGTTTATTTATTAATTAATGTCGCGGTATGTTTTAGCCGGTTTTTAAAGAGGAGCGGCTAGTTTCGTTGTGCGCATGGCACGCATCGTGAATTTCTCGCGTGACATCTTTCATTTAGTTTCTTAATTAACGAACAAGTTTGCTTTAATTTGCAGAAAATTGGATGTTGTTAACGTCCGTTTTACAGATCGGTCTTGTCAACGTCAGGATCGTTATCCCGTTGAAAAATTTATCGACGCGTAATTCAATTTTGATTTATTGAAAAATTGTACGTTGAATTTTACAATATAATCAGTTCCTAATTAATTTTTTCAAATGCCCCTATAGCTTTTAATTTCATACCCATTTATCGAAAAAAGTGTACGATTTTACAATTCATAAATTCAATTTCGCGCTCCCAATGCTTGTTATTCATTAGAAAAAATTCGCAAAGAGAGATAGCAAGAAAACAATTAAAAATCAATCTCACCGATCGAAAAAACGTATCAAACCACAAAATTCGTCCCTGAATTTTCCGATCTAAACAATCTCCAACCATATCCCACAAAACCCCTCGTCTCTTTTAATTCCTCTTAAATTCAATCTTTCTCAAATCTTTCTCTTTTCCCAAATTTTATCGGCTCGATTGATCCGTGAGAAGCGCCGATGCATACTGAACGCCGAAGTCTCCCCGAATTTGGTGCTCCTCCGATCTCGACGAAAATCGAATTATTCCATTATCCCGACGTTTTATTGGATCATGATGATAACGTGGCGGAAATATATTATAGTTGGCGTGCGCTCGCCCGAAGAGCGCCCGTCAAGCCAATTATTATTCGACCGATGGTGGTGAGGGGCGAAGGAGGAAGAGGGGGTGGGGGGGGGGGGGGTCTAATTGACGTTGAGAGTCGAGAAAACCGCCGGCATGGGCACGATTAGCTTGAAGTTAGGGCTGAACTTCAACCAGTCGTCTTTTGCCCCCTCCCCTCACCCCCCACCGCTCTGCTCTCACCAACGTTACCAGACGGATGAACTTAGGTCATGCGGGACCCAGAGTTAAGAGGCTCTATAATTTTTATTGACAATGTAGCGAACGAGTGCGACGAGGATGACGACGACTCGTCTCGTTCGTCCAGACCCGCATGTTATACAACGAGGAGCCCCGGACGATGCGTGTCCTTGTACGGGAATTTTTATCAAGTTTTTTGGTTATCAAAATATACGATTGAGATTTTTTCTTTTTTTTTTTAAATTCTCGTACGTGTAATATTTTTTGACACGTCATTCGGTTTTGGATGTATCGTAGGGCTTGGCGAAGCAATATAGCTTGGGTATCGAGCTTTTTTTTACAACATTTAAGGACTAAGAAAAAAATTAGTTTGAAAAATTTTAGAATTTTTCAAAAAATAATGATTTTATTAATTTTGTTATTTTAACGAAAATTCGCGGTTTTTGGGGGTTTAGGAGCTTCTTTTTGCGTGGAGGATGTTTTTGAAATACAGTTGAAGTTCGCAGGATCTAACTGTAAAGGAATGGCGGGTTAGAATTTTTTTTCTCTTTATTGTTCCTTCGTTCTGCGCGTGTTCGCTCGGAGTGAAAGAAAAAAAACGCATGAGGGATTATAAAATGCGCGAAACGACGTTTTAGGGAAATGTTACAAATATACAAATGGTAAACAAAATCGAGTTGAATTATGAGGATTTTGACTGTAGACGGATTAGAGAGAAAAATATTCATTCAGTAAACTTTCGAATGCACTTGGGTTTTTTTCTATCCATGGAAGGTTTTTCGAACGAGTCTGGATAAGTATTTAAAAAAAATCTACTAATTCGAGGAAATGAAAATTATCGAACTGACAAAGAATGACTTGTGTAACACTGATAGTGAGAATGCAACGAAGTTCGTCCTTGTATTCAATATTTGCCTCATTTTCTCATTTTTGTTGCCTTACAGGGAGCCTCGTTTTTTTTCCAAGGAGACAACAAATTTGATTAATTTTACGTTGATTTCGCAGTAATCTTTTTAATTACTCATATTTATCAATTATTAATTTTGTAGGAATTTAGCATTATTACTGTATTCCTATTAATAATAATAATAATAATTATTATTATTACTTATATTATTTATTACATTATATATTACGTAATAATAATAATAATAATAATAACACCGATAGACGACTTTGAGGTGACTTCCTGCGAGGCACGCTGCAGAGTTACCATGCAGGGAGATATGGTGCTCTTGTCGAGAATTTTTTTTTTTTTTTCATTGATATCAGAATTTTTAGGAGACTAGCTGACGGCTTCTCGATAAGCCGGCGCCTGCCTCGACTTCCACGGATTTTCATCCGCAGTCCGTGCATACGCGCTTATACGCGCCGTTTCCCATACGTACGGAACATTTCATTTCAAGGGATTTTCTGCATTCGATGTTATCATTCAGAGTTTTCATACGGTGAATTTTTTTCGCCTGAGAAGTTTGTTAAAGTTGAACTTTAACGATTCAGAATTTGCAAAAATATAGCTTGCGGCGAAAAAATGTCAAATAATCGAATATTAATTGATTATTACTTTTTTTAAGAAAAAAGTAGAATGAAATAATCAGAAAAAAATTAAATACTCGTAGATTACTGGCGAATAAAAATTTGTTGCTTAGTTTTCGAGTTACGAGTGTTTCGATTTTAAGGTCGTCCGTTAATAGATAAACGTTTTTTCGAAAATATTATTTTTTACATATGGGACAATATTTTTAACTAGAAATATAAACAAATTATTTCGTTTGTATTTTTTATTTCTTGTGACGAAACGTCGTTCCTTCGAGTTCAAAAAAAGAGAAAGAATTAACAATTTTACTCGCCGAAGGATGAACAAACATTTGAATAATTTATCTATTTCGTCGTAATTCTAATGGTACAAGATGAATATTTAAAACGAAACGAGTATTTAAAAAAAAACATCTTTTTCTCCGTAATTTATCGTCGAAAGTACAAAACTATTTGTTAAGAATGCAGGAAACTATTGATATCAGATTTAGAAAGTGGTCTCTCTCGACACGAAACGCCCCATATAAATGCATCACTCGCAAGAACTCTCCCCTCTCTCGACGTCCGTCTGTTATTTTCCTCCATCCATGTTTATTATCCGTATAGATTATGCGCCGCAACGCGCAAAAGGCGAGCGCAGCGTTTTGTAAAATAAGTCGAACGAAAGCCGATAAAACGAAATACCGAACAAAACATATTTGCAACGAAACGCGAACAGTGGTCGAGCGTACTTTGTATTACTATCAACGTACGTTCGTTCCAATTAAACAGATTTCCATAACTCTCATTTACAGAAAAACGAAATTCACCATTTTTATGAATAAAATTATGATCGATTTTATAAACGAAATATTAAGATATTTTATAAATTTTATGAATTAAAAAAATGTCTCATAATGACTCGATAATCGATTAAAAATATCGATCATCAATGAAATTCAATTTTCCCTCGATCGAAGAAAAATTGAGAAATGAGAAATTCAAAAAATCGAATTTCTCATTCGCTTCGTTGTCGAACCAACAACTTTTATTATGTCACGTCGTACTCAAACTCGTTACTCGAATTAGGTAAAATATATTGGCAAGATTATCAAATCGTAGAAAATCACGTAATGAATTCTGTTTCATTTTTCATGTACGCGTTTCACTTTAGGTTTAAACAATTTTTTTAAAAAGCATAAACTCATATATTGCATTCGTATACGTTGAAAATTTCTCCTCGCTTGCTTGATTGAAATACCAATGAGAGCACTTCCACAGCGTTCGTTTATAAATTAAAAAAAAGACGAGAACGAGATTTCTCTCGAACAGTGTAAAAATGTTCGTCTAGTGCCAACATCTGTTGTAAAGCTTCCAGCTAGTTAGGCTAGACACCGTCGTAGTTACATGTTTATATACATTGAAAAAGAGGTATATATGTATATCTAGGGACTTGCGTGACACGAAGAAAAAAAAAGATAAATGGTATCGATGACCCCCGAGTCGTAGCACGAATGCTCTACTAGCCTAACCCTAAGTCTGTTAATTAATTTACCATAATCTTCGAGGTATCCATATATAAATAACCATACATACATGTATATATATTACATTTATCGTGTATATATATATATGTGTGTGTGAACCATATATATATACGGTAAATGTAATAATGAAAGAAAACTTGGATCTTATCCTCGTGGAATAAAGTATAATACAATTACCGTTTACGCAGATAAAGCGACGCGTGCGAAGTCAAGATTTACACACGCACGCCCGTATTTATACAATTTGTATATACAAATATACATGCACGGGTAACTCCGTGCCAACTGTACCAATGTCGAACCCTCGACCTCACAAATTCGATTCAAATTTTTCTCGACAATTGAACCAAGGTTACAAACGACCCCCAAATTTTTTCCGATTTTTATCATCGACCTAGATTTTTTAAATTCAATTTTTCAAAGCTCAAATCCCGATCGAATAGTATTACATTTTTCCCATAATTATTAAACACCGTCGTATCGAGGGACAATTGTTTGTTAAATTATTTTGAAAATTAGGATCACCTTTGAACTCTCATACGGCCATGGAAAGAAAAGAATCATGGTGTAAATTCGAGCAGACCCAATTGGCATTGAACGCCCCATATAAATATATAGTACTGTAAAATCGTACGTAATGCTCGACGGTGCCTCGTTTACTGTGCGCATAATTATAGACGCGTAACGGGTCTCGTTTAAGCATTTTCCTCCCTCCCACCCTCCCACTACCCTTCCCATTCGCATATGTGTCAGACCTTCGCACAATCTCTCATCGAGCACCAGTTTTGCTCACGACCGCTTATTTTATATTTCTTTATATTTTTTTTCCGATCCAAATCGCTTTCTCGCAACGAAACTCGAGTTATCGCAACGCGCGTATGAGTTCCGTCCAACTATGTACAATACATTTTCGTTACGGTCGTCGAACTTTCTGAATCGTACGATGGACGTACGTGTGGTGGAGGGTGGAAAGAGCGTGTCAGAGGGGGGGAGAGGCTCGCGACTGAAGAACTTTTGCCACGAGACTGCACGCGTATCATGCTCGATACAATATCGAATTCCCATGCGGGTCACGGAAAAAAAATGAGGGTTTTACGACCGGCATGTCGAGAGATAGTCTCGTGTGCATGGGGCATTTTAAAAAATTTGTTTAAATTTATATATTTTTTTTTATCTTGAAATTTTTCGTCGAAATCATCGCACGAATTTTTTTTTGGTCTCCAACGTCGGAATTAATTTGGCGATTTAATATTCGAATCGGATTTATCAAATTTGGTGGTTAAATCTTCATTATTGAACGCAAAGCATCGAATTTAATATTTGAATTTGAGGGTGTTTTTTTTTAAAATTCAATCTCGATATTCGTTTATTTATTTAGATATTCTCTTATTTACCTTCGGTTTTAAACGATTTACGTCTAATGTATCCCGTGAACATCGAGCACTTCCGGTTTGCCATGCGGTCGCGTTTCAACACCGGAAGTCACGAAAAGAGCCTCGTGCCTGCGTGTGTGTTTTCTTTTTTGATTTTTTTTTTCGTGGAATAAGTCGCTAACGAGGTTTTTGATTAATCGCCTAATGTCGTATCGTCTCACCTTTGCTTTCGCAGACATCGCACAAGACCATCTCCGGTGCGAAAAATATTTCACTCGATCAAATCCACATTTGGCAGCGATGAATTGAAGAAAACCAATAAAAAAACAACAACAACAATAATAATTGCGTTTACCGCACGACACCGGACGCAAAATTAACGGTGAAATAAGGACGTTTAAGGTCACGTGGTTGGGTGTGAAAAAAGTGGAGGAAATTAAAAATAACGTCGAAATGGCGACACGTCGCGTTAAGGAATGTCACTCGACGGTCTCGAAAGTGCTAACGGTTTGACAGCTAAGCTTGTACTGTGCTTGGCCACGGCTACGGGCATATGGGCGACATTCGGTAGGGGAAGGGTATTTCATTGTATAAAGCAGAGGAGACAACGAAGCCGACCGGCGGTGGAGATGTGGTGGGGGCCGGAAAAGGACCCCCAGATCAATATTAGGGCGTAGACTCAAGGGCAAAAGGGATGACCCAGCGTAGCCTCCCCGTAGCGTTTCTCACCCCCTCATACACGGTGTCGAAACTACCCCCGGATATCGGATGTTTCGTTTAAGAATTATCCCCCACTCTAGAGCCTGATACACCCGGGAAAAAAACATTTATCTAAAGAAAGTATAATTTTTCAAAATTTGTATCGATTAATTCTCGATTTTTAATTAATATCGACATTTTTTGATAAATCGAAGTGGTTGTAATTTTGTTAAACTGCTTTCGATGGCTTTTATCGATTTTGGGATTTTTGAGGAAAGATTTTTTTTGTTTTTCTTCTTTTCAGACGCTCAAAGTATCTCACGAGATGATTCAAAGAATTAAGGTTTTAATTAATTTTATATAGAAACGATATGAAAGTTTTTCTTTCATATTAAATCATTTTCTTTTTCATATTAAACTATGTGGATCTATCTTATTGTTAGTCAGGAGATAATTGCACGTTAGATGAATTCTATAAATAATTGGGAGATTATTGCCCGTCCATAAATATGAATACAATAGAAAATTAAACGTCACGAAATTTCCAAGTTTTCAGATGTTTTGATGCAGCATAGCCAAAAATTATCTGATATCTCTGTCAGATAATGAACGATCTAATAAATCTTATCAAAAATGATAGCAATAAATATTTCGTAGCTATTATCGCCTAGGGGAAAACTTCCAGACAATATTTTTAGAATCAGGAATTATATCAAAATTATTTACAACTAGCCAGACTCGAAAATTTTTTGTCATTACAAAAAAAAAGATTTATTTGGGTCCGAAAGATTTTGATTAAGAAAATGTGCGATTTAAGATTGCTAATTACGAAATAAAAATAATTAATTTTATTTCTACGCATTACGCGATCTTTCGTCCTATCGACCAAGGTTTTTTTACTTTTATCTTATCGTTATACGACGCACCTCGTTCACTCAATGTTTATACTGCCCCAACGTGGCGATTAACGAACGTTATGCTATTATTGTGTGTCAGGGACGAAAAGCCAGTGACTCAAATGTCAGTGTAATAATCATTACACTGACATTTGAGTTAACATGGCTGACAAAAAAAAAGTGTATCAATCACCACGCCAGACTGTCGAACGCAGCGTTTGCTTTTCGAACCCCCTGATTATTCAGGTAGCGAAAAAAAGGTACTAATGCGAAAATAATGACTTCTTTCGAACTCACGAATATAGAGAGATCGGGACGATCATCAATTTTGGTCCTGCTAACAGCCCCAGCTACTTGTATAAACATACGTATGGGGATTTTTATTTTGATCGATAAGTTACGCGATCGTGCTTATCGATATTCGATAAAATTGCACAGATCGATTCTATCCGAATGAAAAAGAATATAAAAATGATTTCGTAACGGATTGTTCGTGTATTATTATAATAAAAAAATATTTTCTTCGATATTTGTCTAATTACATTTTTTATTCGATTTTTTTTTATTTTCAATAATTACATTATTTTTAAATTGAAATTTTTGTCATTCGTCTTTTTTGTCCAAAAATTATATCGAGTTGTCTTATATACAGATAACGATTCTTTCATAAGACGAGTATTTGCAAAACTTACGTGACCCAAAAAACAAACAATTAATTATAAAATTTTCCAAATGTTACGTTATCGAAATTATTTTACAATTATAATTTTTTTATTCCTCGCGATTTTATTTTAATTTGAGTTTTTATTCTGTTTTATCTATCTCCTACCATGAATATTTATAACACACGATTGACTCAAAGTAGAAACGATTAATCATTATTTTTTTGTCATTCTTTCGAAATGTTATAGTTATCGGACCCATCAGGTGCATTTCTATAATTTCTGTCGTGGCGACCTTTGTGTATATAATTTTTTCGATGCAACCCGTGAGAAGACGTGTGCGAAGACTTTCGCACCGAACTACCAGCACTGGCGCCTGATCTATGCTCGTCGGGAGCTAAACGTGACTATCGTATAACTTTTATATTTTTACACACACACACACACACACACACACATATATATATATATATATATATGTAATGTTGGCATATACCGTAGCGAAAGCCACATGCCAAACCGTAGACAGCCATGAAAGTATTTTAACAAAAGTGCAGTGAAACTCTTGACCCGCCGGGGGTTACCGGGAGAAAATCATTTAACAATTATTGACACTCGCGCGATCGTCGTGTTACGTAACGCGAAAAGTGAAACATATCGTCTCAATTATATTGCAACAACGTAAGCGAGCGTAAGGTTTATTTTTTTATTTTTACGATTATGTCGTGAGATAATTGCGGATAATCATGCCGTCATATAACGATCAATTTCACGAAACGGGAAATCGATGGAATGCGAGTGGAATGTGAAACTCGATGCAGGAGGCAACCAACGAAACGAGTTAACCGAGCTTTTGGAAAATTGTGTAAAAATTTAATTCTTTTTTTTTCAAAAATGGATCAGGGTATGAATTTTTTCAATTTGCTGTTTGCAGTCGTGTTTTCAATGTTGTCTCCGATTTTATGAAAAAAGAAAAGTCAAAATAAATGAAACTAAAAATAAGAAAAAACAAAAACCAAAAATGAATTTTGTCTAATAAAATAACGGGTTTGTACAAAACTTTCGGTAGAGACATATCGTAAAACAAAACATATGAATAATTTTTAAAATACAAAATTGTACTCAGGAATACGAATTTTTCGTTCGTTTTTGGGTTATTTTTGTTTTTGAGATAACAATTTTTCATAAATGAATTATGAGTGCTGATAGCAATTTGAAACAAAGTTATTTAATAACTCTCGGTTGCGGTTGTGCAGAATATATTTTTAATTATTTGTAGAAGAATATTTATCGTAGTATCTTCATCTTTCGACAGAGCTATTCGTTTTTTTGCTCAATGATACGTATACGATTCGTAACAAAACTCACGAAGAATCGTGCTTCATCGGGAATAGTGAATATCCCACTTTCCCCAAGCGAGACCACATGTAAAAATGTAAAGACATATGTTCGGGTTCACTCGGCTCGAAATGGCAGTCCCCGACCTGGGCCATTGAGACTCCGGGGGAACGAGGCCTAAAAATAGGGGTTGCCTAAGTTCTGGAATTAATGGTTTCTCTCCAGTGCTCGTTGCATTCCGATGCATTCGTCGGCATTCACTCTGGCTACTCAAGGACACCCGTAAATTATCACTAATCCATTTTTCTCGTTGAAAAAATCCTCTTTCAGAGGTTTTTTTAAGGGTCTGGTTTAAAGATTTTTCCTCGAATTCTCTAAATCCCAATAGCTTCTGATTTTTTTATGTGGTTTACGATACACGTGTATTTTGTCAACTGGAAAGTCAGAGGTAAGTTGAATATACGGGAAAGATCGTCGAAGTCGTTTATCAAAAGTACAACAACAAGAAAATATTTGCCACTAGAATGCGTGGAAAATGAATTTTCTGCGTATCGACCCACCCTGTAATTTAGATCCAAGGTTTTTCCCAAATTATCTTTTCCAATCGTTCCAATCCCGATAGTTTTTCCATTTACAAGTTCAGGTTTGCATGATGGGCAAGATTTTATGTATTGTAGGATTATTCTGAAATTTTTTTGGAAAAATGATGCAATTTCAAACGGCTTACCTTTCTTCGAATCCTCGCTGTCGGAGTGTAATTCGACATCATGAAGCCTCATGGATTGCACGAAACCTCGCCAATGACTTCTCGGTCGCCCTCTTGCGGTTAAATCGTGTTGCAACTCTTCCAGCTGTCTGTCCGATTCTTTCAGCAAGCCTTCCAGTATATCCGGTCTCTCCAGACCACCACTTCGCTTCGTTCCGTCCTGCCCGGTATTTTCGTGCCTCGTCAAATCACTGCCACCATTTTCGAGCTTGGTGGAACCATTTTTCTTCGAAAGATCCTCATACGTCAAGTTAACTCGGTCGGTAACGCAACCCGACGAAATTCTCGAATCCCGTCGTTTTCGCGCTGGTGGCTGAGGCTGTTCTTTCTTTTCCCTCATTTCTACGATGCCCTCGCTTCTAGCCGTTGGCTCCACCACCGTGCCTAATTTCGATGCATTTTTCCCGCTCTTTTCCGCCGTTTTGACAACCGGCTTGCTCGCTTTCTTATCCCTCGAGTTACCAACCGCCGATAAATTCTTATCTCTCTTCGGATCGCCAAGACCTTTCGCTTGTTCCTTCGTCTGCTGATCACGATTTCCAGCTCGTGACACCTCGATTAATTTGTGTGCCAACAATCTCGTCCTATTCATGTCGTCAGCCTTCTCGATCTTCTCTCCAGCGACTCGAGCCTTGCTCACTCCAGTGGTACCCGAGGCTCCTGTTCTGGGTCCACTCGTGCTCTGGCCTCGATTCGCACTCGGTGCCTGGAACATCTGCTGAATCTTCATTATGTCAGCTCGTATTTTAGCAGCATTTGAGGTTGCGGTTTTGGTCGGAGGGCTCGAAGAACACCCCGATGACTTGGCTCTAACCTCGTTGGTGGGTTTCTCGACGCGATGATGCTGAGTCAAGTGCCGCGAATTCCTCTCGGGCTGCGGTGTGCTTCTCAATCGTTCCAGGTCTTTGAGGTTTGCCAGCATCGAGCTAGGTGGACGTGCCGAGGCGTAATGCAAGTTTGTGCTATTTGCATCATCCCTCGATTCCAAACTAGACTCTTCTATCGTGTTATTGAAAAGGATTTTTGGACGAGTTCTAGAAGGGTTTCGCGTTGGTGACACCCGATTGTCGATTTTAGGGGTTGTATGGATGCAAACCGTTTCTCTAATCTCGTTTATGTTTCGCAGCCTCGGTGCGCCGACCTTTATGCCAGTCGTTCGTAAAATCACTTTCTCCACCGACTCGATGTCACGCTCGCGGCACAACCTTCTCTCCTCGATTAACCTCGCGCGATCCATGTCGATCGCGCTAACTCCCGATCCGGGATAAAGCGTTTTCGACGGTGTCATTATCGGTGCACCTGAGGTCATGAGGTAACCTCGATTGGATTTGTTGTTTGGAGGTCCGGATGACGATGAATCGGTGCAGTTGGTCCGGCTGGAACGAAGTGGTGTCATTCTGACCAATCTTGGCACGTCACGGGGATCGTCCGTTTGCAAACTTCCTCGGTAGACCATTGTAGTAAAATTCGTTGATAGGTTCACGATCGATTCGAGAATTAGGGGTTGAGTTATGGAATCTGCAACGTTTAGAAAGATTGAACATTATTGTTGGTCCATTGGGCGTTTGTTTTCGGATAAAGAGACAATTTTATTAACGAAAGTTTTAGCACCAATGTAGACGATCCCACCTATTTTTTAAATTATGACACAAAATACTCAAATAGACATAGAAACAAAATATTTTGACGAACATAAGTCAATTAGATTTCTGACGAGAAATATTCACAAATGCTTGATTATTTCTTAAATTATTATTATTGTACAGCTGATGTTCTTAAGATTTCGTTGAATCTAAAAAATTTGATTGCTCTATTGAAAATCTTGATTCCACCCGTTCTTTTGATTAACAAAAACTTTACATTGTATTCGAACTATACATATTTGTAAATCGCGGGTTATGCGGTCGTATTTCAACTTCAACAAAAATCAGATATTGCATTATAATTCGGCCAAAACGTGTAATGCATTTCGATAGTGAATTCGATTTATGAGGGCCGATAAGACTGGGCTCGTGACGTCCCGGAGCGCTTTCACCTCACGTTCTCAGGTCGCATATAACGTGCAGAGGACAGCGGGGTAATGTGGGTCGGTCGGAAATAAGAGTCTGTTTTGTTAGAAAAATGTGCCCAAATTGAATCTGAATAAACTTATTCTCATTAACATTATCAAATATAATTCGGACAGACATTTTATTATATGTAGTTTTATCACTGCTTCCAAATAGAACATTACAAAAAATAATAGGACACCTTTTTGTTTATAAGCAATGACAATTTTATTATTCCCATATTAATTTCAGTAGTAGACGTCATACTATTAATAAATGTCGTTTCTATAAATAATAAATGTTTTAAATACTAGTTAGCATCATAGTATTATGAAGGTGGCCCTAAATACACATGGTGTTTGGGATAAAACGTATTAGCGCTCGAAGTTTCTTGATTCTTTCGGTAAATATTGGCATTGACCCTTTGGCACTGAATAATCGAATAATCTATTTGTAAACGGCTAAACTCCTTTTCGATTTGATTTTATCGGAAAAATGATGATTTATCAAAATCCTTTTTTCGAAATTACTACAACTGATAATAAAATCTCTTCAAAATGAAATTTTTCGCGGATCGTTGCTAATTTTCAATTTGCAAATTGGTTATTTGCTCTTTTACATTCGCAGTTTTATTGAAATGAAAATTGGTGTTAATAAATAAGCCCATTGCACCCAAGTTATAAACGGAAATACTTTTTCAAAATTTGTTTCGCCTACAAAATAATACAAAATTCACCTATAAAAATATGAACACGGCCATTATACAACGTTTTATAGCACAGAAATATAACAAACAAATTGAATACATTCATCCTTACCAAAAATAAATTCGTCAAATTTACAAATGGCATCGTTATTTGCAAAAACTAACAAACATTATTTTTCAAACGCGTATTTTTCTACAGCGCAAAATGAATCTTCGTACCAAACAAAAATATACGAATTTTTCTTTAAGTGATCCTCATTGCCTCAAACTTTCCGACTCGCGATCATACTAGCTGCTGTCTGTAATATCAATCGTCATAGGATTTGGCGCGTTTTTGCTGCGGAGAATGGCACTAGTCAGGCTCGTATAACCGAGACAAAATAATTCAAGTCCAAAACTGTGCAAGCATATCTTATAATATTATTATGCGCGTATATATATATATAGATACATACACGTATTTAAGTTTACGAAGGCCAACCAAGGAGTTTATTGAATAACGTGGGTGTCTTGGTTACATGTAGGCAGTGACCTGCGGTATATTGCGACACACACGCGACTCTTCATTTCGAAGTAGGTGTTATACGAGCGTTAACTAACTAACCAACCTGTCGACAACACGACAAACCGCGAGAGACTTACTTTGAACACAGACAAGAGATTGCCGTATTGGTATACAGGCATGTGTTACATACCACTTTACGGTATAATTGCTTCAATTAACGGTTCGCAACATCGAACAGTTACGTATATGCAATAATTATACGCGAGGTATATAAATATACATTTAGCAACTTTAAATGGAAACTCACCCGGCAACAGTCTTAAAATCGACAATAGAATCATCATCACTTGTTATTCTTGAGAATTTATACACTTTTTTTCATTGCAGCGGCAATTCTAACATTTTTTTCATTATGTTTGATTATTAAAAGCTATTTTTAGCTATTTCGTGAAGATTTTTTTAGATATTTGCATCTAACTTCAATTATTCTAAAATTAGTAATTAGATTACAAGTCTGCAACTAAATAAAGGATTTAGTCAGTTTTTTTCCTGTAAATGTACATTCCAATATTACACGAAAAGATTAATTCTGATAATTGAACAATTCGGTCTTCCAGATGCGATTTATAATTGAATTTTGTTGTTTCCCACAATGAGTTGATCCTTTTTTACTCTCACTAAAGTTATTTAGCGATCTCAGCTGCCCATCGCATTTCAAATCGTTTATTTTCAATTTTAAATTTTTGTTCAATTTTTCTTCATCCATTTTTTTAATACCATTCTTCGAAAGTCGTTGCAACATTTTGTTACTAGTATTCTGCAAGGTGCCATTTGTAATATATTGTTGATTTAAGCAATTTATTTCCATATGTTCTATTTTCAAAAATATTTCCAGAAGGCACGAATGCTACAAAAACGAAGTGCTGTTAAAACTGCAACACCTTTGTTGAAAAAAGCTACATTTATCCATAAACAATAACGATGTACAGACGCTTGTGTCGATTAACCAGATGTTATTTTTTCTTAGACGCAACGTTAGGTAGAGACCTTGGAGGAATCACGATCTAAATTATTTATGGCATTGTCGACTTGAGATTTTTCTTGCTTTATTCCATGTCGGCAACGACACCGATCGGATTTCTTATAACGTGCTTCAAGGCGTACGAGACCTGCATAAATTCTACACACACAAATATATATGTAGTAAATATAAAATAAAAAATAAAAATAATTAAAGTATCTCAAAAATTAAATTCCTGATTAGCCGAGGTATCAACGCCTAATTTCAACCCGTGGTCTTAAAAAACTCGATACTTGGAAGATACATTCCCCTTATAACGCAGTTATTCTCCAAAAAATAGTTTTTCTAGAATTCCATCCCTAAAACGATGAAAAATGAAAAATGCATTTTCACAAATTCAATCATTTCGTCCATAATACTCGGTTTAGAAACTTGACATTTGTCCTACGAATAGTTTTTCGAAACGACACCCCTAAAGGGCTTAAAAATAGAAAAAAATATTTCTGTCATACGAACCGACAATTCATCGTTTTTAAATATAGGTTTTTGTTGCATTTATTATTTCTAACCCATATATACATATATATATATGGTATATATGATTATGAAGTATGAATATATGTATAGGTATGAGTAGTATCCGGTTTGCAGCTTATAAAAGTCGGAAACGGGTTATGAAATCGGCGGATATCGGTAGTTACGAGTAATAAAAAGAAATCCCATTTTTCACGTACACAAATAGTGAAAAAAAAGAAAGAAAAAGCGTTCGCACCCGATATGCACGTGCGTGTTTCAACTCACCAGAGCGTCGAACGTCAGCGGCTCGTAAAAGTCTCTCGTAGAAACAAAAGTGTCCTTGTCGGTTCGAAAGCAGATCGGATAAAAATTTTACCGCCAATTTCGCGTTGTTTGTTCATACACGGCGAACGAATGAAAACGAGCCTCGAATTACGAAAAACATTGCAGTCTATGATCGACGGCGCACGATGTATAAAAACATCAACAAAAAAGAAGAGAAAAAAACAAACTCACGGTATACCGTAATAACTGGTCACGCAACGCGAGCAAACTTTCCACTCGAGGATAATAACAAAACGGACAAAAATGTACGTCGGTTAAAATTACGAAGTCACCTTCGCGCGCATCCTCGTTACGTTCGTTCGCTATTTTCTTTCTATTACTTCGTTCGTCCTCTTTTATTTCTTCCTGTCGATGATCACTCGCGTCTATCACGAGTCTCTCTCTATGGTCTAATGGACGTAAACATTACATGACGTAATCCAACACGCGACGTTGCGACGTTCGTGCCGTGCCCGGAGCAAGAAGATGACCGTCGCGCGTCGTCGGTTTGAAATCCAAGAACCAAAACGACCCTCGAACTCTCGTTTCACTGTCCACTTCCGGTTTATACGGCCGCCGCCTCGTCTCCTCTTTCTCGCGTTATAACGTTCCTCGTTTGACCTTGAAAAGTGTCAAAGGTCACCTTGAAGACGAGCCAAGGTCGTACGAAGAATTAATCAATCACAAAAAAAGATCGGTCGCTCGCTCGTGGAAGGCTGGACGCGGAACGATCGAACGCCTGACAGCGACGACAACGCGTACAGTAGCAACCCTCTTCCGTAGTGTTTTTCTATTCGTCGACGCCACCACGACGAGACACGGGCCCCAAGAGCCAAGGTGTTTCAGGTCTCGTGGCGTGAGATGTACTGAATGAGCACGAGAGAGAACTCGAGAAGAGACGCAAACCGCCGATCGTTGGTGCGTGTATAGGCTCACCGTACACTAATAATAATTCGTGTGTTAGTTTTTAAGGCCCCGTGTATGTGTGTATCGCGCGTGTTCCCGCCTCTTAACCGCGCGAGCGAGAGGCGATGGTGCACACCTCTCTTCCTTTCCTTTCCATTCCGGGGAACGCACAACCGCCGCTCGAGGGACGCAGCGGTGAACACGAACGATAGGTGGGGTATCCTCGACCCCTTCCCCTAACCCCATCGCTCGACCGTGCACATAACAACTGTACTATGCGTATATATGTACAATGCCGCATTCGATTCTCGTGTTCATATTGTGATAACGTGAGAATTCCCGAGATAATGTTACAGTTTTCCTTCTGTGCTGTTACCTGGTTAGCTTTTCTTATTTTTCTTTCGTCTCGAGATTCTAATGGCATACAGGAAATTTGTTATTTATTGTACAGTGCAGTTTTAAATTTAATACAGTTAAGCGAAGTTGGGTTTTAGGGAATCAGGAACGATATAGGGAAATTTTTATAGCAGCAAAGTTAATTTGGAATTGGATTTTTAAATGGACTAGAGAATTTATGGGATTTTTTTCTTGAATTTTAAATGACGAAAGGACGAATATAAATTTGAAAAGACGAATATAAAATTTGAAAAAATCTGGAGATTTTTAAAGAAATGGGAACGATATTTCGAACGATTACAGGAATCGTTTTATTACTAGGGATTTTTGAATGGGTCACTCATAGTGAATTTCTTACATAATGAAATTGGACAGGGCATTAAAACTTTCGAATATGCTAAAGTCGGGGGTGCTTACAGTCTACTTAGATCTTTAACATTATAGTACTTATATTTGATAATACAGGTTTGCACTATATTTAAAAAATTGGCAATAAAGTTTGCATAAAATTTTTGTTTTCACATTATAGAGATATTTAATGCAATATAGAGATTTTCAACACGACCAAGTGTTGTACATTACATTCCACATGCACCTGAAGCAATAATTCAACATGAGCAAGAATTATGTAACGTCCAGACCCTAATCAATCTTCATGTAACGATAGCTTCGAAAGCCATTCTTCCAAATAAGAAATCTCCCAAAAATCCCTACGAGACGGGATCTCGAACAAACCTTCACCTAGATATATCAATTGCTGGAAGTCGAAGGGACGTATAATATTTCACATCATATGACGTGTCAAATGACGTGGGCTACCCTTCTAGCTTTCAATATATATTTATATATTTATATATAACCTAAGATTCCATATATATATAGCTAAATATTACACATAATAGAAGCACGTAAGCCATGCACGCACGTACACACATAAATTCGAAGCGCACATATGGGCGCCCACGCGCTTGATATACGTGAGTTCCACAGTCAGTCACGTGTGGGTCGACGCACACGCGCCTCGTTGCGTTGATGGAAGCCATCGTTGAGTAAACTGTCCCGACCAGTTTTATCATGACGTGTGTTTGTTCATGGTGCATTTTTGTAGCTTTAGACCGAGAGAGAGAGAGGGAGATGGCATCGACGATAACCCAGCGAGAGTTTGGCCCCTCGAGCGACAGTTAGCTGTGTGGCAGCCGCCCTTTTTTGGAATGTTCGGTATTCGATGATATCCCCCGTGGATATGTGCATTAGGTTTGAAACGGTGCAAGCTTTAGAGTGGCGCGGTTAAGTATATATAACACGGAAGCGTTCAGAGGTGGATCGGATCGGCTATCGAAACTGGTTATTGTTTTATGGAACTGGCAGAAAGATTGGAGGAGAGGTTGTCAACGCAATGGGTACCATTTATGTAAATTGAAAATGGATTTTTAATGCAAATAGATTAAATTAGATACATATGCTGTCAGCGTTGAATGAGATTTATTAGGAATTCTTTGATAGTTTAGAAAACGAAGCGCTGTTTTTGACATCTCGTTTATGACATCGTCGAGTTTTGACGATTGCCATCTTTGTTGAGAACCAGGTGATCATCTTTTGACAGTGTTTGCATATTGACAGTCCATTATGCGTTGACAGTGTCAAAAACCGAGAAGCCACCTTGCTATAATTTGGTGTCGATAGTTTTGGGGATCGAACTCAATGTGTCATGAATTGGAGTGTATTTCGACAGTTGTATATAATGACAGTACCGACAACCTAACACTTATTCATACTGACACTCTTAAGATCTGACAATGTTGATAGTGATTTTCTCATCTTGAAATATGTATTTTGATCTTTGGCATTGTCGACGATCAACTGCTCATCTTAAAATCCTCATGTATAAAAAGTACCCAGAACCAAATGACAATTCTTACGAGTACTAAACTCGACATTCTCGTATCGACAGTATGGAAGGTCAAGTATTAATCTCTAATATTCAATGTCTCGAGGGTCACGTGCTTTCATCTTCCCTCATGCATCAACAAATTATCATATGTCACTAACTGTCAACAGTAACTGTTAACATCTTAATGTTTCAACGATTTCCAGTAAATCGTTGAAATAACCGTTGAATAAACGAGGTCTTGATAAAGCAAATGCAAAATTAAACCGGAAGCCATTCGTAAAAATATATAGTTAAACTTTTTCGAACGACCGGCGGAAGATAACCCGAGCGATATATCTGAAATTGGCAATAAATTAAAAATGACCGATTTAGAGTTTTCCACGTGACACCACCGATCACCCCGATCCATCAACACGACGGGAAGTGTAAACTTACCGCGTGCAACAGCTATCGGAAAGCATGTTGCAGCGAGTGTGTTGTCTATGTACACGAGCGTGGGTAAGGGACCTTTCTAATCCAGTCCGCGACAGTACGACGTGCGTATTAATAATAGTTCGATGTGAGCTATGGCACCGCCCGATAAGGAGTGTCGGTCTTGTACATTATACGACCGAGGTCATCGATCCGAAGTCTCGAGCTATCCGTGCATTTTAATTTTTTATTTATTTATTTACTTAGAAAAAAGAAAAAAGAAAAATTTTATCGACATCCAAAACGTGCATCCTCTCTCGCGAGCCAGGTAGACACGGCGTGACGTGCGTTTGTGCAAGAAAACGGCGCAGCATCAGCGAAATATAATCACGCAAAAATATTCAAGGAGTCATCTCTTCGCGATGTCTGTCCCATTGTTTGAAATCCAAGTTGTAGAGGCGCTGACGCCTCTTTCCACTTGTGCCCTCGCTGCCGCGTCCTTCTCGCCCCCGAACATCTTACACACCGGCTGTAACAATACCACCAGGAATAAACGCCGCCGACTTGACACTCCCAGGCATAGAAGATAGGCACAATTCCAATGGCTCTCTCTTTCTTTTTTTTTTCTTTTTCTTCTTCCTTTTTACGACTCTGAACAATTATTTGGAATTCATCGCGAAGAATAATTATGGCTACGTATCATCCATTGTTGAAAATAAAGAAACAAACAAACCAATTGTATAACCATTGTTCATTATTATTTCGTCGTAAAATCGTTCTGAACATTTATCTATTTGATCCGTTCGAAATCTAAATGAAATCGGAGAAAAATAAAATACGTAAAATATAATTGTTATTAACAATGAATTGATGATTAATAATAATTAATTAATGTTTATTTCAAGTGTGTACGATGATTTTCTTTTAAAACTATTCGTATATTTATTGTACAGAACAAGGAAATCCCTTTTCGTTAGATAAGAATGAATAACTCCTAGTTCCTCCTTATTATTTAAAAAACAGTTATGTTTGGACTGCTCTATTATATAATATTCAATCATGCTCATTTCGGTGACTGATAATTGGTAATGATTTTTTTAACGGAATTATGATCATTGGATTGCAAGAGTTTCAACATTCCTATTACGTAGGGTCGGGTGCGCGCTTCTTGCAATTACCATGCTGTATATTATTTCAATAGCAGTAATAACAACAATAAGTCTCGCGAACGTGATAATGAGATTCCGCGTAGTCTAAGGTGGTGAGGCGCAGCGGAAAAATTGCATTTCTCGGTTCATGTTTCCTGGTGGAAAGAAGAGTCGACGATCTTGTGACCGGACGTCTCGCGGGCTTCGAGTTATTGGTCGAGGTACGCGAAAGAAAGGCAAGAAACGAAGGAACGTAAGATAGAGAGAGAGAAAGGTGAAGAAGTGATCAGGAGGGAGAACGAAAAGAAGAGTTTCAATGTAAAGAAAAAAGAAAAAGAGAGAGAGAGATACGTGTAGGGTAGAGATTCGAGTCGTCACGAGGCAACGACAAGTGTGCAATAACAAAGTAGCATTCCAGTCGAGCCCAAAGGCTTTATGACACAACATGCTGCGTTGTATCTTAAACGTTGAAAAAAGCCATCGGCAAAAACGGCTGAAGTTATTCGTACCAGAAACTACGTTAGCGGTTCGCTGGTACACACATACGCCGCTAAGAGGCCAACCGACAGCTGCCACAGGCGCCCTCTTGCGTATTAGTACACAGCAGGCTCGTCCGTGTGGCAGTAAACTGTTAACGTAGTTTAGTGTGCGAGGAGCTTCATCGGCTCTCTTCTTGCGTTGATGAGGAGTGAAGGAAGATTTTCTTTCGTCGTTATACTTATTCAACGAAGCGAGATAGTTTCAAAAGAGACAGGTGCAGTTTCGGCTGTTAACTGGCACGTTGACGATCGCGCAATAACAAAGTTTAAGTGCTGCCTGGACAAGCCCAAAGCTTCAACATGCGGATTGTATAACACCGTGAAATGTTACAGGCTTTGGTATCAGTTACGACGAAATTCGTTCGAGAGACCTGAAAAATAGCGATAATGGTCGTAAACATCCTAACTTTGATACATAAAAAGTTGTATACCATCCACTATTTAGTATGATCGTTTAATTTTATTTACTTCATCCTGTCTCATTGAATTGAATATCACAGCCACGTAAATATTCTTGAATCGAACAAAAAGAGCACACTATGGCTAGTCTCAGTTTCTACCGCTAGATGGCAAAAACGACGGAGTATCTTCTCGCATGCGAAAAGCCGTAGACCCACGATCTTAAAAGAAACCACATGAAAAGGAAAAAGTTTCTTCTGACATTAACGCGTAGAGGTAATCGGAAACGAGATGAGTGGGATTTCGTAGATCAGCGCAAGGCCATCCAGCTTCGTTGCAATAAAAAAAGAAAAAGATTATTGCTAAACATTCCAAGTATACGGTTCGATGGGTTCGCCATTTAAGGACGGTGATGATGGCCATTCTGTGGCAACGATTTGCGGATCGCGATGAATTCCTACGATATCTACAAAAGGCTTTCAACGTACAGTGATAAAAAAAAATTCAAAAATTATCGAACTTGATTTCTTTTGTTTATCATTCTACGACCCGCCATTATGAAATATTTTTCCACATATTTGAGATTAGGAACGTTCGCTATTTCGATAAACACCAGGATTGATTTGCAAGTAGGAAGTTTATGATCGCCATAAGCGTCGCGTCTTATTGAGAAAACGCAACATGATCATCGGGCACCTGTTCGATACCAAATCAAAGCGTAGTCACGCATCTGTTTTATTAATGAGGCAAAGGTCACTTCCGTCCGTGAGCACGGCGGAAAGCGGAAACAGCACGCGCGTGCTCAACCATATCCGGCAAGAGGGCAGACAGTTATGTTATACGTTACCATACACGAGGGGCAATATTATATTTAGCTGACTTTTCAGGAAATATCTCGACGCTAGCGTTGGGCTTGATTTTCCCTCCCATGCGTTTCTTTCTCGGTTGTATACTTACAACGGTGTAAATTCTAGGCACCGCTCGTAGCACTAAACGCGTTTATACCAGATAGAAAATGTTTTGATTTTTCACGCCTCATTCTTGTGTTTGAAGCGTTCTAAACCAGACTCGGTCGGTAACAAAGTGGTGGCGTCTCGGTCGGTAAAAAAGTAATAACTCGGTCGGTAACAAACCTCTTAGTTAAATATTCTGCAACATAAAAGTTTTCACGGAAATCCGGTAAAAACTTTAAAACATTCGGGCTGACCTTTTTTAGTTTCGCGAACGATAAATTTGCAATTGCAAATTTTTTTCCCTATATTTGACGCTCGATGACTCGTTAATCCCACGAATGTCCGGTAACAGAGGGGGCGGCTGGTTGCATTGTCTCTTCGCCGTGTGAATGAAAAAAAACGACAGAATTATACGCATGTAGGTATATCCCGGACACACCTCGCTCCTACAGGCTCACGTAGGATGCGCAGAGAGGTGGGCGATTTTTTTCCCTTTTTATTATCGAACAACCTGGGTCATCGATTGACGAGCTTTCTCTAGAGAAAATAATGTTTCGCGACGAGCCCATTCAATGCACGAAAAAAATGTATGCAAATGTTAGCTATAATTATCACATAAAATTTCGTAATATTGATAAGAATTTTCTTAAAGTTTAGTTACCACTTGTTACCTTCGAATTTCGACCAGTCCCTTCATTTCCTATCCATTCGATCATAATTTTGTCGTTTTTAGTATTACATTTCTCATTATATAATTGTTTATATTTTTCATTATTATTTTCAGTGATTAGGTATTATTATTAATTTTATTATTATACTATTATTATTATTATTGTTATTGAATATTTTCAACGTTATACTCGTCACAATTTCAAAGCGTTATTTAACTTTTTAATTTCATGACTACCAGTCGATAATGAAAATTCAAATATGTCCGAGAGAAATTGTGTACACGATAGAATGCAGCAAAACACGCGAATGGGTCGATATGCACGTAAAAGCTCATTAACAGGATCGGATAATTAAAACAAGTGTTCAATATGGTGCTCGAGGGCGGCAATATAATGAAGGGAAGACAATGAAGTAGAGCCGTCGTATCGTCGGGCTAACTTCTGTGATCGCGCACCCGCGCGATTTCCCACCGATATAAAACTTGACCATACATTGTCGTACAACGAGGGGACGAACTATACAATAATCACAATTGTACGTATTTGTACTGCAAGATAGTTTGACAAATGCGCCACGCTCCCGTATTTCCGCTCGTATGTATCCTTTGCACGAACTCGGTTGGGGTACAATAACTCACACGCTGGAACTATAATATTTATTTGAAAGCGTTTGACCGTACCAATCGAGGAAATAAATGTTCATCCTTCGGGCTGTAAAGAGAAATATTGTTGTATTTACGAAAATTATAAAATTGTTATACATAAAAGAAATACAAAAATACAAACGTGAAAATAAAATATAAATATTGGAAAAATTATGAAAATAGAAAAATATAATGCAAATACAAATATATTAGAATTAAAAAAATATAATAATGAAAAATAGAATGAAAAATAAATTGAAAATATAAAAATTCAATTAAATTATTGAGGTACATCTGATGTTTGTTGGTTGGTCTGATTTCTGTGGCGACCTTAAGAGTTTCAAATTTTCAAGTCGTACACGTTACGATTACGTGAAATAGGTAGGCTCCAACGTGGATAATGCGACTTTTTCGAATTCAGTAGAATTTCCCGAAAGAGAACAAAAAATGGACAAAAAAATCAAATCCGAAACACTCACTTATCATCTAAAATTAATTTTTTTTAAGATTTAAAAAATTCGACTTATCGTTCCCCCCCCCAAAAACAACAGATACTTTATTTGTATAGGTATAAGTTATCTACGATAGATAATTCTCATTAAATTTTATGTTTATGAAATAAACATTTTTCATTGCTAAACGATTCTTACCTGGATTTACCGTTTTTCTTAAGAAAATCGTCTGAGAAACACAATCGATTTTATAAATTTGCCATGTTCTCTTATTTGCCTCTTCGTAAACACGTTGTAACGCACATAAATACGATTTACGTGTTTAGTGTCATGACTTAATCGGCGTTTTGATCGATAGTATAGATTGTGATAAATTTACCCATGTGCGTACACCTGCGAACGGACGGACGACAATAATTTTTATCGGGCTATCAATCGAGTGTCGCTCTTCATGATCGGATTGCGATGACAAGGTCAGGCGATCAATGAAAGACCTCTATTTCATACTAGGCCAACTGCGTCATGAGCAACATATCTTTATTCTTCCTTCTTATTGTTAGCCGGACCTCGGCGACATTTTAAGACCGAATACAAAATGTGTCGCAAATATAGGTATTTGAAATCACTTAGTCACACCTGGGACCCTGATACCAAGAATCGCAAGTGTCGAACTATAATTTAGCCAATGGTGGTCGTAGTTTGCAGCGGTGACCGTGACTTGCATTTTTCGCTGCAATTTTATCTATTTTTTGAAATATTTTCTCATTGCGACGCTTTTTCAAACCTTTTTCTCTTTCACTTCATTTTATTTTCTTTGTCATACAAGAATTCTAGAACATTGGCGTGATATTTGGAATATAAAAAAGAACCACTTTGACGAACGGTAAGGTTTGAAAATTAAAATGCTAAACAAGTGATATAAAAAAAACTACAAGACGATGACGAAAAGAAGACGAGAAGAAGCCAAGGAACAGCCGGATATCTCAAACCCAAACCCAACAACAATATCACCATTATAATCTCGATATATTGCTATTTGCAAAAATAATCGACCTTTTCACCGCTGCAAACACATTTAAACCAAATTTTGGCACTCTGTTAAAGTAGCCCCAAAACTGTCAAAGTTACCCATAATGTCAATATAACCCAAGTTTTACGGCACTTTGTGGAAACAAAACGTCCTTCAGATTCTCGATGGGCTTCACCCATGAAAATTACCATGAGATTTTGTATAAAATTGTAAAATAAAGTTTTTTTGTAGTGATTCGTTTTTCATTCATATAATTAACTGTCGACATCAGCAATGGTGATAGCAATGGTGAGGGGACAGAATAAAATAGACAAAATAATTAATGCTTTAAACGTATCCTAATTTTATTTCAACAACATTATAATCGAATATACGTGAAATCAATAACAACACACTGGACTAAATATACATATGACATTAGCCTACACAAAATGTAAAATAAATATTGTGATTTATATAAATAAATAAATAATAAAATACAAATATATAAAAATAATTCCCAACATACAATCAAAATTGACTTTTTAGTTACCAATTACACGATAATTAATACCTAGAAATTTCTAACCATGCAAAAGTAGTTAAAATCGCTTCTTCAATTTCGGCCTGAACTTATCCAACCCCTTTACATTTTACACTACGATACGACATTAATATTTTATTGTATTTTTTCTTTCCTTCAATCCATGAAAATTTGGCAAAACATTTACGAAACTAGAGTGACATTTATAAAATTAATACAATCGATTAACGTCTCATCGATGATATCGAGTGAGCGAAAGATGGAAATAATTAGTCTGCCATCTGGGAGGCAATCGTAAACTTTCCGGCGGTGTTCGTTGTACGTCGTGTACGTCGAACCATCTGTGCATATTTGTTCTTTGCAAATGAGCCCTTCGGTACTTTCGCCCATAATCTCTTAAGGTATTAGAACATTTTTCGCAAAACAAAACGATGAAAGCGAGAAGTATGCCACCAGCCAATACGGACAATATCGGCGCTACGCCCCAAAGACTGACCACGCTGTGCGTCGTCTCGGCCGGTATTGGCTTTATCAAATATTTTTGCTTCAGCCGATTCATCATTCCGTTGTCTTGAAAACGCTGGATACTGGATATAAAATAAAATACATTCGAGAACAATTTTTTGTTCACTTCGACGAAAATCATTCTTTTGGTTTTACAACAAAATATCAAAGTTTATTATTTCGTTAATTGAAATTATGTTCATCGTTTTTTCAAAATTATAGATTTTTATGACGTTTTTCACGTCTTATCGTATATTTTTAGTTTGATAAAATTCAAGTTTTTTATTTTATTTCAGAGTCAATCAACTTTTTCTATTTCGTTTTTTTCCAAGTAATTTGTTTCTTTGACTAATTGTCGCGAGAATTTATTAATCATTTTAGTAGTTTTTGTTGAATTTTAAACGACAATAGTAATAGGGATTAATGCTGCATGAATATTTTGGCAAATATTTTTTTTTCTTTCTCACACGATTCAACTTACTGATAATTGACGACACCGGTGTATGGACTTTCGGCTGACATTATCATGGCTAAACTCTCCGTACGTCCGGTCTCGATAGGTATTATTTTACACGGCATATATATGTTCACTGTTTTCACCATCGCTTCGTTCAAGTAAAATGCAACTTTATCTTTGCAAACCTGAGCGAGATTCAAATTCCAATAAATTTATAATTAATCCTCATCCTGGACGCTTCCATTCGCAATTCGTATTATAAAAAAATCAAGAAAACATTTTTTTACGATGAACGAGAGAAACATTTTGAAATCCGACGTACAGGAGGTCAACATCGCGTTTCCAAAATTGTGTGCACCACCATTTGTCTTTTTAGCAAAATTTGAGCAAAAAAAAAGTTAATGGAAATAAAGAAAGGAAACACGCGTTACGTACTTTTTTAAATCCCTCCACCAAATTCGTCGGAAGATAAGTCCAGGGTTTCAGAAGCATCTTCATTTTTAACAGGACCGGATCGGCAGATGTCTGATAACAGAAAAGAAATAAAAATTGATATTTTCAAACAAATTCACAAATTTTTTCAGTTCGAAAGTTTTCGAAGAAATTTTTATTCCTGTACGTGCACGAAAGTAAGATATCATTTCTTTAAACGTAATGTTGACCTATTTTCCATTTGATAACGATTTTTTTGCGATTGTATGAAAAAAAAAGTTTTGATAAAAGAAATTCCTCCATGGAGGATTGAAAATTGATAAACGATGAAAAGTTATTCTGAATAACTTACGGCGAATAAGTCGTAATCCGAACTGTTTTGAAGTACAATGAGACGGTAAGATCCATCATTTGCAAAACCTTCCATATTCGTGAATGGCAAACTGGTCGTCGATACGGTCAGAAAACTTATCAGCGAGGCCGAATAAGCAGCCGACACGACCAGAGCCGAAACGAATATGGAAAAATAAGCTATTCTTAGTGGTGTTTCGGCGGGAAATTCTGTAACGTACGTCAAAAAATCAAGTTTACGCGTTGAAACGAAAAAATTTTTTTTTTAAAAACGTATATCGCTCGACAATTTGATAGGAAATTATTATTTTCTCACCAGCTAGTCCCTGCTGACAGAATATACCCCATACGTAGAGATAATTTTCGAAAAATAGGTATGGCAACGATTTGCATCCGGTCTTCATTTTTATCAGAGTCAACAGTACCGGTGTTGTGATCATGAGAACAATTATCGTTGTCCAAATTTCTTGCGTAAATGCCTTTTATAAATAATATAGTTAAATTTAAATTATACTTTGGCGAATAAAATTTGGAAAAAACTTCCCTCGTCACAACAAGCAAAAGGACATAAGTAAAAAATCTCAAGACAAAAAACAACGAACTCGATAATCAAACCAACAAAAAAAATATTTTTTGAACCGGATATGTATGTGTATCTTGGCAAATAAGTTTTCAACATAAATCAAAGGATCGGCCGAATTAAAAAATAATAATAAAATAAAGAAGAACAAAAACAGTTTGAATAATTTTTTTTCTTCAAATCATCAAGAGAACGAATATTTTTTCAAACCTGGAAATAAGCGGACCATTGTACTCCCGAACCATCCGGTTCCTTGACATACAAGTATTGACGCGTGATTATCAACGGTAATGTAAAATCGACGACGTCTAAACGACGATTCGTAATCGTAAATTCGGCGACCCCAAAATCGGCTCCACCTTCTGCCACGTGAGATATTGCACCGGACCAGCTTTTAGTAGTCAAGCTCCAACTACCAAAGCCATCTTCCTTTATCATGGCGGTTATTGTAAAATTCATGACTCGCTGCAACTCTAAGAGAACGGTGCCGAAATATCCGCCAATATTGTCATTTTCGTCGTCTTCGAGAAAAGCAGAATTCTAAAAAATGTTTGTTTGTATTGTATTTTTCGTTTTATTCATGTATATTTTCAACTCCTAACTATGAATTATCGACTATGAATTTATCGCAGATAATATCACAGAAGTTGTTTTTATAATACTAAAAAAAAATTCTAAAATTCCTTTTAACCGACCGATTATTTATGTATTTAGACTGTAAAATTGTCTAAATAATGAAAATAAAAATGTAACAATCGCAACACGAAAAAATAAACAAAGTTAATTTACTGAAAGAAAATATGTATTTTTTGATTCATTGTTACCTAAATAATTAAAGACATTTTAGAATACGATCTTATTATTCCTAAAACATAATTTTTCCAAAACAAAAAAAAGAAATTTATCCTTTAATCAAGGCCGAAAACTTATGCGAGTTGGATCAAAGTTATTTTCGGAAAAATTCAGGGTAAAAAACAATGGAAAAATGGAAAAAAATGATAATTTTAAACCGACCCTGACGACGACAACTCGAAGTCCGGTGCCGTTGACCTCGTGACGTCTCGCGTACAGCCCTTTTTTCGTGAGTAATGTGAAACCATCGTTTTGGGTCCATTGACCGAAAACTGCCATTTCCGTCTCGTTCTCGCGAACCGCCCACCACTCCTTGAGCAGAGGATCGCGACAGCAAACGACCAACATTTCCGTATTGAAACGTAGACGAAATATATTTCTCATAGGTTTGTTGCAATATTCGCAAACTGGTTCCCCAAATTCGTCGGCGAAAATTACCAACCAAATCGGATACGAGATATTTATCTCGCGAGTATTTTCGCTAAACTCGTCGATACCGCTGACAGCCGTCAGCATAACGACTATTAAAGGACGTACCACTCGTTCCCGATACATCGCCGTACGCTTGCTGAGCTCGTCGAAATTTATTATCAACGTCAATACGCCCTTTCGCGAAAATTCACGGGACAGCACGTGAACCAAGGTGTATTCTTGTATATCTGCCCACAAAGATATTTATCGACAATTATCATTAACAAACGATCGATAAATCAATTTAATTATTCAAAAATTTGATCAAAATTAAAATCTTATTAATTGAAAACAAAATAATTTTGTTATCGTGCGAATGATATCGATAATAAATAATTATCGAACAAACGATAAATCGATCGAGCGTTTAATTCATTATCGATATAATTCGCCGTGACAATTTTTTTTTTAAACTGTATGTAAGTATTATTAATTAATTAATTATTATTCATTGATTGCGATAATTGATAATAATTTCTCATGCTTGCTCTTGCGAAGATAGCGTCCAAGTTTAACATTTAAAAGCTTTAATTTCGTTGCGAACTATCTATCGATTAAAAAATGTCTAAAAGCAAAAAAGAAAAGACAAGAAATTAAAATTTGAAGCGATGCTCGAGCCTAGAGAATTAAGAATAAAATGTGTAATTGTATTTTACGAGATTTTGCACTTAATTCCGCCAATTTCCAGACTTCAATGTCTCGTTGGTTTTTCGGCTCAAGTCGATTTCGATACGCGAATAAAACAATACTAATGCTTTTCAGGATTGTTCGTCTCTTTTTAGGTTCACGATTTTGAAACATTGAAATCTGGACGCGCGATACCTCGTGATCGTAACAACAGTGAGTGAAATTTTGTAAATGTAAAACGGGCTCTCTCTCTCCCGAAGCGTGTCGAGAAGCGCGATTGATCGAACGTTTAATTGTTTTTCGATTTTTGTTTTGTTTTTTTTGTTGAAAAATATCTATCCAATGCCTGGAACTTCTGCGAGCATTTGTGACCTTTAATTACCGGTATTCGTCCAAGGTTCGTCTATCAAAAAAATATACAAACATATGTAGTGTCAACAATTGAAAGAAATACCCGTTACAAAAATATTCGCTCGACATTCGTGATGGTAAAAAAATTTGCAAAAATCCAAAAAAAATCTTCGAAAAGGTCTCGACGTGATTGCCCGTGACCTTGGAAATTCGCCCTTATCAGTGACATATTGAAACATCGTTTATCGTATAATCGACGAAAAAGTCTTGAAAATATTTGAAAAAATTGAAATATTACGTATTACAAGAGCTAAAGAGAAGAAAAAAAAAAGAAAAAAAACAACAACAACAACAACTGATATTCGTTAATTTTCGTCTCGCTCGTCGCGAGCGGAAGACACTTACGTTGATTCCTGTTCGACGACATGAAAAAGACGCTCGAAGTTCCATAATACTTGTGCACGTCGGATATCAACGAGACGTAAGTTTTCAATAATCCGTGAGCGCATACTATCGAGCTTCCGAGAAAGAAGAAGAGCACGAGATAAAAACGATTCTGAGATACCATAGCTGTCTTGAATTAATTAAACAAATAAAACCAACAAACAAAAATTATAATTTTTTCGTTTTTGTTTTCCCTTATATTCAATTTAATCGTTTCGATCCAATCGGTTGCCTATATGTGTGTGCCTATGTGTGTTTATGTTTTTTTTTTTCGTTTTTCTTTTAAATTCGCAGGTCCGCACTTTCGCCAAAGTTTCAAGGTGGATAAAGTGTTTCGAAGCTCCAAGCTCGACTGAGGATTCCTCGACAAACGTACTGATTTATCCGATCTCAGGATCTAGATGTTCCTGTATGCTTGGACGCGCATGTCCCGGTCACGTGTCCCCTCCCTATCTCGTACATTATGCATTAGATATGTTTTCCTACGTTATGTACAAATTACCAGGTGATGATCGACGATATGCGCGCGAACAAAATCGGTCGTACGAACGACCGAGGAAAAGCCTACAATAGCTTTTCTCTTTGTACACACACATATAAATACATACACACACAGATATATATATATATATATATATAGCTCAGAGCTTCTAAACACTTTATCCATATATATGTATATATGCACATAAATATAAATATATATGTGTTGTGTTTGTATACGTACGTAAGCATCGTAAATGCATATAGTATTTCACTCTGGCATTTACCTATCGTATATCTCACGTTCGCACGTCCCTCAACGTGACTGAGAAAAAGTGCTTTTCATCCGTTGTTGGCGTTAAAAAAAAGAAAGCACAAAGCGGGAGTGATAAAAAAGAAAAACGATCGAAAATATCGAAAGGGACATCTTGAAAGTTTAGCGGATATTTAACCGTGTTATTAACATGGGACATTTAATTTCTGCCCCCCTCGGCCCCCCTCGCACACACGAGGGGGTAAGGAATGGTGAATGGATTTTATCCACATGGCCGATCTCTCGGAGTGCGAGATCACTGCCGATAATTAGTTCGTTAATAATTCGTCCGATTTTTTCTCCGATAAAAACCATCGACTTTTCCGACTGACGAATTTTTTTTTTTTTTAACTTGTATTTTTTATTTCCCTACCACGAATTTGTAAAAAAATGGAATTTCTTACGTACCGGTGCGATAATATTTATTATTTGTTTTCATGTAGTCATTTTGTTCTTTGTTATTGTTATTTATCTTACGAACGCATAATTGTTATTTATGTTTAGTTTTATTATTTTGCAACGTCATTCTCTTCTCGCTCTTCATCGATATTTCTAGCGTAAACTCCAGTGAAAATATGTTCGAAAAATACAATTTACCGCGTAAACTACGGTAAAAATATGCTCGATAAATATAATTTACCGTGTAAACAAAGACAATGCTCACCCCTGGAAAGATTCGAGAACGAATTTTATCCTAGAAATAACACGTTCGCCCTTGCTAGTAGGCCTTATTTTTGCATTAATAATGGAATAATTTGGAATGAGGAAGAGATGAAAAGAAAGACCGGTAACGGACAGTGACGATTGAACGACAGATTGATAAATATTAATCTAAAAATAATTGTATCGGAGTAGAATAATTCCACTTGGTTTTTATCCGGTTTGTAAAAAAAAAAGCTCAGTTTCATTATACGCAGCATTTAAAAACGAGGGTTTGATGCAAAGTCGCATTATCTTGAAATTTAAAAAAAGTGCGATATATCCCAGCCGGTAAGTTGTATATTTGTTCCCACTCGAGTCCGCATTGCCGATAATGCAGAACGAAGAGACAGAGATTTTCGCGCTTCTATTAATTTCCCGGGGAAACTACTGAACGGACAGACAGCGTTGTGAAAATAATTGTTTTTTGGCCCGCGTTATGTACACGTTTTTACGTAAGGCAAAATTTCGAGAAAAAAATCTAGTTAAATTTACCGATTACTTAACTATGGGAAATCCTTCGTACTCTTCAAAGCATCGAATCTTTGAAATTCGATACAGGTTATTATCGAGGAACACTCGCGTAGAGAACAACTGCGGAGAAAGAAGTTAGCCGGAAAAGTAGAAGCGTGACTTACCAAATCATGGGCATGCGATTCCTTCGTTACCGACCGGATTGACCGAAGAAGTACCGAAATCGGCCGCCTAGCCTCGCGCGCGCGGAAGTACCATCAGCGGCATTACTCATTCTCCAGACTCAGAAAATATCAAGTCCCTCGATAATAACTGGTCAATTTCGCCCCGTAATGGCTTACGTGGTGCATGAACCATCACTGTGTCGTCAACTCGATGGAACGACCTAGAAGCTTCTTCGATATTCCTAACGAACGAAGCATTCTGATGAAACTTTAAAAAAAGGTCGTCGGATTCTCCAATTTTGTTATTATCATTACTTACTGAATTGCAACTGGAAACTAAGTTTTCTACCATCGATATTGTTCTTGAAAATAATAGAAACAATAAACAATAATAATCATTTATTTACCTATTTCATTAACGTAAAATTCTTCATTTTTTTATCATCATCTGTATGTTTAACAATAACAAGGATTATGGGTATTGATTTTGTTGTTTTTATTGTAAATTGTATTATTCATAATCGTATGCCGCAGAATAGGAGCTGTACGCGATATCATGATGAATTCGGCGATTGGGTATAATTTAATTGTAGTAATAGGAAAAAAGTGGTATTCAAAATATATTTCTGTTAGTAAAACGAAAAAAAATAATAGATATAAGTATTCTTTATTCAGAACGTCGCTCCACATATGGTTTAGTCTAGTGGGTCAAATATAATTTCTTCATAAACATATGGTATCGCATTCGTAAAATGTTGTTAATCTCTAAAGTTTCTCGAACTCTTGTCCGACGCATAACATTTCCGTGAGTCAGTGCGTGACTTTATCGAAATAGCCACGCAATGTATATTTTATGCATTCAAATAATCACGTGATCTTGCTTCGAATCTCGCGTCTCATTGTAAGATGGCGTCGTTGGCGGTACCATTCCATCATATGAATGATATTCGTATTTTAACGAAGACCTTCCGTGTAAGTCCTAAAAAAGACATCGTTTATAGAAATTTCGAGAAAATGCGAAATAAACTTCAAATTCACGATGAGAGATTATAAAAATAAATTCACAATAGTTCTCGAAAACTCGGTAGCATCGATTCGATGCTACGTTCGCGGTAAAACTTATATTGCATATCCTTGCGTCAGCGCTCCTCGTTTGTTTATCGAACACAGTGGCGCTTCATTCGCGCGTATAAAACCCCCGGACTTTCTACGACGCAAGTAATCGATCATCGTCCTTCAATCCGTCTTGACGCGAAGACTATTTTTTCAACGAAACATTAGTTCGCGTAGTGCGTCATATTTCGACAAATAAATCGCATTATATTGTTTTTGAGTATTTTTGGGGGCAGTTCTTTGACATCTACGAAGTATCTCGAGAGAAAACAGGAAAATGGCAGGCACCGTCAGCTTCAAAGTTTATATGACAACAGAGGACGATCCGCCGAAGAAAGAAGTTCGACGTTTTGCAGTAGAAGCCGACGTTGTTACGAATTTCCTTTACATTCGTGAAAAAATACAAATGATCTTTCCGTCCCTGAGGGGAAGACACTTCACCGTATCTTGGAAAGGTATGTGCGCCGACAACTTCGTAATTTGCTGTTTCCATTCGGTTTCAACACAAACTGTGTGTTTATTATTTTTTTCTCATATCTCTAATAGCCTCTCGAGAGAAAGGCGAATACGCTCCGTCGTGAGCGAAAGTCAATTTGCGCGTTTTACGCTTACTTCGAATCCATTAGAACGTTATCTTGTCTGTATCGCGTATGGTACGAAAACACCGTCTGTCATGAATATCCTAGTAAAAAAGAACAGGACTATAAAGTCTAAATAAAATGTACCTTTATCGTGCTAAAATCCACAATTGATATCGAAGTAACTCATTTTATTTACTTTTCTCGCTGAACATCGACGAAACAAATCATAATAATAAAAATTCACGAACAGAGGTCAACCAAAGGGGAATTAACAAAAGTCCGTCTTACAACGCACATAAAAAATTCGCTTTGTGCATACGATCCTATCATAATCATCGAGCGGATCGAAATGTAAACACCAAGATAATCTGAAATATAATCAACGAAATAACCGACTTTTTTTTACAATACATAAAAAATACCTCAATGCTTTGTCTCGTCATGATTATTGCGCGAAAAAGATCGTCGTAAATATTTTTTGTTAACGTTTTGCATCCCTCCCATCTCCTCGAACCATTAATCAGAGTCGCTACATTGTGATATTTATACACACAGATAATTTTCGTAATCTCATTACACGCGCCTCGATATTCATATCGTATACATAAATATCCATTACCCTCAAATTCGGAGCCTAAAACGAACTGACGAATGATTTTAGACGCGGACGAGGATACCGTGACAATCTCGAGTGACGAAGAGTTACAGATCGCAATCGCCGAGTCGCTCGACACGAACATCCGGAAACTCTGGGTAGTCTTGCACTCTGAATATTCGTCACCGATAAATCCTCCCCAGGGACAATTTCAGTCGACCTACGAAGCCGGTCCTATTCACGTCGGAGTATCCTGCGACGGTTGCGACAAGCAGGTGAAAGGATTTCGCTACAAATGCATTCAATGTCCGGACTACGACTTGTGCGTAGAGTGCGAATCACGTGGAATACATCCCGAGCATTGTATGATACGTCTTGCCGTACCGCTTCAATGGAAGCCTCATTACGGCAAACGCTTGGCTACTCAGGTCAACAGATTCGTAAGAAAGGCTCAAGCCCACTCGGGCAAGGACGAAGAGCAACATCAATATTCTTACAAGTGTCGCAAGCATCATGAAAAAACTCGTCACGGTGGCGAAGGTCCTTCATGGATAGACACTTTCGCGACTTATTTGGACGAATGGGCCAATCTTCCTGGTGAATGTCCGATGAAAGAGGCCGCCAAAGAAACTAAGGAAAAACCTGCCCCGACCGCGGCGCCAGACGGCAAAAAAGCGCAATGTAAAAATTGTATCAGTCCCGAGGAACAGATGAGAGTACTGACGAACATTGGTATGGCTGTTGGGAGTATAGGCGAGAATGTTATATCTCAAATTTTGGATCCATTCGTTAATCCGCAAGCGAAAACGGACAAGCCAACTACGCCGGACGCACCCGATTCTACACCGGCTTCCGCCGCTACTTCTGCTGCTACTTCCGCCAATAATGGGGACGAAGCTACATCTCAGACTCCTCAGCAAACTTCCCCGACTCCCAAGTACTCGGATGTGAACATGGAAGCAGCTCGTGCCGCAGCGTACAGGGTACAGGCAATGCGAGCGGCTGAAAAATTACGGGCCGAGAAAGTTTCTGTCGAAAACGAGGGATGGACCTTGCTCAATAAGAACGACGGCGCAGCTTCCAGCTCGAGCTCGGTTGCTTCATCGACTACCGGCGCTGTTCCAAAACAGGTATAAGTTATTATAGTTTAGCGAGAAAAACACTCCTGATTTGAAATTTAATTTTTCCTCGTTCATCGAGCCGTCTCTACGATACTCTCAAGTAACGTAGACGCTTTCTTCCTTAGGTAGTCTTGTAAACACCGGAAGATCATGAAGAGGCAATGTGCAAATTTTAATTACAGTTTGTCCTTGTAGAATCAAAATTTCATTCAATAATAAGAAATAATTTCTTACTGAATTTTACCAAATAAAGAATCTCTCGATTTTTACCTCAAATTTAATATTAACTTTACCATTTCGTACGTTTTATCTAACTATGCTTTACCGAACAATTGTAAAATCATCCATAACCCGAGATAAAAATGACGACGATTTTTCTGAAGGCGTGTCGACGACAATATGAACAATTCCAAAAATTGTACAATATAAAACTTTTTCAGGCACAGCCGTCCGCTCCTACCGAAACGGTTACCACTCCCATTTATCCTAAGTTACCGGTAGCAGATGAGAAGAAGGTGGAAGAAACGCCGATTTCTCTTCCATCCGCGGCCATACAAAAAGCCGTGGAAAGCTTGGTACAGATGGGATTCTCCAACGAAGGTGGCTGGTTGATGAACCTCCTGGTGTCCAAGGGCGGCGACATCGCTGCTGCACTGGATTTTTTGTGCAATTACGAACATTAGTGTTCTATACGTGTTTACATTCCCGCTAGTTAAGGAACGTCGGAACGATAACTTTACATTCCTTCAAATCCTTATAGAGTCTTGTGGTTCCAGAATTTATCATTACTGTATTACCGAATAAAATAATGGAAGAATACGTAATTCAAATTATTCCTATACCTATCCGCGCACGATAAGATGTACAAACTCAAGTTTTAAAGATATTGCGCGCATTATTAGAGAAAAGAAGATGGAGCACGAACGTTATAAATCGTTTTAATTATATCTTACACACGTATTATAAAGGCATGGTACGAAGCATTACATTGTATGGATTTCTAGCGGTCAACAACTCCAATTCACGCTGACCACTTTTCGTCAAGTTTCTTATCCACTTGCGGTCCTTGTAGTATTCGATCACCGATTCAAATTCCTCCGGTGTGTAATTATCGAGTTTTATTGGCAAAAACGGATCCAGATGCTCGAAGCCTTCTTTGCCAAGTAGGAATTTTGGAAGGCCAGATTCTTGAACAGTCTGTACGAGGAATAATGAGAATATTTAAAGAACATATTCCATGAGAAGATAAAAATTAAAAAATATCACCCACATTGAAGTCTGCGACCATAAATTTTAAACAATAATAAACAATAAAAAATTGAATATATCTGACTGAAAGATGTTAGAATACATTGGTTTGCGATTTTTTCGTCAAATTGTTTAATGATCTGAAATATTTGATATTAACATTATAAATAATATTAAGATTTTATCAAATATTGTACTAAAATGATCAATATTAAGTACTATAATAAAATTAATTGCATTAGACAAAAATTCACAGTTTGTTGTCAATTTTCATACGTTCTATCTTTTTATTGAGTCTAGAAATGTAATGAAAATGCTTAACCGAATCGCGCGAGTGTACTCACCATAGTTGCTAAAGGATCAACCGACACGACGATCGCTCCATTGCACCAGTCGTACTTTGTCATGTTTAAGAACGCTCCGGTCAGCGAAATTTTCATAGGTTCAACGTATTTCTTGTCATCGTTCTTAATTTTCGAAGTTGGACCGAAAAAAGTGTTGAAACCATCGATCGCTACGATCGTCTTGCATTTGCCGTTCGTACTGGCGATTTTCAACTCGTCGGTTAGCGCATATACAATGTCACAGGAATATTTCACTCGATTTATTCCGAGATCGATTAATTCCTTGAGAGGAGCTCCGGCTTTCGTCATCTCTCTCGAACTCCACGTATAATCTTTCGACAGTTTTAGCTGAAATTTCTCATTCATAAAGTGTTAATTATGGATTTTACAGAACTTAAAGAAAAATGTGTCGTATTGGGCCTCACGTCAAGTTCGGAGAGAAGCTCGTTATTCTGATGCTTGAAATGGACGAGCCATGCCGCACCGTCTATGGGCAAATCGAATAATCCTTCCTTCGTAGGTGATGCGGAAAATTCTTTGGGATGTTTGAACCAGTACGAAGCTGAGAAAAAAGCAACGATTTTTTCAGACATTTAATGATCATCGGTGTATGAAATTCTTGAAATAACGTGTGCATTGAAGATTATACCCCAAGGTATATGAACGATAATTTTCTTCGATGCCGAGGCATAGTGTATCGCGTGTGCCAAACCGATGGATTTTCCAGTTCCGAGTTCGCCGTCTGTATTAAAAAGTTAAGGTTTTTACGAATTGTCTTTCGAAGTGTGCAACGTGCTTTTGGAAGCAACGATGAGATATTGTTAATAAATAAGATGTCGACTTGGAGAATCGATTTTTAAAGATACGGTTATCGCAATGGATAAAACAATCTTCTTTTTCATGAAAAAAATTAAGTCGTCATAATAGACATACCAAATTTTGTACTTTTTATGTTCTCTATCGTTTGATAATACAATCGATGTATTCGTTAAATAAATTATTCTCCCTACACCTAAAAAAAGAGTGCAAAAGTGACCAACAACGTGAAAATCAATATCTTAAACTTCTCAGTCTTAAAAATTACAAGCTGATGAATCACATAGCAGAATAAGTAAAAGAGATTCTTAATTAAAGTATAGTAGAACCTCGATTATCCGAACGAATTGGGACCGAGGCTAGTTCGGATAATCAAAAGTTCGGATAATTGAAACTTGGGGTTTTTGGGACGAGATCATAAATAACCTCGTCACATAAAAACAGTACATACATATTTATTTAAAATGTTGACATACATATTAACGTTTTCGCGTTAATATGTATGTCGCAGCAACGTTTGGATAATTGAGCATTCGGATAAACTAAGTCATCGTTCGGATAATTGAGGATTCGGATGATCGAGGGTCGGATAATCGAGGTTCTACTGTAATGTAAAAACTATGCATTGGTATGCAATATTTAAAACTACCCATTTCAAAGGATACATAAAACATATTTATTTGCTGGCCTGGTGTAGTCTGTTTGATTCAGAAAAGAAATCAATTCGACTATCGGAGATCTGACTAGAATGGAGCATTCCAAAAATGATTCAATCTGTTGTCGAAACTTTTTGGGTAAACCCGCTTGATGAAACAACAGATCCTTGACATTAGAGGGCATCGTATAAAATCTGCCGATGTGATCTGTTGTATGATTCACAGGGTTACTCTCGATCGTACGAAAAATCTGAATCGGTTCTTCTGGAATATCTGTGGCCTGGGCTGCGATGCTAAATTTACGCAAAACAGCCGAAGGACATCTTCTTAGGCGCAAAATCTCTGAAATATTTGAAGTTCGATGTTTAATTATAGAAAATAAACATACATCAATTAAAGAAATTAAGACAAAATTAGTTGTATTCAAATGGACACCTTGGGTCCATTGTATTCTAATTTCACAAGTAAATGCTGAGGGATTTTCTAGATTGCGAAGCGAACAACATATTCGAGTAATCATTTTTTTAATTTTGAATTGCTACGATAACGGTCATGTATACAAAATCCTGATCGGGATCTTCAATCGGCTCAAATGCTTTAGGCACGATGACAATTAATGCAACATTTATGAAAGATTCGAGGGAAATGTGTATTCGAATGTATTCATTACTATCTATTTTATACTTACTATAAGATTCTACTTTTTTTAGGGTAGGTATACATAGTTACTTTAGCATTAAACTTTATTCGGAAAACTGTTCATACCCAGTCATGATCGATATTTGATATGGATGTTATATGTAGAATTTTTAACAGTAAAACTAGAAATAATACGGAAATTTTAAGCAAACTTGGACTTACTTGCACAAAGTGACATCATGAAACATCAATTTTCTTCTCGCTTAAATAGTTTGTGATACGAAACCGCAGGTCTATGATCTTTCATAGGTTATATCAACGAATTCAGAGTTATATGTGCATTGTCGGGTGAGGACGATATATGGGAAATTATAAAAATACCGACGATACCGACACCGAATAAAAGCATGAACTAAGCTTCACTGAAAACAACTGGGAACGAAGAAAAATATCTTAAAGAGAATGGACAGAAATTGAGATTTTTCCACATTTTGCACCAGATGGCGATATACTTTAACTTCTAAAGTATAAAACTGTATCGTAGCTCAATGAACTTAGCCGGCGACTATTAAAATATCGAATTCTTTTTTATGCCAATCGATTGTTAGTCGTTTGTTAGTGTTTGTTAGACAAAATCCAGCGTTTGTTAGACTTTGTTTATTGACTAATCGAACAATCAATTTCGTGTCAAAGTTAGCCGCGCAAAAATAGTTTTTAATGATTTAAAACTTTTCTTTCGGCGAATCGTCGGCGAATGGCGGCCCAACACACACAGGCCACATATATTTGTTATCGACTACGATAGCTTGCGGCCAACTTAACGTGGTTGCAAAATAGTTTACCCTTTGCCGCTCAGATGTCGCAGAACCAACTCTCGAAGTTCAAGTTTTGTGGAGCGTTGTAGATCTCCCCCCTAATCGCTGGTGACAGCTGGGCAGCATCAGTTTGCATTAATTATAGATGCGATTATTTTAACGCCGGTAAACATGACAAAAAAGTTGTGAGCCTTAGTGGTACCGTCGATGACCGACCTCCTGTCGTCATTACAATACTTTTCTCACGCAAACCTCCATCTTTCAATTCGTGTTCTTATGTACGATTCATTATAACATTTTTATTTCAACCCATCCAACTTGCGAGGTTATGTTTATGCAGAGTCACGAAGATATTTGTTCAACGAAATATAATGTGCAAGATGAGAGCCGGGGGTATGTTTGATGCTCACGAATTCGGTAAACGTGTCAGACGACTCATCGACGGCAATTACTCTTATCGCAAGATTCTCGTAATTCTAATTATATGCGGAGCTCTCCTCCTCTATTTTGGATCTTCGATAATCCAATGGCTCTTCTCCACCAACAGAGAACCCATAGAAGGTAAGTTTTTGCTTATACACTAATTTTAATATAACAATAACAATATATAAATATTGCACAACAATTCGATACTTACAAAAAAGTATCCACCCATTTTTTCTTCGATTAAAAAACGTTGAATCTATTCTAAAAGAAATTTTCCTAATGGAACGTATATATAAATTTCAGTCCATAACTTTTAAACCCGTTTCTGTATCGCATAACCGAAAAATTCTTGATAGCTTTTAAAGTTTTCGTATAAAATTTTTCATTGAAAAACTCAGCTTTCGAGGATCGTTGTATGAAGGAAAGATTAGTACCATTTTACTTCGATGCGGCGGAGTACAATGCGAATATTCTACACGAACCTGCAAAAGATATCGAACACAAATATTTGCCTTACATCGGCAATGGCGTTTTTGGAGCGGAGATAACTTCCAGCGGTTTGTTATACATCAGACAAGGTCGTACTTTGTCACTCGCGGTTCGTTGGCAACCTCTGGTAGCCAACATAATACCTGAAGGAAGTGTTCATCGGGAAGCGACGATTACGCATTACACAAATGGAATTGTGTATAAATCTCAGTGTCTGAGCGACGGTTATTACATCGACTCGCAATATTACGCTCACAGATCGTTGGATGGTATATTGGTACAGAATTTGAATATCGTTAATCCATCCAGTCTTTCGCACGAGATTACATTAAAATTGCCGATGAACACGCATTGGAGCGAGTTTGAGGTAAAGGCGGTCAAGTGAGTTTGCAATCTTGTCGTTTTTTATTATCAAAAATTTGCAATTATTTTTGTAAATTGAACAATAACAAAGATAAACATTGTAGAATTCCGATCGACGGAACGCATCACGAATACACAATAGCCTCGGGTTTTGTTCCGTCTCTGGATACGAATAAAATGATAGCCGTATCTATAGTGTACAAAGAACCGCCGAAAACGATACAATTGAAGACGAGAGCTTCGGCCAAACTCGAATTTCTCACCAGTATAGAATACAGCGAACCCCTTCCGACCAAGCGTTATCACATTGAGCGCGAAGCAACGGAGAAAAAGGCTGTGGAAGTGAGTCAAATCCAACATGATAGTCACCCAACGCAACGCGTTTGTTTAAATTCAAGCTATATTAAATAAAACTTCTAACAGGCGATGAGAAAAGCTCTGATCAAGCAACAGAAAGGTTTAAGAGACGAACACGTCGGTTTGTGGCACGATTATTGGCACTCGGGCATAAGAATCAGCGATTCCAAAGCCAAAGACACACTGAATGGTCACAAAATTAATTCGACGATATACTATGTTCTTTCGCACATTCCCAAGGGTACATCCGATGTCGAGAAAGTCGTTGCTAATAACGAGGGATGCTATCGCGGTCATCATACTTTGTGAGTACGTTTGTAACATCTCGGTGAATTAGGGAAATTTTCGGTTTAAATAAAAAACCGAGTCGTTTTATCTCTGATGGAGGCATCAGTTTTTCTTACGTTCACTAGAGACGCTCCGAAATTATGGAAAGACACTGGTGGGATCGACGGAGTAAATGCAATCGCTAAAGCTTGGCTCATAACATTGGAGAAACAAGGATGTCATCGTCTGATGACGGGAGGACCTTCCGCTGTACAACAAGCTATAATTCTGAGTCTTGGAGGATTTCGTTTCAGTAATCAACATCTGGAATTCAATATCGATCCGCAATACTTGCATCGAGATTATTTGTTCAGGTGAAAAATCTTGAGCCATTCTTTATTTCTGGTTAAATCATAAATTGTATTATTCGCGTTGTTTTCTCTACAGACGAATAAGCTATGGGAATGTTACTCATTTGAATATTTCGGTTACCGTCGGTGAGGACAATCATGCTGTATTGGGAGTGGCACTTGATCGTAGCGACAGCGTTTATTACGGATGCGACGCTGGTTGTCTCGATGATCCGGTGCCGCTTAGTCAGTCGTACACAAATTTTCCGGTCAAGCTTACCAAACCGTTGACTGCTATACTTTACGTCGCTTCAGACCATCAACACATGCAAGATTTGCGTAATGCTCTGCACGTTCACGCTGTTGACGATGGTCAGTCGTTTGAAAAGATTAATTTTTAGCAGTTTTTTTAAAAAATGTACTATGAAAAAGTTTATATGAAAAATTGGATTGCAGCTCCAGCGCACGATCATCATTTGATGGCTCTGCACAAACACGGACATCAGCTGGGTGGTCTGCCGACCTTCTTCTGGGTCAGCATATGCTTCCTAATAATAGTATTTCATTTGTTTCTATTTAAGCTCATTATCACGGAATTTTGTGATAATCAAGAACGCCAACGAATAAGATACAACAAACCATGATCGATGAATGTATATAGACAACCTTGTTACTGCAATAAATGAATATTTTTGCAAGCCTCGATACCATTTATTAATCAAAGTCGTTATTCACGCAGTGGAAAGAAATAGAAAAAATCATTCGGGTTAAGTAAATTCAACATTTTCTTTATGGCACGAAGTAAGTATATTAAAACTGACAATGTAATTTAGATATAGTTCGATTAGAAACTCGTATGCGACAAGTTCTGAAATACTTACAGAAAAAACGGGCTCAAGATTTTCCTGTAAGTGTTACACGGTACTTTGACGCAACGTTGATTCGCGAATCTTTGTTATAGCCTGTTCTAACGTATTCGTATAAATATTGTGTACATCGAGTTTCAGCTGACCTGCTAATTCATGTCGACGTATTTATTTTCCTCGGTTCTTCGTCGTCTATTGAATGTTTTGTGTTTCGGCCGACCGAAAAGTATTTGGTCGGTTGTCGATAGCACCAATTTAGCGTTATAATGGCAAATTTTCGTCTCCTTCCTTATTCACGCGCATTAATTTATCCTTCAACATTAAAAATTGTTCACATTGAATTTTTTTGTGTATTTACATTGATGTTTCAATTACCTTCTTTTTTCTTGCTTCCATAACAATAGAGGAGCTACGCGTGTTTTTACACTTTGACATCGTCTAATAATTTATGAATAATTTGAAACATCTCTTCGCTAATAATTAAGTTCATCTTAACGGCTAACATCATTCCGTATGCGGAATTCTTATATTATACATTATATATATATATATATATAATCGTCATTGAGTTTTTTAACACTGATTAAAAATTACAACAAAACGTCAATAGCTCTCGTTTCAACACTCGCAACACAAGGTTATTCCTTCTTAATCAATATACACACGTTATTTACATTGCATAATAATAAACATCCATAATATATAATACTCAATAATGCGTCAACTTTGTTCCATACCTGTACTATTAAAAACATCTTTCACAACTTCTAATACTGTCGTTACGGCAAACTTTATCAATTAAGGAATTAAGTTTCAAGGATATTAATGACAATGGTTCATGGGAAATAGATCGTCTACGTGTTTAACGAATTATTCTCTTAATAGCCACGATTACACACCTTGATCCGCGATGGTTAAGTAATGTACAAAAAAAGTTCTCACCATCCGTTATTCGTGAGATTTCTTTTTTACTAGGGTATGGCAATATTGACTCGAAACGCACATCAATTTTACGGTTCTTACTAATTTTTTTTCTTTTGGTTATTGATAGACTCTATCGTTTATAATTCTTTGTTAAGAATTGGAATTATATTAGATCTATCATATATATCTATAGATACACACGATACATTTTCACTTTCATAGTGTAAGGACTAGGATTACAATTTTATCACAATCGACGTCGAAAATCCTTTCCTATGGATAACGGTACGTGTTTTTATTCACAGATATTCTTTCAGTAAGATAATTCGGGACCGTTTTTATCGATACCCTTCAATAATTTGATTACCATTTGATTTTCTTCATTTATCTCCGCATCAATGTCTCTATATGGCACGTTACAGTATAAATCGACAGATCCATCACTCTCACCCTCTGGGATATTGCCTTTTTTATATGTAACACACGATTTTGATAAAAATTTACATTTTTTTCTTCAAATTGTGTCCAACGTTTTGTTTCGAATAATATCAAAAAACAAATCGTTATCAAATAGCGGCCGTTCTTAAAACATCTACCAAGAAGCTATATCGCTTCGAAGTTTTAACAAGCCAAAGAGAAAATGGGAAACAAATCCCAGAGGGTCAGGTACCTTTGGATTTTTGCAATAATGGCTCGTATGAATATATACGAGGGTGAAAAGTTCTCGGCTTGACGCAGCGATGACGTCCCAATCAGCAAAATATGATGTTTCCTGTCTAGGTGCACGTATAATTAGTTCGTATGACAAGTTTCAACTTGTTATTTCAAGTAATTTATTTACACGAATTTTTGCAGTAGCCGCCTTGCGTGCTTTTCGTTATAATGAATGAAGTTCTTCGTTTTGGATGGATTAACCCCTAAGGAAATTCATCGGAAGTTGACAAAAGTTTACGGGGACTCTGCTTCTTCTCTGTCAACCGTTAAAAAGTGGGCAGGTGAATTTAAACGTCGTCGCACATTTCTCGAAGATGACCCACGTGAAGGACGGCCAAAAACTGCGACCACACCGGAAACCATTGAAAACGTGCATGATATCGTGTTGGACAATCGGCGAGTGAATGTGAGGGAGATAGCTGAGGCTGTGGGGATATCAGAAGAAAGAGTGCGAAACATCTTGCAAACAGAATTAGGGATGCGTAATCTCTGCACAAGATGGGTGCCTTATTTGCTGAATGCCGATGAAAAGCAAATGCGCAAACGATTTTCGCAGCAATCTTTGGACCGATTCAATAGGGATCCGACCGATTTTGTGCGGTGGTTTGTCTGCCGGAAAAGTCATGGCCAGTGTGTTTTGGGATGCGAAAGGGATCGAGGGATCCCTTTCGCATCGAAAGGGAAAGAGTTAATTGATTACCTTGAAGAAGGTAGAACAATTACAGGCGAATATTACTCCAACCTTCTTGACCAGCTCAATGCCAAAATTCGCGAGAAGAGGCCTGGCTTGAAGAAAAAGAAAATCATCTTTCACCAGGACAATGCACCTGCACACAAGAGTGCGTTGGCGATGGGAAAACTGCGAGATTTGGGGTACTATTTGCTCGACCATCCCCCCTATTCTTCAAATTTGTCACCCTCAGCCTTCCATCTCTTCTCAAAATTGAAGAAATTTGTTTCTGGGCAGCATCCAATGAAGAAGTTGAGAAGGCTGATGAATATTTTCACAGTCTTCCAGACTCTCGTTTCCGGGAAGGAATACTGATGTTAGAAAAGCGCTGGATCAAGTGCGTTAAAGTCAAGCTAGATTATGTAGAAAAATAAAATCATTTTTTAACTGAAAATCGCAGTCTTTCATTGTCAGGCCGAGAACTTTTCATCTCACCCCTCGTGTATATATATATATTGTATATATGCATATTTGTCTATTCTGCAGCACTATCAACAGTCAATTATGACTATCACACCTTATAGTGATAAACTTAAAAAAAGTGCACACGTTATATCTCTAACGATGATGCATAATTACGAGAAGACCCGAATTGACTTGAGTTCATTCATTGTTCATCTAATGTTCCTGGCACCGGATTGCCTATATATGTGTTTTGTTTTCTGTGCTATATATTTGCGTCTCCAGGACGTTTTCTTATCTAGCAATTCGCATCGTGCCGCAATCTTACGTCGATTCTGTAAAACGATAAATTATAAATGACATTTCGTGGCTCCAATGCGATAAACGGTGCGAGCCGTGCGTCGATCGGATCTTGAAAAGTCAATCAACGCTTTATAAAAATGAAAAATGACACATTACGTATACACTCACTCGCTATCTTTGGTATTTGTTCATGAAGCATTCTACCACCGATACCAGAGTATTTATCTTCTATAAATCTCAAAACAAATATCACAATGACATCCATCTACGACGATGAGAATCTGAGATTATTTTCTTTTTTCATTCGATATGGAGTGAAAAAAGAGATTCTCGATCTCCCGTAATTACACGAGACAATTTTGTCGTTAAGAGCAAAATTTCCGTTCTTATAATTCTAATTTCTTTGTTTTATGTACAAAATTGCAGTCTATGGATTGTTCATGTCGTTCGTGAGAAAACAAAAGATGGAGAATCGTCGGGCAGGCGATCGAGATTCTCGATTTCTCACGTGTTCTCACGAAATCGTGTTTGCGTTACGGCAGCATCGCGCTTATTCGTCATTCTCTATGCTTCTTCCTTTAATTTGTACTAGCTAGTTTCGTCAATATTCCATTAATCGTCGTTAGTATAACGGCTTTCGTCTAACGATATTTAATGATTACATGAGCTTCGTTGAATAATTGATATAAGCGGCATATTTGAACTACAACAATGAGCGCCGATATGAGCTCCGGTAGATGATCGAGAAACCTTTCTCTCACTCTGTTCGAGGACGCAATTTACATATACCGTTATATATATATATATATATATATTTCTTTTCTTCGTATCCGAGTTGCCGCGAGTACATATTCGACTACGAGGGGTTTTAGCGAGGGATGGCCATAACATCATCGAACTTAACGTAAAAGACACGCAGCTTAATATCGTTGATTGGAGATGCTCGTGCCAACTTAATACAGAGAAGATATACATCGGCGAAGGGGCACTCAAAGCGAGAGAACAACGTGAGATAGGCGAAGTTTCTATATACACGCGTGTACATATATATACCAACGAGGACGTGTTTGGTTTGTCGTGATGGACAGGGATGGTCTATACCGCTACCGTTAGTCTCGCAAGGGTTTCAGATTTCGAATAGACAGCTTTATAATGGCTCCCTGGGATATCGATAGCTGCGCGTGAATCACGTTACGCCTCGCTCCAAATCTTAGCGGTGCCTGAACGACCCTTTTTCCGACAACGCCTTGTACTAAACTCTTCGAAATATCCCGCGATGAGATGCTTCTTTCACTCTTATTTCTCCTACTTTTCTATTGTATAATTGGGTCAATCGTTAGAACGTCTAGGATACCATTAAGATTTTAAGTAACTGAGAAACGCGTCGATGGGTATATCGAAGCGCTCGGTGGGGCCACCCTGGAAGACTGTCGTTACGTTGAAATACGCATTCCCACCATTTTTCTTCGCCCTCTGGAATCGCGGAGGAACGTGATTCTTCGAGTGTAGAGTTCACGAAGACATCTCGGAGTATGAAAGCGATGGACTGGACATGTGTAAAATCCTATCGTCCTCGGGGGATGTTACGAGGGTCGTTATATTGCGTCTCGTCACTTTTTCCGATACGCTACGGATCACCTCGAATGGAACGACCTCGTCCATCTCGGCCGACTCGAGAAACAAATAATATAAATTATTTTACATACGAACGACACACATTTTATGAAAAAAAAATGCATACGACATTATACAATTTTTTATCTCTTATACGATTTGTCGATACGAGACAGAGACAAAATTGCAAATATCAATGGATAGTTTATCACCTCGATCGAGCTCTGATAGGACGAATCGAAAATGTCGTTGAGCCGATATTCTTTGGATCCAAGGAAGTTGCATCGCTGAAGGCCATCGTGATCGATCGTCCGTGCCGATGTGTCTACGAACCCCGGCCCCTCCGAGAGCTCCGGTACAGTTGTGAGCTTCGGATCATTCTCTTCGACATCGGGACGATGAACAGCGCTGTCGTTCGTCGCGCGCATCACGATCCCGTCCCGATCTTCGTGATCGGCAAGACGTTCTGGACAAGGGAGGATTGGCGGGTTGTGCATATATAAGAGAGATTGCCCGATAAAGATAGACAATGAGAGACCATGTCGATGTGTGCGTGTGTGTGTGTGTGTGTGTGCTTGTGTGTATTTTTGTGTGTAAGTTTGGAGTTGTCGCGAGTACGAGGAGGAGATTTAAGTAAAGGATTTATCGCCGATTGATGGAATGTCCGACAGTGCAAGCTGCTGCTCACCGTTAACCGGTCTGCTCGACCCGGCCTGACTCTGCCGGGTCGGGCTGCTTCGCGAGAACGACGTTACACTCTGCATCGTCTGGCTTCTCGGAGTCGTGAAACGCATGCTGTAAGCTCCATGCCGTTGGGACGGAGCACCGTCTCTCCCTGTGCTTGTACCGGCTCCGACCCCGCCAGCACCAGGTCCTGCGGTCTAACGAACGGAATCCCAATATTCAGCCTTTTTTTTTGCTTTCCTTGGTTCTTCATCACCCTCAATCATTCATCCAGTGTGTAGCGTGCGAACAAGACTTTTAAGAGGACTTGGAGCGACTACTCGGACGACTTACGTTGGGATGAGGAGGCCTTATGTTTTTCTCCGGTTGAAACAGAACGAGATAGACCTTCGGCGTCAAGAGACATCCAAGTGCGACCGACGCTGAGATGTTGATACACATGCACATGCTCGCAATCTGGATCTGCGAGAGAATAATGAAAAAAAACGTCGAATTTGTCCGCGAATAAAATTTCACAAATTTGAAAAAATAAGTAAATTGTACAAATTAATATTTCTGTTTAGGACAATGTTAATGAACTTAACGTTCTTTCGTAGAATTCGATACTGCTATAATCATTAACGTTTCGGATAACTGTGCGGATGAATACGATACCCTGTAGTCCAAAGTTCCAAAGTAAATTGGAACAAAGGCGAGCCACACGATGCACGTCGAGTACATAGTGAATCCTATGTACTTGGCCTCGTTGAAATTAGCCGGCATTTTGCGGGTCTTGAACGCATAAAGAGTGCACATGAGTATGAGTATCATGTTGTAAACGAGGGACATCATGAGAGAAAATGTCGAGACGCGACAGGTCAGCACAGCGGTGAGACGATAAGGATATATCTCTTTGGTGTTTGGTGGATCGATGATGAGCCAAACTATCGCACCGATCAGCTGGACCGAGGTAATACCTGAAATAAACAGTCGATCGATCGATAATTTTCAATAAATTTCAGAAAAACTTAGAAACCCAGATTAAAAAGGTAACGTTTGAGCTTACCAAGGGCAATGGCAACTTGGCTCTCCGGCGACGTGTACGACGGTCTCTTGACGCACTTTTTACCCTGATTGAAGATTCTCGATATACGATTGGTCTTGGTCAATATAGCGCTGTAGCATATACTCAGACAGAGTCCAAGACCGATACGCAGGCAGGTGCAATTGAGTTTCGTCGGTTGGCTCAGTATCAAAAAACTCATGCCGTAACAGGACAGAATACCGAACAACAGTACGTAACACAATTCACGTCCCGAGGCCATGATCACCGGTGTGCGATTAAAGCTGTCGGGGCAATGAGAAGAATTATTGCATACAAAGCTCTTTCCATCGGGGTCGAGAAGCACGAGGACCAAGAGGGACTACGGACACATTTATTCTCGGGTCACGTAATCGTGTTGCGAGACCTGTGGCAATAAAGTTTTCGAGTCCGGAAGGCTACCGCGTGCTTAAGCTTCGTCGCCGGTGACGTCGTGGCAAAATGGGACGAATGGCTCGAGGGTCGTAGGAACGGGAGCTCATTAAAGTGAGAAAAATATCGGGAAGTCGTGCGAGAGTTGACTGACCGAATGAAGATGACGATCGTGAAGAGGGTGCTGAGAATGCCGATCGAGGCGAATAGCAGAGGAACTACCGCCCATGGACTATCCCAGGCGATGACCTTTGCATCGAGCTTCTCGCAACGTATCTTTGCAGGATCCGGTGCCCAGCCAGGGTTGCAACTCTGACACGTATCGTTGAAGACGTAAGCGTACTCGGGACATGCGACGCAACTCCAACAGCAGGGTTCCTGAAAAAAATTCGTACAATCTTAGTAATCGTACGAACGTTCTTAGATCTTGCTTTTTTCAATTAATTAAATTTTTTAAGATTTTTTTTCACACCCGACAGACCATTCGATGTGATCCAAATTATGAAAAATACAAAAGAAAATTGACATAAAATAACGAAATTTTTGAAAATATATTGTTACTTTGTCTATTTTCGAGCTAACACAATAAATATCATAGACACGATGAAGTCGTTTGAATCAAAAGACACGAGTGTTCTTTTTAACCATGAGCAAACTCCCGCGACTTTTGTATATTTGATAAAATATATAAATAATTTTTTATTTTATAATGGGAATATGTAAAAAAATATCTTTAATAATTTATTCCTCTATCGCGAACAAAAATCTGTACATAAATGAAATTTAGGTAAAGTGCCATCGACATCGACGCTCGCTCCCAATCTATAAGAACGTTCAGACTTGACGAAATTCTAAATTTCTCGAGTCCATAAAAATAAAGTAAGTGCGAATTTATAAGATTTTCTTTAACTCGTGTAAAATCATAAAAAATTTAATTAAAAACGTCAAATTCGATGACGTGACGCAGTTACGCCACGAAGACGAGTCGAACATCCGTCTTAGACAGACATTTGCCCGTATTTCTCAACGAGAATATTCAATCCAACGTAGAGTTCGGTTCGCTACTTTACTTCGTTTCTCGAGCTCACGGGGGAGTTTTCTTTTCGACTTTTCTGCTTTTCGACTTACTTTTTTCGTATACGCAAAAGGGCCACAACCTTCTCTCGTGTTTCATGCATATGCAACTTTTTTACCCAATTCCCCGTTCCCACATGCTTTATCCCCATTTACTTCTCCGCCCGCAAAATACTCGCGCGAGAAAGCGGGAATGTACATACGCGAGGGCTTCGAGGCACGAAGACGGAATAGACGAAACGAAGAAAAAAATAAAATGTTGGGTAAGAAGCGACCGAGGGTACGAGACGAACGAGGGAATTGGCAGTAAGAAAAAGTGGGAAAAAATATGAATGTCATTGCTTCACGAGAAGAGGCAAATCTCATATTCTTATAAAATTTCACGCCCTGTTGGCCCAAGGGAAGACTGTTCCATTGTCGGTCTCGTCGCGGTACAAATCATGCACAAAATACGTTTAAATACGAATTGAAATTCGAGCGCGAACCTTCCTTTATAAATTCATGAAAATAAAAACAAAACAAAGAAACAAAAATAGGGACTAAATTGAAAGAAAAAAAAGCAATTCTTTTGACACTTTTCCAGGCTTTCTCTCTTTTATATCGATCGAACAAAAAAACCGCGTTCAACCCTGTTCGTGGCAATTTGTCGATAGTTATCGTCCTATTTTTACTTTCTTTTTTTTTTTTTACTGTCGTTCGATACAGTCGGTTCGTTAGTTCCCGATTGGTTACATCGAGTATGCGCCGAGACAGAGAGAAGCACCCCCGGCACGAGGATCCCAGCCGGCGGTTTTGCTCACCTGAAAGGTGCGTACGTGACCGAGGGGACAATTATCGCTGCATGTACTACGAGGTATGTTGGTCACGCCTGGTCCGTTACTCCAGCGGGTCATGTTTATGTCAAGGGACAAGCTGAAATGAATTATTGAACGTTGATTAAATAACGAATATCGAAAAACACGGGTAAATTGGACGATTGAAATTTTCTGTATTCAAAGTACGGTAAAACGTTTTCTACAAAATTATGATTATTTTTTTTGTCCGATCGCGATGAATCTCGATGCACACGTTATATGATTTTTTAAAAATCATTGTCCATCAAATTTTTAAATAATTCACTCACGAGATTAACCGCCATTTCGTCGATTATAGATACTTTTTAACAAAAGTTATAAGTACGATAGTTGAAAGTGCGTTTAATACGCGAATCAATATATGTTGGTAAATAAAAAATATTGACAGAAAAAAACTAATTTCACGATTCAACCCGTTTGTCCTCGCGCTTATCGAAAGATTAACTTTATCGTTAAAATTTTTCGTCTCGTTAAAATTATTGCATCAATCAGCTTTATCGAAAAATTTTAACCGATGAAAAATATTCCAAAATTTTAGGAAACATTTTCAACGGCTTCGATCATCAAAATTGGTTAATAAATTCGAATTGATTTATAGTCGAAACTCACACTTCCCTCCACGAGCCAATGAGCGTGTAATCGAAACGGCCGTCCTCGTTTCTCTGATACTGATAAATGTTGTAGAACCCAAAGGCATCGCCATCCGCGTTGAACCTAATTTCCGTTCCTTGGCGTCCTGGTGAACGACGATGAGAGGGCCGAAGCGAAGCAGGGTTAGAGAGAGCGAGAAAACGATTAATTTATTCACCATGTCAGGCCCGACGGTCGTATAAGAGTCCATTATTTTCAACCGTTGAAACACATCGAGGAAGGGGTTTGTCGTTTTTTAAACGTTTTTTTTGTTCGAGCTTGTTCAAGGTATTTCCAGGCGAGTGGTGAGAGTATATGGGGGGATAAACAAGCCGGGAGGCGATAGACGCTTTTTCCAAAGGGTCGATCGGAGGAGTCCTTAAAGCAAAAAGGGAAGAGAAGAAAAAAACGAAAAAAAAGGTGAAAAGAGGACGCGAGGGAAAACCCTCAAAAGAGTGCGATCGATTCGAATCCTCCTCGCGCGTGTGTGCGCTTATGTGTGTACAACAGGGACGACCTCTGTCTCAAAGTGCAATCCTACATTCGTTCCCTCTTATTCCATTTAAAGCTGGGAAACTAAATTCGCCCAAACAAAAAAAAATAATCGTAAAAAGAAAAAGCATCGCGGTATTAAAGACCCTAACGTGGACGGAGAACGAGAAAGCGAGTGAAAGAGAGAAATAAAGAGAGAACGAGGTGTTTTTGGTTACAATCCCGAATGCAATTTTCTGGTTTCGGGGGAGTTGTAGAAAAAAGAAAAAAGAAAGAAAGAAAGAAAGAAAGAAAGAAAAAAAATTCAATCAACGGTCCAGTCCGGCGTTCCGGGAAGCGAACGATGAAAATTTTTCAGAAACAAACTTTCATTACCGAACTTGGCAAAGCTCGACGCATCCCGGTTCCAACGTAAAACGTATAAGACGAATGGCGCGACGATTTTTCGTCGCCCGTACAGATTTTTGTTTTGTGCATTTATTTTTTCTTTCTTTCTTATTTCTTTCGAAGAAAGAATATTCATGCGGCACTTATTTCTTAGAGCGAGGTTCGAGAGGGATAAATCCTTAGGAGGATCGAGCCTCTACGAGTGCTTTTCGTTCGTTGGCATGAGAAAAAAAGGGAGGGACGGAACAATTGTTGATCGATAGCACGCGTGAGATATTCGCGATTATTCGGGAGGGAAAAATAGTCAACGAAGCGCTTATAATTCTGTATAGACGCATATATGTATATGCTTATATAGACGTATATATATGATATATATGTAATATATAATATAATAATATATCATACATGTATATATATATATATATATTATATGGTATTATATTATATATATGCCTATACATATAAAAGAAATATATAGAACCGAAGAATTTGGCCGAGCGAAACGGTACGCGAAGGACGGCCATTCGTCTTGGGAATTTCGTTTGTCTCGTTATATATACGACGGTAGTTTATTCCCTGGTTTTGGTCGAGAGGGCGGAAGCCGACGACACTACAAACGGCCCGAGTTGTTCGAGGAATATTCCCGAGGTTTATCCCAACGGTGCTGGCTACGGCCCGGTTATCCCGGTGGTGATCCCGTCGTAGGGACGGACAGAACGGTGAGCTCGACCGAGAGGAAACGGATCGAGGACGCTGAGCTACGTAACGATTCTCATTTTTGTTTCGTTGGTCTATGGTCCTGTTTTTTTTTCTTTCTTTTCTCTCGGTTGTTTCGCCACGGTCAATCAACGACACTGACCACCGAAGCGTTCGCACACCCGGAACGACTATTCGCTTCTTAGCGGCTTATCTCCTTTATCACCCCGTTCTCTCGCGGTTTTACCCTCCCATCGAAAGAACGAACGCAACGGGCGAGATTATTACGCGGAAGCGATCCGACACGAAGGAACAAATTTTTCTTTATCCTTTTATTATTTAACCCTCGGATAGCTCGTAAGCAGAAATATCGCGGCTTGAGCGCGGAAGGGGTGGAATTATTATTCCTGAAAAATTAGCATGTAGATAGGCGCTGACGTCATTCGTTTTTTTATCGACGATAGCACGAATGGATATTGGATGTGCCACGAGGAAGAACGAACGGGTGGTTGGTTAGATCGTTCGAAGAAATTGGATTTTTTCTTTGTCAAAATTGTATTCGATACGAAGAAGAAGATAGAGGGATGGTATGGAATAAAGCGTCGATTACGTTGTTCATTTTATTTCGGGATAAATGGATTTCTTTGATAAATGTGAGAATTTTTACGCGTGATTAAAGATTATGTTTACTTGCCGACGAATGTTACGTTGCGGATGTATTGAAGTAGATGAGGTCCCGGTGGTGCAGGGCTCAAAGACTCGCAGAGATGATGCGACGTGCTCGTCGCGTTGACGCACTCATCCTCGATGAGATTGTGCACTCCGTGCGCCATAGCGTATACCGCGTCGACTGCGAACACGAATATTTCATTAAACGAAGGTTTTACGTACACCTGGCTCGTCCTCGTTTTCTTCGGGGAGTCCGTGGTTCAACGTTTCGAGAGATCGTCACGGTATTGGGGGAAAATTACGACGTGACTCGTTTTGTCACGTTTTCGGGTTACGTCAGAGATAGAGAGAGAATTTGAACGAGGGTAGCAGAGAGTATAATGTAAGATTTGTTGATTGGATTATTTTTTTCTTCTTGTTTGATAATAAAGTGTTTAGTTAAAATGGCTGTTTTGTTTTACATATTAAAATTGCTATGCAGAAAATATATTTTATTTTTAGAGATTTAATATCGTCATTTCGGAATCGGAAATTTCCCGCGTAACACGAATATGATGATTTAAAGACGATTCGGAGCAAAAAAAAATTTGTCTCCACCCCAGGCCACTTTTTTCACGTATCACGTAACACGAGTTTTTGAGATTCGGGAAAAATAACGTCATAATCTTCATCAGCGAGAAATTTCCGATTCCGTAACCTCGTATTGAAGCCTTTTTGGACGAAAAAAAAAATTTGACCCTCGGCAGGTGTCGATAGTCGATATTCGTGATTTACTTTTCTGACTTTGGGGGGTCCAGGAGGGGTCGAAATTTTGTTTTCACCAAAAACACTTTGTTGGGTCATTTCTGAATCGGAAATTTCCCGCGTAACACGAATATGATGATTGAAAGACGGTTAGTGGGTAACCATTAAGTGGGTAAATCGTTATTTCGTTTTTTTTTGCGTTTTGCTCCTAGAGTTTTTGAGATATCGGAAAAAATAACGTCATAATCTTAATATGTTTTATAATAGCTTGGAGTGATCTTTTTCAGTTTTCTAGAAGAAATATTATTCGGGTTTAATGATTGTTATTATTTGAACTATATTTTCAAACAATATTAATCGATTTCTGATCAGAACAGATCAACGATAAAAATATTTGTACATTTCTCTATAAAATATGATTAAACACTCGCAATTAAATTTATTTCTATCGTAACTTCTAATAAGTTTATATCGATTGAAATAGCTTTCGAAATATTGTCATTTTCCTGTTTAAAATAACGGCGTATTCTCGATATTAACCATTATTATACATAATCGAATAATACCAATCGATTTCCGGTGGAAAAAGAGGATTCGTATTTCAGGTATATCAATCTATCCGTATAAATCACCGCTCGATGTCAAAAATTACTATTCGCTTTGCACGTTAGTTTCAATAGTCCCTTTTTAGATTTACGATCCAAACCACCGTTCCAAAAAATATCTCCCGACAAAATATTTCAACGTATTCATAAAAAGCAGCGTTTCATCCCCCTAATATACCATTGAATTAGCTATATTTTGTCCTACCCCATAGTGCAAATGTATACAAAACCGGTATGACACGAGCGTATTCCAAGTGCCTCGTCACCGCTCGGATATCAAATTTCGTAAAGAGACGAGCGCGCGATACCGCATCGTCTGGGACGTCGCGCGTTCGCGAAACTCGAAGGGATGACGCGAAAAACTGCGAATGGTGTACGAGGGAAAGAAGCAAAAAAAAAGAAAAAAGAAAAAGAAAGATAAACGATAACGGGAATGCAAGAGGGTTGGCGATACGGTGATGTTTCGCTTCGAGCATTTTCCTAGTGTGTCACACGAGCGAGAAACCCGAGAGATATATGGAGCGATACGTTATTACGTACAGACATGCAGTTCCGTCCTCTGGAAGCTCTCCAATAAAATGAAAACGTGCTCTTTTCTTTTTTCCGCAATTCCCTACAAACGAACTTACAATCTACGTATCGTTTTCTGTCTTTATTTTTTGTTTTTTCTTTGTTTTTTTTTTGTTTTCGCGTTATCTCTCGGAAGTGGACTAACGTGCTTAATGATCAAACGTGACAAAGACGTCTGGCTCTTCTCCTGTCTCTTATCTATCGGTCCGCACATTTGTCCACGAACGTTAATAATGGAAATCTCATTTCACGAAAAGCTCGCATCCCTCTTTCATTTTCTCTCTTTTTCTCGCTCTATCTCATTCTCGCGGTCCTATGAGTTATCTGTCGCTACGAAATACACAAAAGTTGCTTCTACTTTTTTTTTGTGCTCGAAACGAGACAATTCGCTGGTGCGAAAGACGACAAGATCTCGCGGTGGAGTTGCTCGTCAAGGAGAGGGTGAGAGAGAGAGGGTTGGTGAGAGAGTGAGAGGGCGACAGAGAGGGGGGAGAGAAAAAGCGCCAGGAAAAAGAAAAATGACAGTGTAGTGTATATATAAAAACGAGAGTGACCTCTATTTCTCCGCGAACTGCGCCTTTCGGACGATTTATTTTCGGGCCCATGGGAAGAGAAAAATCGAGAAATCGCTTGGAAAAAATTGTATCGAGTTCCTCGTCGAGCGATTGGTCCAGTGAGACAGGGGTATTTCCCTTTTTCAGCAATTGCTCGAAAGGACAATTTTTTTCGAACGGAATCATTTCACTTTAAATAAAAATAAAAAAAAACTTTATCTTTCGCTACTTTTTGTTTCATGTTCGTCGATCGTATAATAAACGAAAAAAGCACTAAAAAAAGAATGAAACGCGTTTTTTTCCAGGAAATTAAATCATTTATTTTCGAAAATTCTGAAATCTGTAAATTAGAAAGTTTTGTCCGTGTAAGTTTTTTTTTTCATTATATCGAGCAATTAAAAAATATGGAAACGAACCGACGAATGGTACGAGTCCCTCTTGATCATACTCGATGAGTTCTTCATCCCCCGTGCAGCGTTTCATCCCCGTTAGCGCATTCGGCACGAAGCTGCATTTGTGATGTTGCGCCCAGAATTCTCGAAACCAGAGATTTCGGCAATTAACGATCTTTCCCTTCTGTCTCGGATGTGGCACGTTTCTCTCGGCCTGTCCGTTGCACTCGTCGCCCATACGAGGACGAAGGCTCCTATAGTACGTGTCGAAATCTGAAAAAAGAAAAGACAAAGGAAAGACATTTTTAAATCAAGCCTGAAAAAAATTTTAACAAAATTTAAAAAATCTTTAATCGCCGTTTCAAATATTGATCAATTAGTAATTGTAATTTTTGTATTATTCGACTCGACGAAAGAGTGGGAGAGATAGAGACAGTGTCCACGATAACGCGAGCTTGGAGGCGAGAGTACACGCGGAAGCTTCAAAAATCAATTCTCAAGTTGCGCGTAACGTTACAGCGCAACCGTCCAGGTGCGCTTCTTGCCACTTAAAGCCCCGTTTTGAGGAACTCGAAACCCTCGTGTTTCTAACATTATTATCATTGTGTCACGACGCACGTGATATCGATTTGAATTCTCGAAGAAAAGAAAGATTTTAACCTCTCTCTCTCTCTCTCTCTCTTTCGTTGTTATCACATAACTTGATAAAACAAGTTCGTAAGATTTTCGGAAACGAGATTTCCTCACACTCGTACTCTAAACGTCCTCAGCCCGATCCGACAAAGGTCTTGAATATTTCTACTAACCGCTGGTCCTCGGCTTCCACGATCTTTCGCAACTAGCAATTTCAAACTTGTGCATTTAATTATCGGAATCGCGCCAGAGGCCATTCGAAGTCGAAAGGTCCGAGGGAAATCATTTTCCATTTGCGAGAGAATTGGAAATCGTTTTACCCGGGCGTAGTGTCGGGGGATGAGAGATATCGGGGTGAAGAGAGAAAGAGAGAGAGAGAGAGGGAGATTAGACTCTCCCGGATTTGCACGATGAGAGAGAATAACTGATGATATTATAGCGTGCAACGTTATCGGACGAGAGAGAGAGAGAGAGAGAGAGAGAGAGTGAGAAAGACAACTTTCGTCTTAGTCGCCTTTAATCGCGATTATATCCGAAGTTAATTCTAATAGACGGAAATTGTCGTCGCGTATTATCGATTGGGAAAGGTCTTAGAAATTTATGATAGCGACTGGAAAGGAAGTAAGTGAGAAGTGTGTGTGAGAGAGAGAGAGACATATATCTATATATAAGAGGAAGAGGGAGAGCGAGAGAAAGAGGGTGAGAAAGGGACAAAAGGAATTTTCTACTTTACCAATAGTAAAGCTCGGTAGTGGATAAGGCCAGTGCTAATGCGGCCCCCTCTTCTCTTTCATATCAGCCAGAAACGTCAAGCTCCCTTCTTCCTTCGTGCAATGTTTCTCACGGCTTTTCCAAGATTAATTGAACGGAGGGAGGATCGTCAATAGAATGACGATCTATATCGCGTTTTCGCGTTTACGATACAAGTCGTCGAGCTCGACTGTACGGCATACTCGAGTGCCTCGAGGGGCCTCCACGCACGAACGGCCTTTGAAAACTTTGCCACAAGATGAGAGAATGTACGAGCGATATTGGGAGAAATTTATTGCCAAGGAGAAGAAGAAGAAGAAGAAGACGAACAAGAAAAAGAAGAAGAATGAGAAGAGAAGATATATGATTTCGTTGGGAATTTTCGCGTCATTCTCGTCAAAGGGGTGAACTATTTATTAGTTTTCCGTATTTGCTCGATGATAAAAAGGAAAACACGCTCGAACAGAACATAGTATTATATTATTTTAATAACGCGGGTAAATTGAAAATTCTCACGATTCTTACGATCGAATAAAAATGGAAAGTGAAAGAATTCGAGGGATGAGTACGATAGCGTTCATATAACGGATTTAATATGGTGGATTATTCGGTTCTCGATTGGGCGATTCGATCGGAATAATATCCGAAAAAATGAACGAAAAAAAAATTATTCAACGAGCGACGCTTATCGTTTCGCGATCATCGAATCCGCGACCCCAATCTCGCCAGCTTGTTGAATTAATCGCGAGTATATTTTTTCGCGTTTCGTCCACCCGGATGCGTAATCAGCGAGAAATAAATGGATTTATTCGATCTTTACCTCGCGTATAATTAATATCTATTTCGATCCGAGGGAAATTAGTTTCGAGTCAGATCGATCTACTATAATTTGTCGATGGGAAAATTGTAGTATTCGCAACTTTGCAAAAATGACAGTAGAATTATCAAAAAATAAAACACTTTAAAAAACATTTTTTATCTCGAAATCCTAATATAAAAAAAAACTGAGGATAACCTTGGCGCGACTCGACTAAAAAGATCTCGATAGGACGATCACGACTCCCCCTCGAAACCATCAAATTTTCATGGGAAACGTATCTTTTTTTTGTTCGTACGACCTCATTTTCTCGACTTATTTTCATCGATAAATTAAAATGGCTCGCCCTGTATACGCGCACATAAATAAGTTCCAAGTTAAAGCAGGAAGTGGACGTAAAACGAACGACGACAGTTCGTCGTCGAAGTTTCTCGTTAACTGTAATCGTACTGAACGACAGACGTTGAAAGTTTTCACCGGTAAATTACCGATTTTGCACAGGCGAAGGATCCTCGTGTATAGTATAGCAGCCTCTCCTTCAGTTCCACCGAGATGTTCTATATATTTTGCCTACGTATGTGCGACTATATACACGTGGTTGCGTTTAACTATGTTGACTTGGACATAATTAAATGGTATTCAAGTTCGATCAAGGGGCTGATGTATCGACGATAATACTAACAGTCTACGAGACAGAGAATACCTCCATGTATATGCTATATATATATATATATATATATATATATATCTATATATATATATGAGAGAGAGAGAGAGAGAAGATATATACAGGGTGAATTCTGTAAGGTGTCTCAAACGGGATTTTGGTGCAGATGGGATCATTACAAACAAAAGTTGCAAATATACATTAGCGATATCCTTAATAGTTTACGACATATGAATATTTAAAGTTGATCCAATCAGAGCGGGCCGAGAAGCGTTGGAGCCGCCCACTCTCCGTCCTAGCCGTAGATATAGCACAGTTTAGGGCGTTACATTTGGGATCGCATAATTCAGAGCAGTCAATTATTATTATTTTATTACGCAGTCATTTCTATTTGGCGCGCTCGGCAAAATTCAGAGCAGGCAATGCCCGACAAATAAAAATGACTGCGTAATAAAATAATAATAATTGACTGCTCTGAATTTTGCAATCCCAAATGTAACGCCCTAAACTGTGCTATATCTACGGCTAGGGCGGAGAGTAGGTGGCTCCAACGCTTCTCGGCGCGCTTTGATTGGATAAACTTTAAATATTCATATCTCGTAAACTATTAAAAATATCCCCAAAGTATATTTGCAACTTTTGTTTGTAATGATCTCATCTGCACCAAAATCCCGTTTGAGAAACCTTACAGAATTCACCCTGTATATAGAAGATAGAAACTTAGTGGCGTACTAGTTCTCACCTTGCAGAGCGTTGCGAAATGGCAAGATAGTGATGGCACCCTCAGCGGCAAATTCCTGATCTCTCACGGGATGAACCTTCGCGCCCCACGAGTCACTTCCGACCCACATAAAGTGGCCGGTGCGGTTCGCTCTCACGGCAGCTTGAAGAAGTTTTCTGAAACAATGTTTCTTACTTCAATCGTTTGTCAGAATGACAAAGCTGCAACATCTTATCGGATATATAAATGAGGTGATTATTTACAGTGGCATGAGAAAGTCATGATAACGTTAATCGTCAGGAGAATTTTTAACAATACAAAAGAAACGTCAGGAGGGGTTTAACGAATTTTGTTATTTTATATTTAAAGCGATGAATCTCGAGAAACTTGAAAGATAAATCGACGAGTTTCATGAGATTTATTAGATTGTTATTTAGAGTAACGCGAAAGTGTCCGAAAAATATTAATCTCTCTGACAATTTTTAATTTTTCCATTTATCGAGAGATTTTAAAAAGTTGACATAGACGAATGAATCTCGAGAAATCTGAAAGATAATCGGCTAATTTCATCAGGTATAATAAATTACTATTTACAGTAGCCTGATAACGTCGAGATAACGTTAATCCTCCTAACGAATTGTTAATATTGATAAAACGAATTATTATTTTTTTTCACGTACACGGTGCGAATCTCGACGAATATCTAAAAAATAAAATCCGACAAATCCAAAAATATGATCGTTATATTATTTTTTTAGCTGAAAATTCAATCGGCATAAGCCGAGCAAAAGCTCGTAGGTCAAGCTTTGCATGAAGATTAGACGTAAACGGTGGTAGATCGAGGACCTTTATCCCCATACCGATGGGATCTTCCGATCTGTCGCAAAATAATATGTGAGTGTGTGTGTGTGTGAGAGGGAGAGAGAGAGAGAGACGATACGAGTACGCACAGTAGGGGAGAGTCATAAGTCCCATGCTGCTTTTCGTAGGATCGAACACCGGGATTTAACCGGAATGAACGGTAACCACGTGCCTCGATGTTGCGACCCGAGAGAATAACATAAATTGTATTACACATGTACTCCCGGGGTGTTATAGAGAACGGTCGATCGAGAGGGCGCTTCCGCGCCCAGTCTGTGACCCCGGTGAGAGCAGATAGAGAAAGTCTCACTCTCTCTCTCTCTCTCTCTCTCTCTCTCTCTCTCTCTCTATCTGGTTCTCTCACTGGATCTGCAGTCAGCCAATCGTGAACATTTGAACACACCCTGGATTCCCGACCCGATGCACCGTCAATGGGACCATACAGCGATTTCGTCGAGAATGGAAAATATGAATGGAAAATTAAACGACCTTTTAATGAATAATTTCCAAAGCATTTAGATTCATTTATTTTACATCGCGCGTTCTAATGTCGATGGGATTTATGTAAATTGTAATTTTTCGCGAGCGCCTTTCTTGTCCGAAAGCTTGACTATTTAGTTAACTACCATTGAAAGAGTAAATTGTCATGTGGGGACTCATGTATATATATGTGCTCATTGTAACCGAGATAATTATATATATATATACATGTACATAGTTATCTCTGTTACAATGAGCGTCGCAGTTCGTAAATGCGAGACTTCTCTACGGGATAAAGCATCGGGAATAAAGGAGCTGGAATAAAAAAAAGCGAAAATAAAAAATAAAAGAATAAAAATGAAAAGAAAAGAATGGAAATCCTGTTGGAGGTGTGTTCGTTGAAAAAGTCTTAAACCCCCATTATAGGCAACGAGAGGGTTGGTTGAACGAAAAAAGTGTTGTTGGAGAAAGTTTCTTACTGGCTTGGTTGAAGATAACGCTCTGGGTAATTTTCAACGACCTCAACAGCGACAACATAAAGAGAGAGAGAGAGAGAGAGAGAGAGAGATTGGGTGACTGATTGATTGATTGATTGATGGCCGTTTACTATGCCAAGAGCATAAGGGCCGAATTGCAAGAGTACAAAGCAAATCAAAAGATAAATATGAGGTATAAAATATATATATATATAAAGCATAGAATGTAACGATATGGTTAAATAGGGTTGTAGACAATAGATAATAGATAATAGACAATAGACGATAGATAATAGATAATAGATGAGAGAGAGAGAGAGAGAGAGAGAGATTCACAGACATACAGGGAGATAGAAACAGCACAGAGAAAAGCTTCGTGGTCAGCCTCGTTTGGTGACTGCCCAAGAAGACAAAGTGACGCCACCCGAGATCGACCGAAAATCCCTCCGGTAATGGAGTTTTTCGAATCGCGTTTTCCCGTGTGATGCTCTGGAAAACGTGCGCCGACTGTAGTGCACCGGCTCTCTAATCCACAAACGATATATCAAGTACCGTCGATGGTCGAAAATTTACGAAATTTATCAGTCAAAATGTCGATGTGAAGGTTTGACGAATATTTTAAGCATGATTTATATTCACATGTTCATATCTATTTTCATATATTGTATACGAGGAGAGAAAGACAGAGAGAGAGGGAGAGAGAGAGAGAGAGCAAGATGAATGGTTTAAAGGGTAGATTTAACAATAAGAGTAAGTGTTATTCGAAGATAAATCTCGAAGGGGTCTTCCTTGTGGTCGTGCGGTAGCTACGAGAGCCGCTGCCGACTGCCGCCAGATGTCACGACGCGCTTCTGCTACAAAGCCTCAGTTAAACGAGGTGGACGAAGCGTCGAGGCCTCATTGTGGGGCCAGCCGTGAAACTCCCCCTTCAAACTTTCGAACATAATGCTGGGACATGTTTAATTGCATGTAAGAATTTATTTCTTACTAGAATATACAGCCCAGCACGACGAATTTTCAAAATTCGTTTTTCCTCCAACCAGAGAATCAAAGAATAATAATAATTCTGACAATGTCGATCGTCTGTCGATTTTGGTCGACGGAGGTCATCAACGACATTGGTATCTTGCTCTCCGACAGGGTGGTTATTGCTAATTAATATATTTGCTAATTAACGAAACTTGTCCGAAGCACGAGGTTCGAAGAAGTTAAGTGTGAAAAGTGACTGCGACCATTTGGATTTTGCCTATATCTAAATTCTTTTCATTTTCTTCTTTCGTTAAACTTTATTGGCCATCATTGGCTGTCTGTCTCGGTTCCTCTCTGTTTGTCTATTTCGATATAAACATACATATCCAAGTCCTAAGAGATCTGCATAGAGAATGTAAACGCAGTGGGAATCGACATCGAACTATATTGACGGCCATCTCAAAATTGAAGAGGGCGAATACGTATACGTAAATGTTTGTCGACATGCCAATGAGCCGAGTGGTACTCGGTCTTATTTGTACACGAATGATAAAAATAAATATATGCAGTAAATAATGATTGATTAAAAAATTGTGTATCGGGTAACGAAGCATGAAAATATAAAGAAGAATGGAAGAAATCCTCAGAAGAATCATCTACCATTGGAAGAAAATATTGATTTTCGTGTAGAATTCTAGGCCCTCGGCTCAAACTAGTTGTTTGTTATTTTTTTATTGCATTTTACATTTTTATTCGAAAGCTGACAACTTTTTTTCGTTGATGCTATTAATTATTGTTATCTGCTACAAAAAATTATATAAACAGTTATTTTTGGAAAAATTATTAAACATGTTAAATTGAGGTGACATGTTGGAACGGAGGCTGAGAATTTTGTTTGTAAATACACATAGGTCTCCTCAATAATAAATTCGTAAATAAATTCTCAAGTTACAAGCAAATCTGAAACCATGAGGTCAAAACTCAGGTTATTATTCTGGGAAATTATATATACATATATATCGATAATATACCATGATTTCTATAGCTGGCGACACGACGCCGTCTCATTTGTCGATCTCGTTACTGATAATTGGTGTATCCCCGGGGATCTCGATGATGATCGTTTACGGGCCAACGAACCCCGGCCACCCGATCTCAACCATTCCGTTCCACTACCCGTTACTCCGCTATTCCGCGACTTCAATCGCAATTATTTTCCACACGATGCTCATTTCCCGTATGCGCAAAAATACAGTGGAATACAGTGAAGCGAGAAAACCCAATGGAGACAAAGAGAAAAAACGGTGAAAAATAAAACGCGCTTGAAAAAGACCGTGTTGAGCACGGACTTACGGTGCATCGAGGGCAAATTCATTTTTCATACTGTCCCGGAGTTTATACAAATAAATAAATATATATATATATATATATATATATACCTCATCATACAGTGGATCAATAACGCGCGACATTTTAACGACGCTCGGTATATCCTTTGATTAACGATTGATCAATCATTATTTTTAATTAAATAATTAATGATAATTTCGCTCGACTGACGAGGAGCACGTGCCACGGTGCATGTATATGTCTCGTGCGTGTACACCTGCGCGTGCATACGCACGCGGATACGTTATGCTGTACTGGTAACGCACCCCCCAGTTTTTATGACGCGTATGCGCCCAGTGACTCGCGCATTCCCACCATGCATAACCGTCAATCGGTGGCCAGCGAAGAGAGTGAGTGGTCGTTTAGGTAAATAAATATACTAAAAAGGCACGAGGCATGCGATCCATATAAATATATAGATATACCAAGGACCTTCGCCCATCTAGCGTATGGGTAAGCATGTCTGTACAAATGTATAAATATATTGTAATATAATAAATTATATTTACATAAATATGAAGATACCCCTCTTCTCTCGTAGAATCCGCAGGCTTGCCCGCGGAATACCCGCTATATTTGTTACCCTTTATAAATTGAGACACTCGGTATAACTTTCATCCTTTTCAAGTTGGCCATTCGGTATATTCCCCCTGGATTGTTGCGCATGGTGGAAGCGGTAAAATCTTTTTATTACATATACGTATATATTCTCGCGACTCCTTCATTCACACCGACTGCTCCAATCTCTTGAGCTTTTCCGTATAACATTGTATCCATGCATTCACTCACACACGGAGTCACGGGATTGCCCGTATTTGCACGAACGATTTTCCGAATGATGGAATCCATCGCGATCCATCCAATTGCAACAACCTACAGTCATATAACCGTACGTATCGATAACGACGAGTAGGCAGCATTGCAAACTTTTTAAATTAAGCTCGATCCGCGAGACCCGTAGTCACAATGTGTACGTACAAAATCCCTTTGAAAAAAAAGGAAAGAAAGAAGTCTAGCTATATTTTTTCTGCCGCGTTGGTCTACGAGCCTGTGGATATCTTGCTATTACTCGTGTAAAGGCTTTCGTAACAATTTTACAGATTTATCACAGTATTAGCAAAGGAAGGAAGCGTGAGTCGTACAGCGTGTGGCTAGTGAAAAAGCGATAATACTGTAGCAGGAAGAATGTGGAATGGTAGAAACATATTCGACCAGGGACCTAAAATCTTCCCTGTTGTAACTCTGTCGCTTCCGTTTCGTTTTTAACCCATGTTTCTCTCGTTCTACACACGATATTCTATACAGTACGAGTAAATATATATCCTTGTATATACGTACATGGGTAGGTATATATATATCGGGTAGCAAGGTTCGTGCTGTTTTGCGGTGATAAATAACGCGCGGTACCAGGAAATCCGTTCGGCTCTTACGAAAAAGCGTCCTGCTCGCTGACCCCTGAAAATTCCCGAAAGGGGACTAAAAGTCTTTAAATCGAGATTGTGGTCGTTCCTATGGATTCGCGCGGACGCTATATATACGATTTCTATACGCGTTGCACCGTGTACGTTTCAATGAAATACGATAATGAACAGTACAGTAGTATAACACCGCGTGTAGTCCGACCGCGGTACCAAGCCCTGGCACATGGCCACGTACGAGCGTCTGACCAACATTGACCATTTTCACTTGCCACCGGTTCTACGGAAATTAACTACTAGTACGTATATCATTTGATGGATGATTCGTGATGCATTATGCGCGTAGGTACGGCGGTTATATAAAATAATAATAATAACAGATTTAGAGTGATGTAGCGACTAATATTATATATATCGTTATATGGGTATAGGGGAAGAACCATGAAATATTGAATAGTTCTGATATTGCGTACTCGTCGACAAAATTGAATTTTATCGATCGATTTAGTAAGCTCCTTGTGAACCCTGCTCATATATTAGAGTATAACGATCGTATTTGTCGTCAGTATAGAAAGTTCGTCCTACCTACCCTCTCGGAAACGTCACTTTTGTGCTGGTAATCGAAAAGGGAAAAGAATCACAACTTTTAGAGCTATTGTGAGAATCACGTGGCAATTTCGTAGATGAAATTGATGTAATATTATTATATTATATTATTAAGTAATTCCAGCGATATTATACCTTATTTTCGTTCGATAGGTTCGATAAAAGAGGGATGTCACAGGGTAGAAAAAGATTCTAACATAAATTTAAACTGTCCAATGGGTTAATAAATTAACCTTCGACGAAGAACTCGATACTATTCATCATTGAAGCTCGAATAATCCATTCTCGAATGCACAGTATTGTTTAAGTACACACGGAGTTTTATGCACGAGGATAGAACTATTAATAACCGTTATTTCGAGCAAACACGAGCTTTCTTTAGACGTCGAATTCCACGTGAATTATCGACCCATTCAACAGGTGGATGCCTTTTTTCACCCTCTCTTTTTTTTTTCGTTTCACTCACGTATTCACTGATTTATACCATATTCCGGATATTACGTAATACGATGTAATAGAATTGCCGGAAGTACTCGGCCGGCGAGGAGTTAAGGACAGCAGGGGGCTGAACGTTGATTTATGTTAATGGTTTTTAGAAATTGGCTTCGGTAGCTTGGCCAGGTTTGAAAAAGCTTATGACTTGATAACCAACTTCTTTACTGCCTGACGACGAGAGAGAGAGAGAGAGAGAGAGAGAGAGAGAGAGAGAGAGAGAGAGAGAGAGAAGCAGATCGATAGAGATAGAGAGAACGAGCGATATGAAGAATGGACTGTAAATTCTATGGACTTGGCACTGTCGGCCTGGTCTGATCACATTCGCTCTCTCTCCTTTGTGCAAGTAGAAAAGGGGCGTTGGTGGTCAGACAAGCTCACGTTCTCGATCCTGATTAACGGCGTACTCTCTATCTCTCCGTATCTCTCTCTCTCTCTCTCTGCCTATCTCCCTTTAGTTCTCCCTGAGCACAGAGGAACCTAAGGAATTTCATTATAACATCTTACCCCCGGACTTATCAAGATTATCGAGCATGTTCCCCCGCAGATTTAGCCACGAAAGGTGCCGAAAGGAAAAAAAATCGTGTATACATATTCTTTGGCGGAATCCCAAGAGGGGATATAGAACTCATATATAGGGCATTCAATGGCAACTCGATCATCATTTATTCCTCTCCGAATGAAATCCAAGAAATGAAAAATATTAAATAAAAATTTCCGATACATTTTATTTTCTAATAATTTATGAAAATGTATCGGCATCAAATTTTCGAGTATTCTAATATTTACGTCGATTATCGAAGTAACCTAAGAAAATTTCACGACTCATCTTTCTTGTGCTTTACCTGCTACGAGCAGAAAATAAAAAATAAGAGAATATCTCTCGTCGTCATCCGTCCCTTTTTTTAAACTTAAAATTTTGAAGGATTGCTCTCGACGTTATGCTAGCTAGAAGTTGTCCATTTTTCTTATCGTCGTTTCGTGCCAAAGATCTTAAAACATATTCTACGAGTTTTTTTTTCACAAAATCATCGTGTTTTAAATTATAACTTAAAAGTTTGAAATGCTTGAGCTCAGAATTTTTTGTTGTCTCGACACGAAACAGCATATACATATGACTTGCCTCGGGGACCTAGTATACTTCTCAAAAGCTCACGTGCCGTCACGAAGCGAAACGAGTCCCTGCAGTCATGTTCGGTTCATCAATTTTCAGGCTCGAGAGACGCTGCTTCACGTATCGTCGTGCGTCACGTTATTTTTTCTCCTCACTCTCTCTCTGTCTCTCTCCCCCTTCTCTTTCACTCTCTCCCCCCTCTTTTTCTCTATCCGAGTCTCGCTCTAAAGGAATACATTATGCATGTCTGTCTGCGTTAAAAGATTCGCAAAATTCGTGGTTCAACATCACGCGAGACCAGTGGAAAAGGATCTCTCGAGGTACGAGAGTAACAATGGCGATTCGTTGAATTCGTTGAAAGCAACGAGACGAAAAGTTAAATAAAAATGCTGAAAAAAAACCTCGCACTTCAGGGACGATGAGATTGTCTAGGAGGACGGGAGAGGTTTGACCTTTCCAAGACGATGTGGTATTATCGAACGAGACTCGCCGTAAGAGGCTTGGTTGAGATGAACAAGTCAGTCTTTCACAAGCTCAACGTCGTAATAATGGGTCTCTTTGAGAAATATTACACAAGAGCCATCTAGGTGAACACTTTTCGTAGCTTTTGCAAGCCCATCGATCGCCCATTAGCACCAATAATGCCGTCTTACATTCATAGAATTTGCATCGACAAAAAATGAAATATAAAGAATAAAAAAAAAGTACCTTTACTCTCTGGATCGTATCTTTGATCCCGGACCCATACGTCGTTCGCGTTTAGATCACGAAATTTTCGAAGTGGTCATCTCACAATTTTCGAAATACGATGCATTTTTTTATCCGAGGTGACAAAATAATCGTAAGAAATGGAACGTGGACGTGGCCAATGAAATTGTTCATCAATTCTGTATTAAAATAAGTCTTATTTAACCCCTTATTGTATGAAGTACGAAGGAGATGGAATAACAATTTTTTTTAAGCAAAATCTCTTTTATTTCCATCCCTTACAGCATATAAACTTTAGCAGCCATATATGGCTGCTAACAATAAGTGCAGTATGGAAATATGTCGCGTTGCATTCGTACTTCAACTAGTTTCCCAGAAATAGCAACTTTCTTTTGGGGCGTTGCATCCACAAAAGTTAAAACTTTATTCTTTTTTATCGCTTTTGCGAATCTTTCTACGTTTACAGAATATTCTTCAATAAATTGTTCACGTAGCTCATTTCCACGGTTCTCTAAGTTGAGCAAAAATTGTTCAATATTGTTTTGTACTGCGTGACCCGTTGAATGTGACAAAGGGTTAATATGTTTTTAAAACAAGATTCTCACTTTTTTAAAATTAATCGACAGATTTCTGACTTTTTTTAGGATCGATACTCGCTATTTCTACAAATTGTTAAAAAATGTTTGCATTGAATAAACAAAATTTACTATGTGCTGCCTATATATGTCGAAGTAAAATTTTGTTGGAAATCTTGACTTCTCTCAAATCATAATATTTTCATTTTGTCCGAAAAGTCAATTATTGTGATAAAACAACGTCAAAGGAAGAATTCAATTATCTCTCTCGCACTTGTACGTATCTCAGTTGACTTAAAGCACCGCAATGATAAAGAGAAAAAGGCAGTACTCAATCCCTCTCTCCCTCTCTTCGTTTTCCTCTATACCTCTCTTAATCTCCGTCGTAAAGAAGATAAGGACTTTCTAATTGTACATACGTTTTACGTGCTGGGGGAGAGAAAACGATGCGAAAAACCAGCGCTGTCAACGACACTCGTGCATAGTTTGCACACCTGTAGATAAAGTCTATTCGCCTCTCTCTCCGTCTCTTTCTCTTTCTCTCGTTCTCTCTCTCTCTCTCTCTCTCTCTCTCTCATTCGAAACGGCCAACATCGAGCAGCGGAAATGGCGTTCAACTTTGCCGGAGGAAAAGCTTATTGGCCCGTGTACAGAGCCCCGGGAGGACCGAAAATTGTTTGTTCATTATGCGCTCCCCCGAAACGTGTTAGTTCGTTAAGTACGTTTCTACGGGATTCAACGGACCGTATGATGCCAGAAACGTTAGGAGAGATGGGATAGGCTTGAATTGAGATACACGAAAACGAGAACGAGAGAGCACGTTCTCAACCATTTCGAAGCTGTAAAAGCTCCGAATAGAAAAATCGAGCAAGTTCTCGCGAATATACAAAAATTATCTAACATTTATTATTATTATTATATTATTATTGATGTTGTTAATAATAATTATTATTATGAATAATAATTAAAAAATAATAATAATAATCAGCTCACCTGACGTTATCCTCGTCGACGAACAAAACGACGCCCCTCGCGTTGTGTTTAGCCCCGAGTCTCTCAACGATCCGATCAAAATCCTCTGGTTTTGAATTTCTCAGAATCTTCTCGCTAACCGCGACGCAAATATTGTACTCCGAAGATAAGGCGATGAAGCTTGCGATACCCTGTGAAAAAAAGAGAAGAAAACGAGGAAGAGGTAACGAAATTTCATGAGCTTACGTATAAAAAAAAAGAAAAAAATCGTCGGTATATATCCCGGAGGGGGTGGGGGGTGAGCATGTGCTACGATAGCGATAAGAGCAACGACTGCTTGCGGTGGAGTTTGAATTTCAATAGCTATCCTCCACTTCCCAACCTCACCACAGGATTCACTCTCTTATCTTTCGCCTCGAACCTCCTCCAAGCGTGGAACCTTGACGCCGCATATCGGGCACTATAGACCATCGTAACACCCGCTCATACATATATATATATATATATAATACTATAAGTATATAGATATATATTTTAAATATAGCGCGCATGAATGAGCAAAGAATAAAGGATTCGACGATATTCGCAAAAATGGTTTTTCTCGAAGGTCTGGACAGCACGCCTCGAGGGTGTTTCAAACTTTTCATACCTTGTCAATAACGCCAAGACGTTCCATTATTCTTACTCGAAAACATCGCGCTCTGATACATTCATTTCCCGCGAGAGGTCCGTGCATCGTTCTTATTGACGATGTACGCTACATACGGTACGAGCCATTTTAAGTGAAACAACCGAATATCCCGAGTACTTTCTATTCTTCTTCGTTTTTGTTTTTCATTTCATTCGTCGCGAATCCGACTATAAATTTCTGTAATCGAAATTATACGTTCCTGCATGGAAAGAAGACGAAGGTGACCTCGGGTCGACCTTAACGCATTCGCCAGGAACTTTGACAACGCGATATGTCGCATTGTTATCTGGAAAGGGTAGACATTTTTTCGGAAGGATATTGCGATCGGTTTGACCGTAGTTGAGTTAATTCACTGTTTCACTCAAAGTGGGTCATCCTGTATGTACGTATATTTCAGATTGCCTATATATTGTGTTATACGCTTATAGTTTTTTTCTCGTTCGTCTCATCGGGACATCCCGTAGATTTGTTCCCGTGAAAAATGATCGATCGTTCTCACGAACCGACCGACTCGACCCCACGGAGATCGTGCGAGATAAAAGCATTTTTGTTGTCTCGATCGATAATCCCCCGTTCGCAAAGTTCAAAAGCCGTGGACCGTGCAACCGGAAATATGCATGCATATTTAATACGGTATACGGCTTTGAAGTTGTCGCGTTTCCCGAACAACTTTTACGGACACTCCTCTCGTACGGAATTTTTAGACATTTTGTTTAGGCCGTGCCAATTTTTCGGTCCATCCCTCTCTCTCTCTCATACACACCCTCTCTTTCGCTCGTTGAGAAAACGAGATGTCGCGTCGCGATCGATAGGCAATAACACACAGAACGAGACGCGTGAAACGAATACCGGATGAAAGGCCACCACCACCACCACCACCACCATCCCTCGGATGAATGTCGAAGGCTCGAGGATGAAGTCGTAAGAAAAAAGAAAAAGAAAAAAAAAACGAAAATTCCGAAATTGACGACGACGAGAGTCGTAAAGCCTCGACCGAATGGATTTTGTGACTCTCTCGCGAGCGTTTCGCGTAATCCCGAAGATCGGAATGCCGCGAGGTCTCGATATACCGCGCTATAATATTAATCCAACTGACATCTCGAGACATTTTTACAGACGTCGCTCCTTCTCTCTTCCGGCACGGGGAATAATAAACTTTCCCCCTCGTCCCGTTATGACATCTTGTCGTTAAAAAGGAAATATTTTTCTTATTTCTCTCTTGTTTTTTTCTCGTCCCTGCTATCGCTTTTTTTCCAGTTTTCTTTTTTTTTGCGTTTTTGTTGTTTATGTCTGGGAATATTCGTCGAGTCGATCGACCAGACTCGACGACGCCCACGAAATTGTAACGGGGAAAATTCTTTCTCTCGGGCGTCATGGCGAAGAAGGAAACTCGATTCGTGATCGGAAAGCCTAATTGATTCGAGCGTAAGTATAGAGTGTATCGTCGTTCGTAGAAGGGACGAAATCTTCCACCCCGGTATCATTCTTGGTTTTCTCATGGGGGTTGGGGAGAGAGGAGGAAAATACGCACACGCTGTCATCGGAGTATCGGTCGTACTAAAAGTAATAGGTATAAGCTACGACGTTGTCGTCATTGGGTAAACTCCGAGGAGATCGAACGCCTCGAGTAAGTTAATTCAACGCAAACAACACGCCAAAAGTTCTCGATCACCTGGAAGCATTGTCAATTTTTTTTTGTTATCAATTTATCGCTCGAAAGAGAAAATTGGTTGAAAAGTTTTTCCGGCGTGTGGGTGAGACGAAGTTTGAAGGGTTGTGGAAAATGAGATTTTAACCCTTCCTAGAAAACAAAGGGGTGGCAAACACCCCTAACGAGATCTTTTCGAATCGATCTTTCGACAGTGACGTACGATATTTGTCAAAAATTTAAATACGATGATATTGCGGATAAAGCAAGCGCGAGTCTCTAGATTGTTCGAAAAAAAAACGAGCATTGCATAAATTTAACAATTTTATCGTATTTCGTAGGACTTGTGCAATTTTGATGAGTCGAGAGATAATAAATCTATCATAGGTTACAATTTCTTATATAGTTGTTGGATTTAATTAAAAGTTCTAATAATATTTTAATAATAAAATAAATTAGTCGAGCGAACCTTGAATTTTAGATTATTTTTTCATTTAATATTTCGACAGAGATGAAATTTCTTTCAACAGAATTATTGTCATTATTATTTTGATAAAAATATAAAAAGTGTAATTTCAGGAAAATCTGATGTTGTAATCGTTTTTTTTCTCGAGCCAGGTGTTAAAAATCAATGAGAAAAATAAAAATTGTGAAAAAACGTATGAAAATTTATTTGTTTATCGTGTAGTATAAAGGGGTAAAACGTGCGATCATGAAAAATTACCTTTTCACCGTAATCACCCTCGACTGCGACCGTTGACACGTATTTCCAGCCAAGCTGTCGTATAACCTCGACCATCGCTTGCGCCTGAAAATTATCCGGTGGAACGACCCTGCTGAAATACTCGAAGCGACTCTTCTCGGAGAGCTCGGTGCTCGTCGATGCGTAACTGAGTTGAGGGATCTGCGAAAGATACAACCACCGGATAGAACCCTTGAGAATTTGCATCGCGAGAAAAGCGAAAATCTGCACATTTTATGGGCAACGTCTTAACATTATTCGTCGAGTCTCTTTCGACACTTATTTTCGAACTCGTAACTCATTTTCCACCCGAATCAACCGTTCGCATTTTCTTTCGCATCGACCGGAAGCGAATGAAAATCTTCCGGTTTAACGCCTTACTCCAACACCTTACTGTCAGAAATATTTTCATTCCGTTATATTTAATCTCATTAAAAAGAAACTCGATTTAATGTAAATAAAAAATAACAATAAAAATAAAATTCTCAACAATTTGAAAAATTTAATAAAAATAAAAAATGAACATCGAGATAGAAACAAAATAAAGATTTGTTTATATGAAATGAGTATTTATACATTATTTATACAAATGAAATCTTATACCCAGTGATAAATGTAATTTTGGTGGTGTATTGTTTTAAGTTAGTAATAATTATTTTGAAAACGGCTTTTCATTGTGACGTGAGCAACATGATGCCCAGACGTAATACGTTAACCCTGAGCATATCATAACACGTTAGAACAAGGTAGGTTGTGACACGAGAATCAAGACTTCGGTCGGCTTGTGCCTGACAGGACAATCATCCCTCCACAGAACAGGGAGTTACCGTCCGCAACTCGTTCCGTTAACCATCGGGAAGAAATTCTGTGGGGTCGCCAGGCGAGCCGTATTACCTCCACCGCATAATTACAATGCTTGTCGACTATGCTAGCCTCCGTTTCAATCTGGTTCTAGCGTAATGTATGCGTACGTACGACTACACATATGGACTTTCTACTTCTAATCACACATGGATATACAGGGTGACCCATTTTAATTTATCGATGGAAATAAGTCGGTTTTATGGTTCGATGGAAATAAGTATATTTTATGGTTCGATGAAAACAAAAGTCTGTTTTGTCATTTTGAGGTGGGAACTCGCTCCGTGACCTCAACGGGGTGTTGAGGTCACGCCAAAGGCAAAAACGTTTTTTTTACAGAAACTCTATCATTTTGTCTCCCTCATAATGTAAGCGGGATCACGACGAATACAACGAGAATAAAGAAATGTTTCTGGCTAGAAAAACAACGAAGTTACTGCATTTTGAATATTTTTGAACCGAGCACATCCTTTGATCACGAGGAACGAAGAATCGGGGTAAAATCAAACGTAAACCCACAGTCGGGCACAAAATGTGTCACTGAATATCTACGGTCCGCATTAGCACCTTTGAATACATATAAATTATTCAGGGGTAGAGAATGATAAGAACTCCCTCTCCCTCTCTATCTATATTTATGTATATGAAGAAAAACTGTTGAAGCTGAAGAATTTTCCACCAGCCATTGGGGATTGTATTGAAATTCAAGTATGCTGTACAGTTTGTGATGACAAATTTTTAAAACCACTTGGGAGAGGTATAATATATTTTTAGAAATACAGTGCAAGATGAAACTTTTGTTAGAAAAAGATTCGAATCGATATATCGTGGAATTTGATAAGAGGTACAAAAAATAAAAAATTCCTCAAACCCTCTGTAATGTAAAGTCTTTTTGGAAAAGAGAAAAATAGCTTTCCATTGACCTACCCTTAGACTCGGAAGAGCATCACTGCCTTGACCCATCGGCGCCTTAAGAGGATCAAAATTTCTTCTTTCATTTTACACCATACTTAAAAAAAAAGAGAAGCGATGATCCAAAGTGGTTTCAAAAATTTGTAATCATAAGCTGTACAGCATACTCGAATTTGTAACAAAATAAGGGAGATTCGCCCGGAAACTTTTTAATATCACTTTTATTTTAGTGACATACAGATTTAGGGGTTGAAAATGTCATATACGTGCAATAAAAGGTGCATGGTCGCGAGTACGACTTGCGCGTTATCATGGCAACTGAGAAAATCCATTTAACCATCGATGGAAACTTTTCTCGATATACGTATAAGTGTAGGTACAATAGATATCCATTTTGGATTATATATATATATATATTTTCTTGCCAAAACTTGGCGAGTTACCTTCGATAAATGTAGATACATTTATCGAAGAGCAAGAAAACGGCCAGACTATCGGGATTTCATGACCGTTAGATGTTCCATACTCAATTGCCAACACTCAATCTATAAAATCCTTCCGATCACCAAAGTTACTAAAGTTTACGATGATATTTATAGATCTCCACAAAGAAGTTATATATCTATTACGGATCTTCAAGCTGGCCAACTTTTCTATCGTCTCGTTCCTGTATACCTATTCTAAAACGGCCGTTCGAATGTCTTCCGAACGATTCGACTTCAACTGGTAGAATTTTCGTTTTTTTTTTTTCATTCGTACCGAGACAAACACGGAATAAGCTGGAAAAAAGTCGCGTTAAAAGAGCGTAGGGTGTATGTCGAGGTAGTCGGACACTTTAAGCCAGCCTGTCACACTGGTAATCATATTTTACCGTAATACTTGTTGAAAATAAATTGGAATACCGCGAAACTCGTCACGTTCCAACCTCCGACCCTCAACCCCCAACCTTATTTCTTCTCTACGGAATATTAAAATATATATTTCAAGAATACATCAAGATATGCAAATAGAACAGTTTTCGTGCCTTGGTTTCAGAGCCCATCAAGGTAATCGGGCACTCGTCAGTCACGGTTGTCGGAAACTTAAGTACGCGAGAAATTTCACAACCCCCACCCTCTCCAAGATTATTTTAAATCGTCGAAATACTTTGCATTATAGCGAAGGTATAGGATAAAATTTAGCGAACGACAAAAGATCTTCGACAGACTTTATTTTAGTATCAAATATGTTGTTTTATAAATTAAACTAATAGAAAATTCAAGTAAACTGTAATAAAATTTTATATATATATTGGACAAAAATTAAATACTATAGAAATAAGAGAGTTAAATAAAAAATTAATGATTATTGTAATTAGACATATTATATTTATTAAATAATTATATGGCCATAAAAAAATATTAAGATTTTAAACAAAGCAAGAGCTACTTACTGGCTGCAGATACTTAAAAAAAGACGAGTTTCAAATCGTCCATCATTCAACTCTATTAAATTGTCAATAAAACGAAATATTCTAATCAATCGTTTATATTAATAAGAAATTTTATTTCAATTAAAAAATACATTCGACTCTTTCATCGTTAAACTCAATTAAATTCTTAATAAAGTACAATATTTTATCAGAAATTACGTAGCCTGGGACTCGTTCGATCATAAGGTTTATCGTGAATTATGATTGCGCCCATAACCTCCGTTTAATTCATTCGTCGGAATCGGCACGTTGGGCCAATATTGAAGTATAATAAAATATAAATATACAAAATATCTCACAGCATATATACAGGCTGACCCATTTTAATTTATCAGCGGAAATAAGTCGACCCCAATAACTCGATCTATCTCGACTGATAAATAAACATGGGACTCCCCGTATAAATATATGCCCCGGAATGTATGGAGGAAAAAAGCGAGGGTATTGAAAGGGGTTGAAAACGGTAACCGTAGTCGGAGAAGGGGATGAGCCGGAGGGTGAATTCGGGGCGCAGTCGGACGAGCTCGGTCAGAGAGAGCGTCGGAGCCTCCTCGCTCCGTTGCTGATGCTTCTGGCGATGCTTTGCCACTACATAGTTACGTACGGGGTATATTGTTCCTGTGCAGCAAAGAGCATGAAGCCAGTGGAATGGCTATTCGCGAGCAAACGAAATGTGTCTACGTTTTCTCTCTTTCTCTTCCTCTCTCTCTCTCCACTGTCTCTCCGCCTCTCTATACCTCTCGTTTCCCCGAACGATCGTTTCTTCAAGTTCCCACGGAAAACTTGTTTATCCCGTGATAGAGGCGAAATGGAAAACTCGCTCGAGAGTGCATCGCATGTCGCGAAATGTACACTCTTTTTATTCCCTCTCTCTCTCTCCTTCCTCTTCGTCGACCACTTTTTTTTCTATTTTTCTGCAATGTACTTATAACGTGCATTATGCGCGATGTAGAAGGCCATGTATATAATAGAGGAATTCTCCGGAAATGTTTTAACATTTATGTCGACCTTTTCACGTAGGTGGATTAACGTTTACACGATGTATGAAGGTATAAAACAGAACGAGTATCTTTCTTGAAAAAAATTCGCCGAGCGGAGCCACGAGGCTCGTGAAAGATTCGAAAACGTGGGCATTTTTTAAAACGCGGATCACGATTGTATTTTGAATATTAAATGAATTAACACATCATTATTTAAATTATTATTATTATTACTATTATTATTTATTATTAACACCCATAGATTCGCAATTAGTACAGACACATTCTTTAAACTTTTCATATTTCAACATTTCAAGTTTTTGACATGTAAAAATTACTTTTTAATATGGTGCAAAGTAGGTACACTCATATACGTACATCGAACAATATTGTATAGAGATATATTGAAAATTGTGCAACGGATAAAAAAAAGTTAAAACGCGAAACTCGTCACGAGGAAATGAGCAAAATGTACAAGACTAAAATCGCCAAAATCAAATAATCATGGCACGATTGCCACGTGCACGTCGACGTCAATGGAGATCTCTATGACCTGGCTGATGGCCAACACTCCGAGAGGCTAACACGGTCTAAACAGAACCAAACCTCATCTCGCCTCGCTCAGAGGACCGAGCAGACAATCGCCGATTGAATAGACCGAGCCATTCAGCTCTCGGTACCTCGAGATTCAATGCATACCACACACAAATCCCAATGGTGTACTACAGAATGATCTATGCATGAACTCCGATTGTCGTACGTTTTATACGCGGAGAGATAGATTCTTCAAACGGATTTCTTAAAACGATTGGTGAATATTTAACTATACGCGTAGATATTTGTATTTTAATGAAGAGAAAATTCATCACCGTATATAAGACGAACGGTTCTAAATCCTCATACGATCCGATTATAGAAGCAAAGAAATGATTAAAAGTAAAAAAAAAAATTCATTCAAGTTCAATGTAATTTAATTAAAATTTGTTTTTTATATCGTTGGTCTATCGATATTTTTGTACAATAATAATTAATACTAAATAACTATCGTTTATTACCGTTAGTGTTTTAGAATCATGAAAAAAGAAATTAGAACAATTTATCAGAAAAAAAATTTATATATCGATAATTATCGCTCGATATAACGAATCACTGTCGATATGAAAATAGGGATTTCGTAGATTTTCGATCGAGACGGTGAATGTATGCAGGGAAGATCACGGCTTACGTGCCGCGCACGCTCCGGTAATTTCTCTGTAAGTATTTTAACGAGGATTAAGTTCACTTCATGATGGAAATGGCTCGAAGGATGAAAAAAGCGCACCTCGTCATTCGGGTGCTGATTCGAGCGTTTTCCTTTTTGTTTCCTTTCTCCATTTTTTTTTCTCTTTTTGACGGACCCGAGTTCGTGAGAGAATTTCAAGATTTCGAGAATTTCAAGTGGAATACATGCTGGAAGAGAGCGAAGAGTGGAAAAGCCTGACGCGTGGCGTCTGACACGTACGTGGTTTTACTACTTGTCGCGCATGGAGAAGTAGCAATTATACGGTTTTCCGTCGTCGTTTCTCTCGGGCTCTTCAATTCTCCTCATAGGGCGTTTTCGAATATTACATTCGTTTGCATCCACTCCCCCCCCCCCCCCATCTCGCTCTCGGGGCATCGAGGTTAAGAAGATGAGAGGAAACAAATCTGTTCACCCTTCCACACATGGACAAAAATATAAACGGGAGAATATAAATATCCGACATAATTTACTGTAAATTTCATTTTATAATACGAGTAAATAAAATAGAAAAAGTGATTAAAGAATTTAATAAAAATTGTACTGCTTCTTCATTTATTTGTGAATTGAGTGATTGTCACCAATCGTTGGAGTTATTATAGAACAAAAAAATACAAAAATGATAAAACTAATAATATTTCTTTTTGTTTTTGCCAATTACACTAATTTTTAATTTTTTTTTTTGGATTTTATATATTCAATAGGAGTGTACAAAATATGTCACTATCGGTTTTCGTAGAGTCTCGTCGCATGGATCAAATTTTTCAAAGTCTCGGGGTCGAGTCCTTCGTTATCTATAACGAAGGGCCCGACCGAGAGACTTGGAGAAATTCTTCTTTAGAAAGAAGAAATCGACGAACTTATTCATCCCCGATATTTCATATACGAGATTCCAATGCGAGAAAAACAGCGAGAAACGGGAAGCTACGGTAGACGAACGAGGGAAATAAAATTTTCTCGAAATACACGAACAAAAGGAACGAGGAAGCTTGTTTAAATTTTGTTATCAGGAAAATCTAAGATCGATTTTAATCTCATCGTTCGATCTATGCATATACCTAGATGCAAGAGTGAAGAATTCCGGTTGAGTCTCGACGGTCTACGAACGGGCTGAACCGACGATAAAGAGAAAGGGAGTTGGACCGAGTGGGGTGAAAAAAGAGAAAACGAGAGAAAGAGAGAGAAAATCAATTCAATATCAAAGAGTACCCCGGAATGATTCGGTTCTCCATGGTCGTCACTCGTACGGTATAGGGTTCTGGATAGCGAAGACAGTAATCTCGGAAGAACAGAAAACTGATTTCCAAATGAAATATCTGGCAACCCGAGAATTTTCGATTTTCTCTTTCCAACTTTTAGCCCCTTCCCCACCACTCCCTCAATCTCTCGTTCGGTCTCTTCCGGGTCACATATAACGACGTTTCCGTTTGACTTTACGTCTTTACGGATTTGAGCTTGGTGAAAGCGCTCCATAGAGAATGTACCGACGTACATATATGTAGTTCCATATACGATACATGAGCCACGTATTGGCTTACTCTCTCGATCCTCTTGATATGTATTACGTATATAGACTCAAACTCTATTGCACCACCTACAGTCCCGCTCGCGTGTTTGATTAAATGGAAAGATGAAAATAAAAATATAAAAATAGAGCGATTCCTATACCCGGACTTTTTCTTCATAGAGTAACTGAAGGGTGACGAAGGCAAAGGGCTCGTGGAAATCTCGTCGAACTTTGACCCAGGCAAAGGATCTTTCGATGAAAAGCGAAGGGTGACATTTTTTCGCGACACTTTGCTATTGGCTGCAGGACGAGAACCACTCGAAGATCTCTATGCTCTTCCTGGGCTATCTCTAGCCCAGGTCGATTACACAGTTTTATGTATATATATATATACCCTTACACTATATATAGCTTAAGTGTGTGTATATATAGATATAAATGTAAGACCTGTAAATAATCGACTGTTGTGCCATCTAGGGCTTGCTAGAGCACTTATTGGACGTCCTCGAATCTCACTGTCCACAAACACGTCCCTATTTAGGGCTTATGTTATTTTCACATATATATATACGCAAACACGTATACATACACGATATATATATATATGACAATACGTTACATTTGCCCACTTTCCGATAGAATCTGTGCAAAGAGACCCTCCAATGGATCCCAGAGCGTGTATCAGAGATTCGTCGAAATACATTACACGATACGAGAGGATACGAGGGAATGTGTTAATATCATCGAGTATATATAGACACGTATATCCGTCGTTACGCCAACGAGACGAGAAATGTGATCTCTTTATTTTTTTCGTCTCGACATAGAAAGAGAGAGAGGAAAAAAGAGAAGGGTGGAAGGGGGTTGAGAGAGGGAGAGAGAGATAGACAGAGGGATATACATAGAGGTAGTAGAGATCTCGAGTGAGTGGAGGGCAGGGGTTGAGAGTGGCGGGGGATGACACAGAATCGTATATCGATAAGGAGTGTTACCGGCGCTTCGGAGCTTTCGAATCTCGGATTACGTGCTGCTTTTACGAAATTTTTTGCGATCGGAAGATCCTCGCTGTTCGGAACGTTTAGGCAAAAGAATATTCTTGTTTTCTTTCAACAATTTTGTGGATATAATATGAATAATCGATACTTGTATTTATGAATTAATCGCGGAATGATTATCGTGTATTTTTGATTGATTACTGATTTTTATCAGTAATTATTTAATGATCCTGTGATTTTTTTGTTATATTGATTTTAATATTTCAATTGTAATTAACGTCCTTACTATTATCATTTCTTCGAACAGGGAACAAGAGATTGATAAATATCATCATGAAATTTAACACGATCGAAAAAAATATGTATATATATTTATATATTTTAATTACAACATCTACCTATTTTCCAATTATGATTTCTCTGAACATAGAACGAGATATTGTTAAATATCATCCCTTCTAGGAACTGGTTTAAACGGATGAATTTTCTACAACCACTATGGTTTTGATCATAACATGGGCAGACACATTCATCCATTTATATGATATGCATGTATATTGGGCATTCCATACCAAATCCGCCAACTTGTAACTTTTACATCTCTGATTTTTTCATTTGTAAACGTAGTTTTTTATAAAAAAATCATCGAATAATTTTTTTAAACAATATTTCTATGAGATTCTCGATTAAATTTTTTTTAAATTTTAATATCATTTCCCAAGGCTAGTCCCGAGGCTAGTCCCAACCAGGACTAAAAGAAAAACAATTTACAAACAAATCGGTGATCCAAAAGTTCCAAATTGTCCGATTTGGCGTGGAATGCCCCATATGTATCTCATATAAAACACGTGCCCTTCCTCTAATGAATGTCTAATGATGAGAGCCCTGAAGCTCGTTAATACATACATCTATATATGTGTGTGTGTGCGTTTGCGTCTGTGTGTATCTGTGTGTGTGTCTATAGAGGAGTAGGATGATGCCGATAGTTATATAGCTTATAGTAACTTCGACGAACGAGACGATATGGAAATCGGTCGTTCCCCGAGAGACCGGCATTACCAACTCGAACGTTCGAGAATCGATATTATCCTCCGTCATGGCTTTTGCCGATATAGCTGACTCGCTTCTCTCCATTTATAATAAGTCTTTCTCTCTCCCTCTCTCTCTCTCTCTCCCTCTTTCTCTCTCCCTGTGTGTGAGCTCTCACTACTTGGATCTCTTTACCACTTCCATCGTACCAATATTCGCAAGCTTTCACATACACACATAGGAATGTGTAAGTGTACGTGATACGAACGTTTCCAGTTCGGTTCACGAACTCGATCCTTATAATCCACGCAATCATGTGTACACGAGTCGTTTCACGTCGATTCGAATTTTTGTTTTTTATTCCAAACAATTTTTTTTTTATACCTACGTATTTTCGCGTTTTGTATTTTTTAATATTCAAACCGTCGATGTTTTCGTGCATATTTATATTTTTTCCGAAGTTAAAACGAGGTTCATTTCTTTTTTTGGAGACATTTACCGAGTGAAATTTTTTTAAAACATATTTTCGAAATAATATTGTTAATTATAAACGGAGATTGGAGAAATGAGAAGAGTTCGAACTTGGCTGAGTTGACACGAAACGCCCCATACGTCGTATGTATGTAATACAACTCGTGGAAATTCTAGGGAGCGAAATAACTTTATTCGAGTTCTATATCACGTATAGAGAGCGCCGGATAGATTTGATGGGTCGAAACTTTGCTCGATGTTATTTTAGAACGAGGGAAAAAAAAGAAGGGATGAAAGAAAATTAGAACTCATACGGAATATTCGAAATGGAAGTTGATTCTACCTCGTGGGTATACGTTCGGATGGGAAAATGGATTCTCTTGGTCTTCTCTCTTGATTGTGAGAATAACGAAACTACCCGGCGTTTTTTATACGCGAGGGGCGTGTACGTACTTATACGAGAATAAAAAATATCGTTTCGTCGAAAGAAAAATTGCTCACCTTGAAAAGACGAAGAATATTCGCGACCATGATGGAAACGACGCTGAAAGACGCACCTATGACGCCAGTTACGGATTTGTGAGGCACGTAGATAGGAGGCGTGCCGTTCTCGCATCTGTACTCGGACATGTCCTGAAAATAACGTAATCATAAATTTTGATTTTGTTTTTAGATCGTATAGAATAAAAAATTATTTTCTCGAAAATTAGAGCCAAAACGCAATTTTTGCACATTTAAATATTCGATATTTATACAATGAGAAGGGACAAATCCACATGTTTATATACAAAGGAGGGTTGAAGAGGGTCAAGAGGGTGAGAGAATGCGAGCTCCCTTACCACGTTGGCAAATAAATAATTATATCTTAACGAGGATCCGGAGAGTCCAACAAAGTTTTAAATGAGATTGGTATTGTGCATCAATGCGACCAATATAGATAATTTCAACATTAACCATATTAACGACAATCATATATATATAAGCCACTTTTATTTGTACAACTTTTTACAGCAAAGTTTTTTACAAATTTATTAACGACAATCATTAAATTCGTTAAATTGTAATTATCGATGTTAATAATCAAATTTATCAATGTTGATAAACGTCTATTTGTATTAAAAATTTCAAATATTTGTACGTTCATATCAATCGATAATGTAGCTGTTAACAATCGAATCTTCCACTTTGTTTTAATAACGATTAATTGAAGTCTATAAATTATAAATAATATACAAATAATAAATTTATAAAATAAAAATAAAGGAGCTTATATTTAATTTATAAGTATCCGGTGGTTTCGTAGATGCGTCACATAGTGATAATACAATTCTTTTTATACTTGAACTGACACGATCGAGAGACTTTCCGGGATCGAATCGTTACCCGGTAATTGAATGGAGAAAAAGACGACCGAAAACGGAAAGGGGGGTTCGAGGGGTGAGTTGCATTGAGATAGTTAGGGGTAGAAGACGGGCTTGGGTACGCGTCTTGCATGACAGCGATATCGGATAAAAGTTGTCGGGTGTCGACTGGAATGGCAAATTGAGAAATTAAATTCTTCTCTTTTTCTCTCTTTTTCTCTTTTTCAGTCTTCCACCCGCTGCCTTCACTTTTTTCGTCTCTTCGCTCAATGTTACTTAATACGCATCAGCTGTATATTTATATAATGCATTTTACCTCAAAATTCTACTCCCAATACCGAAAATAAATTTAAAAAACTCGTAAATTTCAACAAAATAGACAGAGGGTGAAAAACATTTTTTTGGGTGTTGTTTTTCAAATCTTCGTCGATTGATGGAATTTTTATTTCTCGATTATACTATCATAAATACCAGCAGACCCGCTTTTTAAACTCTGTACAATTCGAATATTTTATTTTATCCAAAATTTCTATCTCCAGAAAAATCACAATATAATTATTTATTTTTTCCTCTAATTTTTCATTACTTTTTCGGGATAAGTTTAAAGTTGGTATTCTAGGCGTATATTTAACGTTTATATAATATTTCTATTTTCGACGTATATCGGTTTGAAAAATCGGTAGGTATGACTCGTAAAGAGACGAGGTTTATGCGTTCGTAAACACAGATATAGCCCCAGGGTGCGCTTACGACCGGCATAACGTCACGAATTGCCCGACCGGTCGATCGTTGATTCAACGACCGCTGTTGCACGCACCGGTACAGTTCGAGCTCGTACTCGCAACCCCTCGCTCTCACACGCGCATATTAGATATACACCATATTTAACCCCCCACCAACACAAAACGATTTCGTCCCACAGGACTCTCTCCACCGTATTGTCTACCAAATCGTATATCTTCGCCGGATCGCCACATAGGCACTATAAACCTTAATCCGATCAGTTATCCGTGAAATCGCACGCAGGTTTGACATCGAAATATCGAAAATTATACACGATATACTGGATTAATTGCAACGATTAAGACCCTAAATATCATGCCAAATTCATTTCCCACGAAAACTACGGTAGGAGGTAGAATTTGCAAAATCGACGCGACGAATCGAATATTCCTGGACGGAAGTAAAATACAATATTCGAATTATCGTGAATAAATACGAAGCGTTGTAAATTAAAAGAAGCAATAAAAATTTATTTGTAGTAAAATTAAAGATCTCGTGGGAGAATTCGTTATTGAGAGGAACGCGTCACCCTTCGTTATGGATAATTACAAATTTCTAAAAATCACAATTTATTAATTTTAAAAAAAAAACGGTTTAGTCAACTATTTTTTATTTTTGGGGCGCTTTTTTATGCTCTGCTGACAGAGGGAGATAAGATATAAATGTAAAACGATTTTAACTGGCCCCTAAAAAATGGAATTGTGATGATTGTAAATATCACTTATTGAAAATATATGAAAAACGATTACGTTATTAAGCGAATGGATTTTTCAATTCGAAATCAATAAAAAAATATCCTGAAAGATTTATTGCCTCGTCATCTTGTTTATCGTTATTTTTCAAAATTCAATTCAGCGTTACTTTTATGAAGAGAAAAAAAAGTAACGTAGCAAATTTAAGAGCTCGTCATCGGATTTTCATCGATCCGTCGTGTCTTATACGTAGATGAAAAGTGTCTGATACCACGAGAATTCTCACAGCGATAATGGACTTCTACCAGGAGACGAAAGAATAAGGAAGGTGGATGAAGAGAGATTGAAGGTTCAATTAGATCGAGGCCGACGGATACATCGTCCCTTATTCCTTACGAGGAATCCTCCGCGGAGATCCGCCATCGGATTTTCTTCGATTTTTTTTCTCCTTCCCCCTGTCAGCACACCCTTCTTATTCTTGTCTCGCGTGTTTTGCGAAAAGCTCTCTCCGACAAAGCTTTCTAGTCGCGGCGAGATTCCCGATGAATTGACGAAAATTAATTATCCCAGTAAGAGTTCATTATATTGCCTGTTTTCCTCTACAAGGACAACCCCGAGTAGAGCTGTTCACCCTTGGTAACGACCTATGGAACATTCTCCATTGATTTTCTTTTTCTAATTACTAAATTTTTAAGTTTTTGCACAATTATACAAATAAACATGCGTTAAGAAAATGTAAATAAAATACAACCCACTTCGACGATTTTTAAAAGTATTTTTGAGATTTTTTAAAAATTATTTATAAAATTTACGTGATATGGGACGTTCGATCATTTTTTACTGAATTAGTATCGTACACGGTTGCAACGATTGATTCATCCATCATCGTGCCTATTCTACCGAGAATCAGCGCCTTATTTTCTTCTCTTTTCACTTTTAATCTGAACGACCCTTCCGCTGAGGCGTGCACGCGACGTTCTAATTTTCAAGACGTCAACGCTTGCCGCACTTGACATTGCGCTTTTCGTTTTGCATATATGTATATATATAGAGAGAGCTTATCTATACCGCGGGTTGTTCTGTTGTCTCGGAAAGTCTGGGAGGTGGAAGTTGGAAGAAAATTCATTGTACATTCATGACCACTCCCGGGACAAAGTTGGACGGCGCAGGGGAATATAGCCGGCGCCAACGCCGTCCCGGACCAGAACGTTTCTCACACTATGTCAGAGACGCCGGTGAGGCGAAGATGAAGTTACCGCCTATATGCAGTCACGTTCTACAAGGCGAGGGAATGATAAAAAATAAAATAAAAGAAGTATCGCACAAAAATCTGATAACATTTCCCTATTTCGCGAAAAACGATTTTTCAATCTTTCATCCAGGCATCGTTTTCGGACGCATCGCGCAAGGGAAAGATCCTCGGAAGAGTTCATCAACGCAATGAAAATGTAAATTTTTCTGCTTTTTTGAAGAAATTTAAGAACTTTAGAATTTCTTCAATCAAATGTGAAAGATGAAAATATATAAATAGCTGAACTACCATGATTTTTGCAAATAAATAGCCAGTTAAATTTTACAATTTCTTCTATGAAAATGTGAACGATAAAAATGTAATAAATACTAAACTGTCAGGATTTTTTCTAAATAAATAGTCAGATAAATTTTAGTTTTTCTTAAATTAAAATCTAAACAATAAAAATGTAAAAATGGCTGAACTGTCGCGATTTTTCCGAATCAACAGATTTCTGACTTTCTTCAATCAAAGCTGATCAACGAAAATGCAAAAATATCTGAACCAATGGGACTTTTCCAAATCAATGGTCGGATAAATTATTCCAATTCTTCTATCGAATCTAATCAACGAAAATATAAAACTATCTACTCGCGACCTCGTTCCATTTCCAAATTGAAAGTTCGGAAGAAAATGTTTCAATTTCCTCGATCGAATCTGATCGAGCGACATGAAAATTTCGACCAATAATAAAAAAGAAAACCCCTTTCAACTTTTCGTATCCGGTAGCGCGAACGTTCCTCGTCAAAATTCCTGGTATCTTTATATTCCGTGCCAATCTGCCGAGGCTTTGTACGACGCAACGAGAGGGAAAAATAAGGAGCGAAGAGCTTTCGCTACCGATATAAAAGAAACGACGCTCCCTTCAGGGATATGACGAACCGGAGAGAGTATCGTAAATATACAGCCGAGCGCAACAGCCGCGTTATATCGAGATTGAGAGGAGAATAAAAATATGAAAAGTATAGTAAGGGCGTGAGATATTCACCCGAAATGATGAATGTAAGTAAAAAAAAATCGAGAGAAAGAGACAGAGAGAGAGTAAAAAAAACGCTTCGCCATATTTCTGCGTCCACGTTAAGAAAGTCACCGAGTGAAAAAAAGTATAAAAACGTTCGGCCGTAAAAAAAGGTCTGGGAATAAAAAAGTTACCCTGAGACGCTTCCTCGTCTCGGGGGTTGAACGGAGCGTAGGGAGAATAGAGAAAAGTACAAGGGCAGATACGTATACGTAGGTACGTAGTTGGACATTTTCTTATGTATATACATAGTGAAAGAGTTCCACACCCGGAAGAGTGGTCCATTTGATCCCGAACGACCACTCACAGGCCCTATCGATCGCTGAGTAGGGCAGCAGATGGCTTGCATTCGTTCACCACCCGGAAATGGCTTCCGTGCGACGTTTCTCTCGAATGAAAAGTGAAAAGTGAATAGAAATGCGAAAGTCCCATACTTGGAACCCCTATGCTTAATACATTTTCTGTGTACGACTAGAGTCGTTTTATCGTAATCCGACCTACGTCTGACTATCGTTGATCTACTCCACTAGTTTTTTTCTTTATTCGATTCGTTTACGTTTTTCTTTCATCCTCCTTTCACATTCTACCCTATATTTCCCTTACGAGGAAGGATTCTGTGACTACGCACTCGATCTTTAAAAACATCGAAGGCCCATTATCAGAATATTGACCGAAATAGACCGAAATTTGTGAAACGTGAAAAAAAATTGAATTTATATAAAATTCGTTTAAGGGACAAATAATTACGGCAGACTTTCGGCTGGTCGAGTACGCACGAAAGGTCGCACGTATGTTTGTGTATTGCAATTACAATAATGGGCTTTATCATGGTTACAAATTTATAGGTAGGTACATGGGTTATATAATGTAAGTCGCGAATGATATCGTTCCATGGAACGAGGGTAGAAAACATTATCGGAAAGGGAATAAAAATAGACGCGAACGGGAGTTTTGGATGAACAACACAGCGAAGGAATAACAAGTTTGGGAAATAGCGAGGAAAAAGGTTCGCCCGAGGCGTTACATCATAACACCACTTCGCAAATATGTGTGACGTCGTGTGTCGTAACAATAATTCAAATTTCGATACGTGACATGAGTTTTACGTGGATGAAAACCATCGAAAGAAAACATCGGGGCTGGACTCGTGACGGAAGGAGGCACTAAAGCAGTCGAAACACGTCGTAACACACATCAATAGAGCGCCCTAAAAACGTCGAGGATGAAAACGAAGGAGTTGATCGTGACGCGCGTCCTGCCGATCCTGAAGCTTTCCCGGAGTATTTATTCCCCGCTTCAATTTTTCATCGATAATTTCATCATTTTAATTTAAACACGATCGAGGGCGAAAGCTTTGTTTTTATAAAAAATAAAATAAAGGAAAACATTGATTTCGTCTCGTTCAATCCAATAATCGTCGAGTCAATTTTCACTTCCCTCACCCAAGAAGGGTAACTTTCATTTCCTTCGAATTTACCTCGTAGTGGTTGAAAATTGGAAATGTCGGCTTGCGTTTCACGAAAGAGAAAAAAAAAGTTTTGCCCCTCGACAGACTAAGGGTCGGGGATGTCGATTTACAATTGGAGTTGGAGATTTTTTGTTCAGTGCGTATCACCTTTCGATTTTAATTTCCTATGGATCGCGCTTTTGTTTTTTATACGACAAAAATCGTGAATATCGATTGAATTCGATCCAATTTCTACGATCAATATTATTATTATCATTATTATTATTATTATTATGCATCATTATTATTATTATCGTTATTATTATGATCATTATCATAATTATTAATATTTTTATAATTATTAAAACCAAATAAAACTATTACGATCGTAGTACGAATGTAAATTTTGTGTGGCACGCGTCTCGATACGTCAAATCCTCTTTGAAAAATTGTGTAAAATTCGAGATAACGATTTTCCGTAATATTTGATCGATGGCTCGAGCAGGCTCGACGCTGCGGTAACAAACACATCTTTTTTCGACCGTATTCCGCGTTCCTTTGTACTCGTCACTTCCAGTTACTTCCAATTTGTCTCGTCAGTCGATATCTGCTCTTTTTACCATTCAATCCGTAGGTACTGCATCGCGGCATTCTTGCACATTACTCCCTCTCTCCCTCTCTCTCTGTCTCTCTCGTTATCTCTCTCCGTTACACCACATGCCCTGATAGTGTGACAGCAACACGATAGCAAATAGGAAAAATAAAATAAGAAAAACACAAAATATAGCAAAACCGTTATATTGATTTTTCTTCTCGAATACTCGCGCACGCGCAACAAAGTAAAATCGTATCGTTTCACGCAGCGGTAAAATTAAGCTCCACGTGAAATATCTTCGATAAACATCGCACGATTTCGGAGGAAATGAATTTTTAACGAGCACTATTTGCTTTTGTTTTTCTTCTTTCGTTGCTGACCCCGTTCCCATTGAAACCGACGTTAAATCAACCCGAAGCTAAACGAGCGTTTTCAATCGGAAATTCAATTACCAAGGATTAAATAATATACGATAATAGATATATATATATATATATATATATATATATATATATATGTGTGTGTGTGTGTGTGTGTGTGTGTGTGTGTGTGTGTGTGTGTGTGTGTGTGTGTGTGCGTGTGTGTGTGTGTGTGTGTGTGTATGTATGTATAATGGACTTTATGAATATTCATTGGTCATTGTGTCTCGTTTTTATTTTATCGACCGCTTTATCGCGCAATTTTTTTTTTAATTTCTCGATACGAATTTGCCACAAACAATTGGCCAAACCGATTCCGTTTTTCTTGCAGTTTATATGCGATGGTCATACGTACAGGATACCACACTTAAAGGGTTATGCGTCAGTGGTGCCCAGACAATGGCTATCGCTCGAAAGAGTTTTTAATTGATTTTCCATCGATAAAAAAGAACAATGGTTTACTATTTTTTTTTAGTAATAAACATTTCTATCGAAAAGTTAGGGCACTTATTTTCTTTCGATAAAAGAAAATTAATAAAAACCATAAATTCTCCAAAAAAAACTGATCGATCAAAAATAGTCGTAGGTTTGATTCGATGAGATTTCTCTTTATTTCCAACTTTGCTTGAAATTGAATGAACTTCTATCATAGGTCATTTGAAATCAGCCCAACATCAATAAACATTAGTAATGTGAAAACAGTCACATGGTTCCATTTCATAAAATGGAGGTAATGCTCGTCTTTGAAAATGGAGGGGCTTATATAGATAAAGTAATCTTGGTGGCAGTTGTGTTTTCAAAATTTGGGCGTAAACGCTGTCTACCTGTTTTGCCTATTCCATAGAATTTCTAGGATTCCTCTGCGACGATAATAAAAATCAAATATCATTGCTTGTCACCGGGTGTCACAGGCCTGGTGTCGCACTTGGTACTCTCAACTTGGAACTTTTATTAATCAACCCCGCTGAGAAGTTTGACATCCCTATGGGTGTAGGAAGACCAGTAGCCTATGAATCGTATCTAGATTTAATATGGACCACTGACAAGAGGAATATACAGATAGTTATAGTTCGCTCGACGTATCAGAGATCGGAGTGGTCAAATATAACTGTTTTCACATTTTTCAGCGACTACTGTTTGTTTTCACTCTGTTGCGGTTTTCCGCGAATACAAATACAAAAATATTGAAAAAATTGAATTCTACCGGTTGTGAAACTTCGTTGCATGTGACACTCGTATTAGCGATCGTTTGAGAACTACTGGTCAGTTACGCTTTAGGTGACTCAACCTGTAGATACGTATATACGGATATACCTTATGCATATGTAAATACACACATGCGCGTATATTTATCCCCGAATTCTATGGAGAATGTATCGGTGAATTTTCTGACTGTGGTGTATCTGCCGATTGCTCAATGGTGCTCGAGTATGCATGCTAGAGAGAGAGAGTGAGAGAGTGAGAGAGAGAGAGAGAAAGAGAGAAAGAGAGAAAGAGAGAAAGAGAGAGAGAGAGAGAGAGAGTGAGAGAGAGAGAGAGAGAAAGAGAGAAAGAGAGAGCGAAAGAGAAAAGGGGTACAAAGCTTTGCAGCGATCAAAGGACGGTATATAAACATCCACCCCCTCTTTCAATACCCGAAAGCAGGTATTTTCCATACCGCTGCTATTTCTGCCGTTGGCTGTTTGCCCAATGTCAGGAACTTGCACAATCGGAACAAGCACTGTTGTTATAGGGAGAGGGGCGCGTATGATCCGATCACCGTCGACAACGCTCCTGCCACAACCAATCGCGGAAGCCGCAGGACATGCCCATGTATGCGTGTGCGTCGAACGGGTAACGTGCCGTAATCGAAACATCCGAGAAAATTATGTGCACCCCCGAAGGGACGATTCTCTAAATGAGCTTTCGTCGTGTGTAATAATCGATGTAAACATGCTTTGCAAGAGGACGTTGTTGTTCTCGCTATTATTACTAATGTCGTTGTAGGACGCGCGATGCTTCGAGCCCCGACATTTTATTGTTTTTGTTTTATCGAACTTGAGATATATGATTATGTGTCCAGGGTGGCAGTAAAAATTGCCGAAGGGAGAAAAAAAAGCGTTTGTTTGTGGGTCTGATTGACATTGGAACAATATTCGCAAAGCTTGTTCACGCATGCGCCCTGTTTTTACGCACGCGGAGGAAACCACGAGGGGTGTGTATGATTGAAAGGTATTTTCGAGCCTCGAAAGAGAAAGGAGAGCGATGGGGTGTGCTCGAGGGGTCGCCAACGATGAGAAATTTCCATTTTTTTTTTACGAACTGTATAAAAATGCTGAAACCATCGTTTACGGGATAAATTTGTACAGGACGTATAGATATCTACCCTCGTAGATGAAAGTTTTCAATATTTTTACTAACAACTATCGGGATTGCCAGTTTAAAAAGACAGAGATAAAAAAAATACGGTATTTCCCGAGCAAACGTTGAAAAAAATAGGAATTTTTTTTTATTTTTTAAATATTCCCTGGCGAGAACTTTTCGAGAGACGAAGAACTCGAAACTTTTCGGATTTAATGAAATGCTGTTACAGGCAGTTTGCGTTAAAAAAACAGAAAATCCGATTGCGACGAGGCTGAAAAATTATTGAACGCGGAAGCCGACTTTCTGGATTCAGCCTCGAATGGGTCTCGAAACTGTGTATTTTTCATACTTCATACAATAATTGGGGAATTGGAAATTCCTGGCAAAAAAAACTAATACTTAGGTGTCCCAAACACGATGTCCATTTCGACTTTCAAAATCGAGGTCAATGGATGAAAAAATGTGGGAAATATATGAAGAAGACCAAAAGTGATTGACACGTGATCAGCGCCTGGCTGCAATGATCAACGAAGTGAAGCAGCTTTTCACGATACTTGGTGAGGTGACCGCTTTTAGTCGCACTCTAGTCGATGCATCGAATCGTTAAAGGGTGCTTATCATTCTTTCCGGAGTTTGATGGATTCCCAGTAGGAACAATTAGACTTTGTAACTGCCGACTGTACCCGACAAGGGTTTTCTCCAATTTTTCCATACCCCGAGCGAATTAAGGGCGTAAAAATTCATTTGCAGGCGCGCCCAAAAAGACAGGTTGGTCGAGCGAAGTGTGAGTAAGAAAGAGTTAACAAAAAAGATTTTAAAAAACGGAAACTGTCAGTGAAAACCCGATAAAGCAAACGTTGAAAACAACAAATAAGAGAAAAAACAATATTTAACGAAAAACGTACGATGTAATTAATTAAAAATCCGGAATATCGGAAATATAATCGAATGGAATTGAACGTAACGAGAAATCGATTTGAAAAATGGGTCAAACGATGCGAAATGTGGCGGTGTGATTGAAATCATGGTTACGCTCTTTTCGTTTTTGTCGTGATAATCGCCCGGAAACTCGATTCGGGAGTAACGTACACGTATGTTTGTTAATACCGGAGAGTGGAGGAATCGGTGTTGTCAAAGTTCATAGAAACCTCACGGAATAAATAATGAGGGGGTGGATTTTTGGGCATCGTGCCAAAAACAACTTCATGAGCGTTCGCGTTACGACGTGCAGATTTACTACCCTGGCTTTCTCTCGCTGCACTCGATCGTCGAATTCACCGAATTCTTTACCCTCTACAGTGGCATGGTAAGAAGCACTGTATGTCTCTTGTGAAATTGGACGAGGGTCAATCGGACAGTGGCGCAGTCCTGGAAATAAATTACCCTTACGAGGTTCTTCCTAGGGGATTGCTTTTATCGAAAACCGAAAGAACGCAAAATCAAGAATTTTTATAAATTGTAAAAAAATTGTTTGAATCATATTCAAATACGTTTTTATTTATTTTTATGGAAAAAAGAGGGTAGTCCCTAGAATTTTTGTAAACTCGTAACTTTTGAGACGTAATTTTGTACGCAAAGGGTCCAGTCGACGTTTATTTTTGGTTTCAATTCGATCGATAATCCATCAAAAAAGTACGAATTTTGAGAATATTTTTGAACGTTATTGGATCTTTGATTTTATCGAACAATAGATAGAAATCTCATAGTCCATCATGTGAATTCCGTCTACCGACGAAGTTTTCTCTCCAAACGAGCCAAAATTGAAAAAGTTTACTTGTTTTCGAAAAAAAACGTTACAATGACGAGGAATTCATTCACAAAATTCAATAAGAACGTTGCTTCTCGTTTTACACGATGTTTTTCATAATTAGTATAGTCTAGATTCAAGATTTTATTCAATATCAAGCACATCATTTTCATTATATTTTAGTACATAATTAGATCGTCGGAAGACTTTCAAACCCGTGGTAAATAAAACCATTGAAAATGGAGAAACGAGGAAGGATAGACCAACCCTTGCGCGTGCAAATTATAGATTTATGTACTATACATCGAATTGTCGGGGTTGGAGCTTCTTAACGGTACTGTGTTCCATTTCTCGGTCGAGGTGATATATATAGCCCCGAATGCTTGGATCGTAAATTTTGTCGGTACTCAAGAACCAATCGATGGCGACATTAGTGTAATGGTCGATTAGATTAATTGCCGGGTTGAAGTTTGGTAACCGTATCGTTTGTATATCTATACGTACGCGCTAGGCCAGTTTGGATACCGCAGTATCGCAATAACATCCCCGGAATGTAAGCGGACCATGTCACGCGAGAGAGCTCTTTTTTGGGGGGTAGTGCAATATTTTCGATGGTTTCTATTGCGTAGTATGATGCGTCCAATATTTTGCCATCTCGAAATATTTTATTTACATTCTTCGTTTATGTATTTATTGATTTTTTTGTCCATTTCTACTTCGTGGGTCAATTTAATGAAATATCATAAATGAAACTTGCTTTCACGAATAGCAATCGAAGCGAATGAAAATTTATGTCGAAATTTATTCAAATGAGATAAAAAATTTCTCCCTTTTTGGGAGGAGGGGGAGATTGATGTCGGTGGCGATTAAGATAGATCGAGCTCCTATGATCCATTCGCAATTAGCTGGATTAGAAATTACAGACATTTTGTGAATATTATTTGAATAAAATATAAACATGTCTACTAAATTATAATATTATGTAGATATAAATGACTACTTATTTGTTTGTACCGTACGCGTTTGTTTGTTTATATAAAAGGGTTCTGTTAATTTAAAAACCTTTCGGGGCATGGGTACAACAACTCGTCAAATTTTTATCGCAATCAGATGAATAGTATAATAACGCATGCGAGACGAACAAACATTCATTTTTATATATAGAAAAAAAAAGAAGATAGCAACCGAAACGTACTTTTTCAGAATTGAAAACCCGGAGTTGCGAGGTTTTGCGTTCCATTCAACATCGAAATCACGAAGCTATTTGAATCACGGATCGGAGGACTCGAACGAGATCCGCTTACGCGCATTGTCCCCTTCGCGTGCGAAAGCCATTCAAAGGCAACGGCTTATATATATATATACCCTACAGTAATTAGTTATCGCGAATATCCGATCTTGGTTGAGCCCAAGCTTGAGTGGCCTTCAATGGTCTCGAATGGTATGGGTCTATTTGCTTCCATCGTATTAAAGCCATACGTGAAACGACGACGTACTGACCAAAAGCGTGACGCGCGCATATATCCATATTTCCATATGTATTTGATAAGAAAAAGGTATTTATAATAAATTTATAATAAATTTATTAGAAATAATAATTTATGATAGAAATATCAAATCACGATAAAGAATAAATAATTTACGAAAAAAATATTGACTGCATAGATATGTACAAATTTAAATATGTCCGTAAAAGCATGTCGCGGCAAGTGGAAAATTGTAGATTCTAATTACGATATCGGATAGAAGCCGTGCCATCCTCCTCTCGATCACCCCTCGAGTATTGCGCGCTCCTGTTACGCGCGACATTGATGACCGTCGAGTTTCGTGTTTCTCAACTGGTTCGTCGCTTGTCGCGTATATACATATACTTATCGGCAACCGGGAAGATAAATGGTCCGTCGGACACTTGAAATGTTGCGAAAAACGGGCGAATAAATAAATCTACCAACGCGCGTAACAGGAACTATTTCTTGTATTCGTGTCGATCGATAATAATTAATTAACTATCGAATTTCGTGTAGGTATCGGGAAATAAACGTAAAAATCACGTGTACTATCAGGGTTAGATAAAGATTTTTTTTAAATATACGTTGATGAAGATTATAACGTTATTTTGTCCGATATTTCAAAAACACTAATAAGAGGAAAACGCTAAAAATCCTGAATAACGAATTACCCACTTAAGGTCGATATAGTCTGAAAAATCGAAAACGAAACCATGATTTTCTTGTTGTACGGGAAATTGACCTCACCTTAGGTCAGGTCAGGTGAGGTGAGGTGAGGTAAGAGAGGGAGAGAGATAAAACGAAAGAGAGAGAGAGCGTTGGTGAACGTGTCCTGCATGCACAAAATTCCGAATGTCTAACAGTAAATGAACCAAGTCCCTCTATATTTTACTCTCTTTTTCGATTCACCCGTTTGTTAACGAGACGGAAACATTGCCAGAGTTAGGGCTTCGAGACGTAGCGTTGTCAGCACCAATGGAGTCGAGGTCAGCACAAGAAGTGATGTAAAATATGTAGAAAAGTATCGCGTATAAAGAATATACAATAAACACACGTACACCGATAAGATAGAAATAAATTCACGATTTCTTTTCATATTTTTTATCGAGCCTATCGTTCTATTTTCAAATATTTTTTGTTTTGCGAAAAATCGTTATACGATAAAGGGCGGCTAAAAAAGATTTAAAAAAAATTACACGCATTTTACGGTCGTAAAAACCAAAGAAAATAATTTGCGACTGACTCGTGAGCCAATCGGTTTGGGCCTAAATACCTCCTACATATATCGTATAAATGACGATAAAGGAATCGAAGTTCCATTCGAATGTTTTTCTCGTATCGACAACCGCTCGGGGTGAGATACGTCGGAAGAGCGATCGGCGAACAAAAGAAACGTCTCGGCCAGAGATACAGCGTATACATATAGCTATAGATCACGAGTATACGAGGCGAGAGTGCGGAATTTAAAGGTGGGAGAAAAAGGTTACGGAAGTAGACACGAGGCGGAAATGTGGGACACAACACCCTTTCGCTCGTTTCGGTTTCTTCAGGCTCCAATAGTTTTCCTCGCGATTCCCGGTCTCGACCTGCTTTCCCGTTGCCACGGATATCGACAAAAGCTTCGGATTCTTTTTACATCTGGGGCTAAGGTGCAAGCCGCGTTTAAAAAACTAATTTGATGAAACGCGAATTCCCGAGCTTGTGTATTTTGTCCGTAACATCTTCGTTTCGGGCTTTTATAGATTCGCCGATCAAACATTGACGAGACTGAAAATGTTCACATTCTCGTTTAATTTACGACTTGTAAATCGTTGGAAACCGTAAACGTGGATTTTATATAAATACGTAATGTTCAGAAAATTTCCGATTCGACCAACTTCCGTTAAGAGTCAGTGTTACTCGCCGAAAAATCCAGACGGGTTCCCTTTCGCCGCGGTAGTGCAGAGCTCGTAGCACTTGGCTAAGAGCCACTCCTGCCAACCGCTAGATGACATGGCGCGCGTATGCTACGAAGCCTGGGTACGTCAAGGCGGGACGAACGTCGAGGCCTCGTAGCGATATGCGATCGCCCGCGTTTTTCCCCGCCGCACCCCTCGGTGAGAAAGAGACGAGGCGAAAACATCAGAGTCGCGCGAACCGAGCTAAATGCTTCGGTTAAGTGTATATGCATACATATATCTGAATAAATATATATACACCGACATATGGGCAGTGGATAGCGCAGTGGTAACGTTCGCGGCTCACACGTAGCGGCCAAGGTTCGATTCCCGAATTTTTGTATGTGCTTTTTCTATGCTCTTGGTAGTTTGGAACCCACTTAATAAAAACTGTAGGTCCACAGGAAGAACAGAGGTGTTGGAAGAGTTGTGTTGGTTGAAGAAGTAAGGAGAAAATGTAAAAACCCGCAAGGGTGTACATGGGAAAAGCGTACTATAATACACCGAGATATGTGCAAAGATATATGCAAAATAGAAGAATGTATTTCTTTCAAGAAGCATTTTATTTTGTGAACAGTTTTTATAAACTGCAATTCTCTCTAATATGTGTCAAAAATGTACTGACATCGCACTCGGAACTCACTCGTTCTCGATCACTCCCTTTCTCCCCAGCACCAACGCAAACTACCTATCACTCCACCACCAGAGCGTTTCAATTTGATTTCAGTTACATTTTGTTCAGACTCAACTTTCGCTATACAAGTTTCCCTTCGATAATAATTCATCGACTATTTTTCATTTCGTAATCGAGAAACATAAATTCGCGATATTTCTGTTGGAGCGAATGAACAAAAGAAACTTACCTGATTCATGTACGAGCGTACGAACTCCATGCACTGATCGAGGGCGTAAGTGTCGCTACTGCAAGAGTCGAGAATGAGAGCGCCGAGTGTCGTGTTCGGCAAAAGTTGATCGTCGTTGTTGATCTCGTCGATCGCGAATAACATCGCCTCGAGTCTTTGAACACCTTTTTCCTCTTTGACCGCACCGCACGGCGATGCACCACGATATACGGCGACCTGCGTCAATCGAACGTATTTAAATTTAAATACAATATCACAACGTACAAATAATTTCATGGTGACTCTCTATCGATTCGAAATTTCCTAGAATAGTGGTTCCCAATTAGTCTTCTATAAGTACCACTTGAAGAAGAAGCCCAAAGTTGCGTACCCCTTATACTATATAGCCTAAATGATAATTAATAAATGCAATCACTTTTTAATTTCTTAACTTTAAATCTTCATCTTTATTAATGGCATAATAATTTTATAGTAATAATAAAACTCACATGGTTATGTGAGTTTAACAAGACACATGTGCACGTTTCTCTTTGCACAATCCTGAAAAATCAGGATGCTTTTAATGAGCTTGAGTTTTAGGTCATCTTCAACTTGGAGTCGGTGAAGATATTTAATTTTTATATTTGTCATGGCTTAAAATCAACTCTCCCAAAAATACGTAGTGCGAAATGGTAGTACAAAAATTAATTGCTGCTTTGGTAACGTGATAAATGTACTTCAGAACAGCCCAAAAATTAACCAGCGATAACTCGCCTATTACCCACAGATTGATTGACTCAAAATAAATATTTTGGCGATTCTAATATTTACCTAATTGATTTTTACTGATTAAATTACCCTTCAAGCTATCTCATGTACCCCTGGGAGTACGTGTACCACTAATTACAAACCACTATCCTAGAACATCCCCTCCAATCTCCCTACCTATAATTTATTATCATTATTACGTTATTATCGTTGTTGATGTTATTATTATCTTACGTATAGCGATTGTTAGGAAAGTCCGAGATATCGTGCTACCTACGAGAACTTTGCACGTTTGTTCTCGGTCAGAAGTAACTACATATACCTATACATACGCTATAGCCCGAAAGCTCGGTAGAAGATAGAGAGAGAGAGAGAGAGACCGATATCAACATCAGATTTCATAGTGTAGGTTTTCAGATAACGTATATATCGGTATACATTATATCGTACAAGAGTGTATAAATATTCCAACCGAAAATGCGAAGGACGGAAACTCGGCTGCGCTTTTCCAGCGATTCTCGATCGTAAGAAGAGAGAATACGATGAAGTTTCGACACGGATCGCGAATTCTGACCCGCTCGCGCAACTTTTATCGCGCTTCGCGGCTATCCCTGAAGTACGACTATCTATATACATCAAGTGAACAACTATAGATGTATTCGCTTTCGTATAAAGAACGTTATATATACACAGGTCCATTTTTCACTCTGTATATAGATGTAACGAAGTCATATATATATATATGGAGCCCTACATAAACTCCAGGACGAATATATAGTGTGGTATACGTAGTGAAAGAGCGTTAGGCAAACAGGCTCGTAAATTTGACGACGAAGCTCACGCCCTCTGGCGTTGATGCCGACGCGCGTTTAGTTCGTTTTTCGATCTCTATGTGTTTCGATCATACTCGTACGTTTTCCTCTCCACTCGCCAACGAGCCTGAATCATAACGCACGCATTCGCAACAAAAAAAGCGAACGTTCGCGAGATTTATTTGTTAAATTACCTCGAATAACTCTGGCCAAAAATACATAAAAAAATAAATAAAATAGAAAAATTGTTTGGTTCGCGATTGACAAACAAAACAATTCCTTTTTTTACCGTATTTCTGTAAATTATTCCTTAAGGTAGTCCTATCGTTACAGCGTTTCCGTTAGATTTTACTGAAAATTTGCAGAAGCGTTCTTTGATGTCATATGTACATGTGTGTAAAATTTCAGGGGCCTTTATCGACTCAAAAATCAAGATATTTATTCTTGAAAATCGTCATTTTTTCGTAACCTCCCATAAGAACCCGTGTTAAATATCGCAATATTATACAACGAGTATCTCGATTTTTTGGTCGATGAAGCCTGTTGAAATTTTACACACATTTTTATATGACATCAAAGAAGCTTCGAGTACTTTTTTATAACAATCTTATGGAAAAAAAATTCATGATTTCGTTTATTATATAACAAGTAAACTTTACGTAGGATCAATTTCAATTTTGAGTATGTTGTTCTTTAGTCGATTTGCAACAACTTTTCTAAATGGCTTCAAACGCTCAGTCCACTTGGAATATGGAAAAAACGGGAATAAAATTATAACTCCCCCACCGACGATAGGACTACCTTAATATCGAGTGATTAGGTAACGGGACGTAATTATAAGAAAAATACCAAAAAAAAGATGGATTAAAATTCTCACCTGCTCGTGCATCGGAAAAATACCGCCAAATATGACATCGCCGTTGATGCGTATGAGCCTCGAACCGTCCTCCTCGTAATCCTCGCCGAGTGAGTCGTCGTAAGCGTCGAACAGCACGAGTAACAGGCCCACCAGTGAATAAACGTTTCTCGCCATCATCGCGAGCGATGAAACGCGGCCGGACTAGCCCCGAGCTATCAAACAAGAGAAACAAAACAAAAAGAAACATAATTTGTCAAATTTCATCAAATTAATCAAGCACAACGAATACGTTCAATCATACGATACAATAAACACGTGAGATGTGTTATCGTATAGATTTTAGCGACTTTGTAAGTGTTTTAAAGAACCTCATGGTTTTGGTAGAAAGTATAAAATGCGAAGGAGAAGTTTTCTATCCGTCGATAGGAGACTGCGACGAGGATCATGAATGAGAAGGGAATGGACGGAAAATGAGCTGAGAAACACGAGAAGGCTCTAGTCGTGCGCCAAGAGCGAGGGGAGTAGACAACGTCGAAGCTACTAATTATTGTCTCCGACTGCTTTGGTTTTCGGGAAACTAGCGCCATCTCGTGGCCGCTGGGTTTACTCCTTCCCCTCACTCTCTTGCTTTCTGTCTCACTTTGACCCCCTCCCTCTCGTCAACCGTTGCTTCCGCGCGTTCAGTCTCCCACCCCATCTCCCTGCCCCTCTCTCTCACTCACCCTCTATCTGGCCTAACAACGAATTAACGAGATGAGCCAGTAAACGAGGCTCCCTGTAACGCATTATCCCAAGTTTGCTCCTGATAACACGATATTATGCGAGCCATAGGATTGGCCAATCACTCGCTCGCCGATGCAGCATCATTAACCGTCTTTCTCACTCACTCACTCACTCACTCACTCTCTCTCGCGCTCTTGCTCTCACTCTTGCTCTCTTCCGGTATAGATAGAGCTTATCGACGATAGCGTGTCTATTCCATCGTATGCGCGATATCCGAAACATAGCTCAGCTCCATTTACCGCCCATGATATTAAATAACCTATCGAAGCTCTCCACCTGTCCCTCGAGCGTTTCCACTCCTACCCCCGACCCCCACACCCCTATCTTTCTCTCACCCTCTCTCTCTTGCTCTCTTCTCTCGTCGAACCTAGGCGGCAAAACCCTTGATGTGGTTTATCCGTTCGGTGATTCGATTTAAAGAAGTGTACCATCAGATCCATGGGGATGCCATATCGCGTCGATGAAAATTGGATTTTGTTCATACTTGAAGGAAAAAAATGAATCGAACGAGGGAAAAAAGTGATTCGATCGAAGTGGAAATTAATTCGATAAGTTTTTACATTTTTAATGAATATCGAGGGGAAAGTGACGTCAATGTAATCTTACGGAAGGAGGTACGGAGAAACGACACGTCGACATGACCTCGAATATTTATGGCTGTAATTTCTTTGTTTTTTTTCCGTAAATTGTTAACGTTAGAGGAAACAGCTTAATGTTTGATCCTGCGGAATTAATTTGTTCAGGGGCTGATACTTAAATTTTGCTACGAATATCAATTATTGCGGAGAATTGTTTGGTTGGACATTCCAGCCATCTTGCTCAGACTCGCATCAAAATGGCGGTAGACCACGTGACCCAATGAAAAGAGGAATTCTGTGAAACAACGACCGAGTTTGTATTTGTTTCGCGACATTGATTTATTCATACGAGCTTAATTAACTTAATTATTAATTAATCATTAACACAAACTTGACGAAGGCGAATAAACCCGAACAAAATAATACGTAAAATCATCCACTTTTCTTGAATTTACGAAAGATTTCCATAGGTAAGTACAAAATAATTGATTTTTCTTTCTGATTTAAGACCTTTTTTCGATAATATTGTTTATTCTTACCACGCATTTGTTCGAACGAAACTAATTGCAAGTTATAATTTCTTGTATCAATTCAAAATTTCTGGAAAGAAAAATACCTTGACCAATATCGTAATTACAGATCGTCAGGCTAAAGTGGTCCTGCGAGAAAGTACGAGAAATCGTTCAATATTCTCGCGTTGGGACAACCGCGAAAGTTGTTTCCAAGACAGATTGTATGCCGAGAGGGATGTTTCAACAAGTGCGAACATTCCAAGAAAAATATACTCGAAGAGAAGAGACGTAACGGAATACAAGAATAACGCTTACATATATATTCCCTCACGCTTCGGGTATTTGGTCGTACTCGTCGTTCTCCGGGCCAAGTAAGAACTTTTCGAACCAGACGATTTGCAAACACGCGTAAACAAGAAAGTACCAAAAAAAGGACGAGCACTCGGCAAAGAAGCGAAACTTTTCCAGAGGCTTCGACTCTCTTCACTTCCGGGTGTTTATACGTTTCTTTATTTGCCATCGTCTCGTTTTTGTGTTCTTTTTTTTCTTGTTTGTTTTTACATCCCTTGGCAAAGTTTTTATCGCGTAGGATAGAAATAGTTTGATCGTGAAAGAATTGTGAAATCAATTCTTCGAGGGAAAACAAGGGGTGGATTCCATTCTACGAAATGGAGCGAATGTAAAGTCCTATATAGACAATGATAGTACGATGGTCAAAATAATATTAGAATTTTTGTTCGTTAAAAATTTTTTTTTTATCATTGAAATAATCATTATCACATAACCGCTCGCATTTTTTTACCGCAGAATTAACCCATTTATAATGATATTAGTTCGATGTAAAAAAATAACGATTTTTTTTCAAACGAAAATTAAATCGTCACGTGGCACGATTAAATTCTTTTGCGGTCTCGCTTTGACGCGGTGGACTCCCATTTTTGGAGCTCTTTTCATATAAATATATGTTAAATATTTCTTTTTTTTTCGTCCGTTCGCGGGTTCGTGTAATTTCTTAAGATCAAAGTGTTTTGCGTTTTGCTCTTGGCCTCACGGTTAATGGAATGATCGTTCTTTTTTGGTCTTCTTTTTTTTCGCTTTACGCTTCTGCGGCAAAATTCTACTGCGAGGACAGTAATACTATGATAAGTTGCGGCGTGGTACTCGTTAAAATACGTGCGGGCGATTTTTTTTTCTTAACGGCGTGTACGTCTCATCCATAAATATAACAGTCCCTCGACCATTCGTCCGCTACTTCCGGTTCTTAACGAGTTTCACAAAGAGTGGCCAAACGTACTGGAACGGACGATTCGTAAAGCTACCCCGTCCACTTGCGACCCTCGTTACGTGTGTGCGAGTAAATATGTATATATGTATCTAGTTCAACCCCTTTTTTCTAACTACATATACCGGGTGTCCCAATAGTTACGGAGCGCCTGGTGCCTGCGTGTAGCTGACGGTATCATGAATCCACCCACGAAGTTTCCACGTTCGATTCGCCATAGTTTTCAAACGAGAGACGATTTAAGTTGTCCAATCGGAGACTTGTAATGCGCCGCGTTCGAGCGCGAATGGGAGTATCGCGAGGCGTGTCCAAAATTTGAATGGATATCGACCATCACAGGCACGAGGCCAGTCCGAGGAGTAAAGCTATTGGATAGGAGTTATAGCTTGTCGTTCGTAATCCGATCGGTCCATGCGCACTGCCCAGCAACGCGACGATCCCAGCTCTACGATTGTACACCTTAGATCGCCTCCTATTTGAAAACTATCGCGAATTGAGCGTACGGACTTCGCGTGTGAATACGTGACAGCACCAACCAGCCGCAGGGAACAAGGCGCTCCGAGACCTTTGGGACACCCGGTATATGGTTAGGAAACCAAGAGGGGTTGAAAGAGAATGAAGAAATGTAGGAACACCAGGCTCGCCTAGACACTTGCTACACTTTTTTCTCGTTCTTTGTCCCGCGTCGGAGTTCTTTGAGATACGGACCGAGTGAAATACACACAGCGGCCACCGCGCGAAAAGTGTCTCGAGGATTATGAATTCCCGACGAAAAAATTCCCCGACTCAGATTCTTATTTCTCGACTACAGATTTAGCCTCGGTGATAAAGAATGATTGGTTATTTAACGCATGAACGATTTTTCGTCCCGTGGGATTAAGAGTACAAAAAAAAGAAAATGACGAAATGAAGGGAAAAAGGGAGAGGGTCGAGGGCACGTTTCGGCGGAGGAAAAAAATCGTCTCTTCAAAACCCTCCCCCTTCCCACGAACTGACTAATCGGCTTTTAACCTGATTCCTCCGATTTAACCACGAATGTCCAAACGAGACGTTCGGTTTACCGATTCGACGTCACTAAACCCTCGGAGCCAACCGAGCTTCGACTTTTCTTTCGGATTTCATCGCTCGACGACACGATATTTACATAATTTGACAATTTGTAAAAGTCTTTCTCGAATCCAGCGAACGAAAACGTGATATTCGTTCGCGTATATCGTGCCATCTTGCAGATATTGTTTCGAAAGTCGATAGAAAATTAGCTCGGGTAGCTTCGCTCAAACTTTTGACTCGCGTGTATGTATATAACGCTCCAATGTCAATATGCACCGCTCCCTTACTTCTCGCGGAACAACTTATCTCAAGTTAACTTCAACAATTACTGTGTATTCAATCGAGAAGATATATTTATATATACGTATATACAAGGTAAGAGTCGCATGACAAGAAAATGTAAAATCAAGAAGTTCTTGGGGACTTCGAAACGTAATTAAGCAAATGATCTTGGAAAATATCTGTCGTCGAGAGTCCATCGTAAAAACTCGAGCTAACTCGATGAATCATTCTTCATTCGGTCTATCTATATATATAAATATACATTTCCCACGTTCCCACTTTCTCTCTCTCGAGAAGAGGGAGGAAGAACATAACGACAGGAAAATCTATAGACACACCCATAAAGCTCTAAACCTGTTTGCCAAAGTTTGTCGACGATTTGCCAGAAGGAAAATAAAATTCCATTGTGAAGTAGCATCGCAACGGGGTTAGTAATAAAAGCCCGACAATTGGCGATTAAGCCACCACAACGATGTCTATTATTCCACAACGATGAGATAGAAACGATATATATACATATATGTATATATGTATATATAAGTGTTAACAGGTTATAGTTTTATGGCATTTCCCCCTCTTTTGTAATTTCGCAGGAAATGTCAAGCCCTTTACGAGAGAAGCTGAGCTACAAGTACAGCGATAACTATATATATATATGTTATATGGGTGTGTTGTGTCGAGCATTCCCAGAGGCTTTCCGGGACCCCTGTGACCCTGCTCGAGGTTTTATCTACAATTTTACGTTTTATAGACCTTCTCAACGACTTTTGACATCGCGCTGCATTAGGCAAATTATTTAGGGGATGAAGGGTGTATGGTTAAATTTATTTCAGAATGGAACCATTTTTTTTGTTTCATTTATTCAAGGGTAAATCCATACTAGGGGACGAATTGGGCTTTATTCGCGACATTAGCGAATAATAATTTTTTTTTACATTTTTGAGGTGTTTTTAAAATTGATCTTTTCGTGAAACTTAGAGATGATGACCGTAATAATTCGGGTAATTTCACATACTTTTGCCTAATTTCATTATTATTCTGTAAATAATATTGAATTTTCAAGCCTACGTTGAGAAATGATAAAAGTTTTAGACTCGGTGTGAATTATCGACCGTCGGTAAAAAAAAGATAATTCATTTTGATTCAGTTCCGCAAGATTTTATGTTCGTTCCAAATGGCAAAGCTGTCATAAAAAAAAGAAATGGTCTGTAAAGTACGTGGTCGAAGTAGGGGTTCCAGGGGGTTGACGAGAGTTTCACGTGGCCTTAATCGACTGAGCTTGGTTGCCTAGGACGTGGTTAGCCCGGTCGAACAAAATGCCCGCAAAAAAATGGTCCGATTAAAGTCTCGGCCAGAGCTTCGTCCTGGCCACACGGGGCTCATAGTTTGTTGCACCCGTACCAAACGTCCAGCGGAGGGTAGACAAATTTTTCTATCGAGGATCAGATGGAAGTACGATAATGAAGCAAATTGCAAAAAATTAAAATCAAAATGGTCGCGTAAATGGCACTTTACCCTGTCGGGCAATCCTGGTGAAAAAATTCCCAATCAAGCGACGAAGTACTTGGGTTTGGGTTTGGGTTTGCAACCTAAATTCTTTAATATCAAAAATTTGTTCTAAGGATTGGCGAATTTTTCTAAAACTTTTTAATCGAAACGTTTGAAATAAATACTTAAACAAGTCCTATTTTACATTAAATATTCATATTTTATTGTAATGAATGTTAATTTAGTATTTAAAAATAAGTATTAACATTAAAATTAGTAATATTAATATTGTCGTATTAAATGTACATTTTTATATTATTTATAATATCGCATATTGTTGTAGTCATCGTGTTCGATAGGAAAATAACCAGCGGTATTTTATTATTTTTATTATACTCCCATCCAATGTCACGGCACGTTCCTTTCTTCATCCCGAGACCCAAATCTCTTTCGTCGCCCTTCCAAATGTCATTCCTTTCTCACGCTGACAGTATCTTTGAGCTCTAGGCTTTTGGCAGAGTACACATAGTTCGTGGAATTTATCATCTCGGAAGTGATGAAATAAGTTTACCCTCGTATGCAAAATAAATAAACTTTTAAGGGCTGCGTCTCGAGAAGGGCGCCACCTATTTTTAAAATACGAATAGATTTAATCTAAATCTCATTCTCTCTTCTGTCACACGGGCATAAATAAGCTTTTAAAGGCCGTATTTTAAATTCGGCGTTTTTTTTTGGCGTATGGTACGGAGACACATTTTCGTGCGTCTAAAGTTAAAAGAAACCCTGTATTTTAAGATAGATGCGACCTATTTACAAAAAAAAATTAAATTTTTTTAACATAATTTCATTTTTCGTCTATTTTCAGTTGAGCTCGACCTATTTTCAAAAAAACCAAAATATTTCACAAAAATTTCGTATCTTATTTCTGTTTTCAAAAATTACTTACATCCTCTCATTTTCCTCATCTAACGAGAGTCACATTTTCCTGTTTTATCGTTATTCATAAATCTCGTCGTGCAAAAGTCAAACTTTCGTTCCACATCTCGGAGCAACAACGAGAGCACCGATTACGCTTCATCACCGTCTCCTCTTCTAAAACCTACGCCTAAATCATTCTCTCGAGGAGGTCGTTCGATTAAAACATTGCGGGGGGTCCGCAACGCCTTTTATGAAAAAAGTAAAAAAAATCCGACACAATGATTCTTCCTCTATCCCCGCCCTTCGCTCTCTCAGATGCAGCAGGTCCAATATATCGTTCTCGTATCATCGTCGGAGAGTAAGGAAAAGTTTTCACGGAATTGAGCCGCGTTCTCTCTCTCTCTCTCTCTTGCTCTCGCTGATACAAAGCTGGTGTGCTTTACTCATGCTAAAGCACCTTTCCACCTACAGAGGTCCCGAAACAAATGAACGATGTTCTATAGAGCTTCATTGTATAGTCATAGAGGAATAGCTCACCGCACTGGGAGAAAGGTTTAGGGAACAAGGGAAACTTACCACCCCCTCGCCCACCCCCGTCCATCTCTCTTTGCCGCCCCTACTCACCACCCCAATGCTCTAAGCCTATCCGCGTTCCGTCCGGGCGTTTTCTCGCAACAACGCTCTCTCTGTTCCGGGTGAGGGAGGGACGCGCACGGACGGGGCGAAAAGCAGAAGTTGTAATTAGAATTGTTTCGAGAATTCTGATTAATGGTGGCTGCCGCGAGCTCTACGGATCTCGCGGGGTCACCTTGTACAAGGCGAGACTACGACATTTTCCCACCATTTGGTTCGCCATCCGCGAACGGTATATTCCCATTTGTCATGTATATAACAGTAGTCGGGGAGTAATCCCACCCAACGTCCTCCCTCTTTTACCCTCGACCACCTTCTCGTTTATTCTCCCCTTTCTCTCTGTCTCGCTCTCTTTCTCTCACAGTAGGAGGCAAACGAGACGAAACGGGGCAAATCTCCAAATCTTCTTGGGAGAAAGAAAAACGAAGATAACACAAGTCACCGGGATAATACGTCGAATCTTATCACGAAGGATGTCCCGAAGTGATATAAATGAGAAGATTTGTCGCGACTGGTATAAAACACGAGAACGTATTATTCTCGTATTAATATTTAAAAATTGGATTCGAAGCTCGACATTTTGAAAGATTAATTTTAAAAACGAAACGCATTTGTGCCGAATTATCATCACGAGAAAAAATTGTAAATTCGTAACGAAAAGTTAATAGAAAAGACGAAAATCCGAATTGATTGAATTTTCGATTTTGTTTTTAGTGAGAAATTGATTGAACGAAAATTGTTCGAATATTTTTCTGAATTTTACACTGCAGGAGTCTCGATGTAATTTTAATCCGTCGAAGTGAAAATGTAGCGTTAATGAAAACGGCGAAATGATTCGTTTATATCGAATGGAAATTATTCGATCGTATCGACGAGATTATCGGTCGTATAATTTATTCGCTCGTATATCGATGAATTATTATTTATTGCAAGTACAATTAAGTCGATAAGATCTACCAATTTCCATTCGTATAATTCCTTCTATTAAAAATACGAACCTTCGGCGGATGTCGATAGTCGACAAGCGCTATTTATTTTCGGGCCCATGGGGGTTCGACAGTCGAGAGGTCAAAATTTGTTTCCCTCCTAAAAAAATTTGTTCGGGGGTTGCAAAACTTACCAAAAAAATGCTCTCATTTCCTGACAAAGTTTCTTCCAATTTCATTCCCAATCGTAGAATTTTTCTAACAAAACGTCTTAACTCTCCACCTTTTTAATTCTCGTCTCAAAATTATATTTACACCCTTTGAAACCCTAACGACTCGATATTCGCAATTTTTTAAATATTATTCTTTTCCATTCTTCACTTTACATTTTTTCACTTTTTCTTAAGATTCGTCAACGTGAATATTTGATTTTTCTTTTCCTTTCACCCCCTGTATTTTCTCTCTTCGATAAAAGATCATTCAAAATATTGTTTTAATAACTTTTCATCCTTTTCGTTCAACCACTGATTGCTTTCTCCCCTATAGCGTTCCTCGACTCTCCGTAGCACGTAGCGTATATTACCTTCCGTGTTACCGATTTGCGAATCAATCACGAAGAGCAACGACACACACGTAAATATAAACGGAACAACACTTCGATACGCGAGAATATCGCGTGTTCGATCGCTTGTAAATCAATCGACGTTCGCCGGAGAACCCGTACGATAATTTCGTACGATGAAAGATCGAAGAGGACGGGGAATATCGCCCGCTTCAATTATTATTGTTAAAGCGCGTCGAGCGTAAATCGGGCAGCAATATCGTCGTTTCATCGGTGCGTGCAACGTCACAAACGCAAGGGACGATGAGAATTTCTCGCTGTTGACTGGAGATAGAAAGGGTGGGAGGGATGGAGGAAACGAGAGAGAGGGAGGGGATGTTGCCGCATTCTCGAGGGATGCAAATTTTGATATAGATATAGATTCGGAGTCAGATTTCCGATATACGCCGCAACCAAATTTCAGGAAATAGAGACTCCGCGTTGAGTCTCGTCCGGAGACCGGACGAGAGTATACATTAGTGTATATGTATAATTATATACGTACATCAAGAGAGAGAGAGAGAGAGAAAGAATGGTAAGCCATCATCGATCAGATAACATCACTGTTCATGTATATATATTGAAACGTTAGTTTTCGTTTCGTTAAATTTTTTTGTTCGAGACTCGAGTGGGGAATAAAGTAGGTTAAGTCCGTACGAGATTATGCTAAAAGCCAGTAAGTTATTTATTGTTATAATTCGACATTACACTTTACAGTTCAGTCTCCGCATATTCCGGACTTATTTATAGTTTGAATTCGCGCGCCGTTGCGCGCGCTGCTCGGGACGCTGGTTGATCTATCGACCGTTGTCGCATAGATCGCGAGTGGCGCCGACGCGTGCTGATGTCAATATGGCCGCGGCCGCTGCTATGACAGCTCCACGCTTCTTTCGCCGGTGACGGATATTTTTGTGCCCTTGTGTTTTTTAGGGCCAAATTCGGTGTGCGCGGAGTGCGGAGGGTTGTCGGATGACGTTCGTGCCCGGCAACCTAATGGAACCTCAGTGTGTGCAGTGTTGTGGTGCTGCGTTCGTCACGTTTTGAGGTTATGTCGTCTTTCTCGAACGTATTCACACGACGTTCGTGTTTGAGTATCGTTCGTTCTGCCGATGTGTTTCTTTTCCTTTCTCTGCTTTTTTTTATATCCCGCTATCGGTGATTTCCTGAATACTCACGCCTATAATTATTCTCTCGCAGGTAACTCCATCGACTCGCAACACCGTCACGTCGCTCGCCAGGGTCACGAATCCCAGGACGTCGGAGTTACCGTGTGAATTCGGTAAGTTGAACTCATCCCCCCGTCTTCCTTGCCCTGAGACGTGTAATCGGTCGGACTTTGTGTTCGCGATACTTCGGCGGGCTCTCTAGGCTGTCAATGATAGCGGTCGCTCGCAACTCTTACGAGTTACATCGGATGTCGCTTATTGCACACCTTGAGAGCTTCGGCCTTAGCAGTTGTTGCTCCGTTTTTCAGGGTGCCTCTACCCCATCATCCTCGTCCTTTTATAGTCCTGTAGCTTATTGTTTACCCGCGAGAATGTTTATCCGCATGTGTCGCCCTCTGTTGACTATTTGTTTATATTTTAATATCTTCAAAATGGCGTCGATTAACCTCTCCCTTTATTTGTTCGCAGGTTCTGGACGCCCCCGCTTAGGTTACGTTACAATATATTATATAAAGCAATTCTCGTGTGTATTCCTACTATGCAAATTTTGCCCAGGACACGTTTCCATCGATCCCATTTCGCGCTTCGCGGGTATCCCCTTTCTCTCATACGCGACGGTAACCCGTCCATCACGCACACCGTGCAAAAAGCGATCTCTACTCTTACGGCGACCAAAAAAATTCCTCTCTCTCTCTCTATCTATTTCCTTTTTTCGTTCTCCCTTTTTTTCCCTCACTGTACATCTCTCTCGTTTTGTCTCTCAGTCTGACTCTCGCGTATTGACGTCTCTCTTGTACGTTCTTGGATATCACGAAATGTATGCCAACGAGAGATTGGGACGAATATTTTTGTTCTGCCTCGTGCGAACTTGGGAGCAAAAGATGAAAACGGATGAAAATGTGATTTTCGAATACCGAATAAAACGAAAAACAAATGCATTCTCCTGTTTTTTTTATTCAGAATTATTCGATCTTGTGCCGATGCGACGCTTATGTTTTCACGTATTTGCGGACACGCATGATAAAACGCGAAAAAAAGGGGGCGCAACGATGAACTTTTTTTTCGCGAACCGTTGGGAATACATTTTTTTTCTTTAGTTATTTTTGTGTATTTTAAGTGTTCTTTTTTGTTAAATATTTTTTAATGAAACATTCATGCTTCGAAGATACACATTTGGAAAAAAAAGCAAAGGAATAGATTGCACGGTTGCACGAATCGTTGCAATATTCATAGTCGTTCGACGGATTAATGAATATTCGATTTTTGTTTGCTTACAAATGTATCCAATATTTGTTTTCCCAGGATATTTGTGTTTTTTTCAGTAAAAAGAACATTTTTTTGTTTCTCTCCTACGGAGACTGATAGTTTTTGTCATCACGGCGATGATGCATTTCAATTAAGCGATGCAATTTCACGTGGGATGCATTTATGTCGCAAATGGTGTAACGTTAGAGGAAAAAATGTCACATATTTGTCAAAAAATGTCTTTGTCTCTCTCTCTCTCTCTCTCTCTCTCTCTCTCTCTCTTTCTCTGTCGCTCGTTATTACAGCTCTAGAGCGGAGGAAGGGGAGGATTACGTCAACACCCCCTCGCTGCTCTAATTGATTTTGCCTGTAACATCCGCGCGACATGACTCGCACGTAGTGCCATCGATCCAAAATAAATCGACGCGAGGCAAACGAATCGAAATAATTTCACCCCCGTTTCAATGGACAACCGCCACGATTAATTATTATTTATTTTATCAATAATGACTGTCGTTTCTTTTACGTTTTCGCGCAATTAAGAATCATTCGTGATAATACACGATACCAATGGGTTGTAAATAATTCATTCGTATTTAATAATAAGCATAATCGATGGACATTTGTCAATTAATAATCGAAACATACGTCCGTTGATTTTTCAAATTTTCTCGTTTATCGTCATTCTCGATGATTCTTGTTTTTTTTAAATTTCTTTTCATTGACGCGCAAAATTCCGACAATCATAATATTCGCGAACGAACGAATTCATTATTATTTTATTATCGATTGTTTAATTTGTCGATTCGACGTCTCGTTTACCGATTATTAATTGACACTTTCGACGCCTCGTCAAAATAAAACGAAATATCTCGATGATGTTTTATTTTCCCATTTTCTCGTTCATTATTATTATCATTATTATCATTATTATTATTATTCTCTAGGACTCTTCGACTCTCATAACGTGCAAAATATTGAAATTGTCGTTTACGAATGAACGAAACGATTATTGTATTCTCCATCGATCGTTAAATTCGACAATTTGACATCTCGTGTACGAATTATTTCTAGCAATGTTCAATAATTTTTCATTCTAACGATCCCGGTGTTCGCATGCCAGGGATGATATAAATAAAGAGACAAAGCAAACGAAATTTCAGTGAATTTTCCGAGTGACATTTTCCAGCCCTCCCCCCTAGTTGCCTCTTTGCCCCTTTCGTCCATCACTCTCTCTCTCTCTCTCTCTCTCTCTCTCCTCACGCATAATTATGACCTGAGAGCGACTGCCGAGTGAATTGCTACTCGGATTACGACTGGCTGGGCGCGCAGTAATTTATCAATAACAAGAGAAGCATTCGTAACGAGAGAACGGTGAGAGAGGATAGAGAGCGAAATTACCGAATATAGTTACGAAAATCTTCGTCCCAACGTGGATATATACGTACTTATATATATATATATGGGTGAATATACAAAAATTGGGCAACTCGCTGTCATCGGCCAATAAATACGAAAATATTTATGCACTTTATTCTGCGACAATATATTATGAAATTCCTAGATCCTCGCCATGTATCCATTCAATTTGAATTACATACTTCAAAAGCTAATTAGTAAAATAACGCAATGAATGCTCAAAACATCAGTACCCTGGCGTGTCATAATCACAAAAACGCTTAATCAGGAGCTTGTATAACAAAATATTCCGTGTTTATTGTTAATCTGATTATTATTATATATTCTGTAAAACATTTATTAATATAATTCACACGTTTATTTATAGAATCTGTAAAAAGCTATTTTTAAAAAGTTTACAAACTTTGTCATCACTTTTACCCATCAGTCCTTTGTGCCAAGTTGAAATTTGAAATTCCCCCAAAATATTGCCGAACTACGATCAACTCATTGTTCAGTGTTGAATGTTGGTACTAAAGTTAACTGCAAAGCGCACCATATTGACGGCAGCCATGTCGAGGCAAGTGCTAGCGTCGTTGTTACCGCGTGTGCACATGCTGATTCAGTCAAATTGTCAGTACTCTGGTAATCCTTTATTTCCTCTAGTACCTATGTTTTCTTTAAATTTATGCATGATTACATGTAATTTGTAAAAATATACCATCTTTATAATTAAAAATACTGATAAACACATAAGTTTTTAGTATAATCTCAAATTAATGTCCTATTCGTCAGTACTTTGTCGTCAGTCCGCTGTCTGAGATTGCACCAAAGGACTGCCGTGTTACCAGGGAACTGATGATTTATTTATTTCTGATCGAGTTTATTACTTGTTATAGTGTGCAATCATTTGTTTGCGAAATGATTATAACTGTGGTGCCTATATTTTGATTAAATATGTAGCACGAAGAGCAGAATATCCTTATTCAGGGATCTGTTCTTCTGTTGATAATGAAGATGGTGAATTGAGAGTAACTTTTCTCAAAATTTGTAACATGAGTCAAGTTAGCGCCGAACTAGAAGCAATTTCAATGAATTATATCTCAAAAAATTGCTCGCAATTTGCTCATCAAGAATATAAAATTGCTCTAGCGGTAGCAATTATTAAAAAAAAAGTTATTAAACAATTTCATAACAAACACTAATTTGACGATTTCTAAGTTATCCAAGTACGACCGGAATCTTTTCTGGGCTCAAAATATTGCGATCAATTTGCTCATCACTGCCCACCATTGAGAAATTTTAATTTATTTTTGTTTATTTTTAACAAATGGTCATTATATTTCGCAATTTTTACCTAGTGATGGAAAATACCTTACTGCTTAGGCAACTTCGTTTTTGCTTTAATTTTAATTTCTCAGAATTGCCTAATGTTAAGGCAACTACTTCAAAGTGATACTGAACATTATAAAATGAAAAGGCTGTTTTGAACACTGTTGTAGTTCATATTTACAGTATTACATAGTTTTATAGGTAATATTAACACTAACTAATGTGATTTAATTCATTAAATATGCGCCTTTATTACATTGTAAGATATTTGTATTTCAAAATACTCAAAGTTACAGTAAACCTTATATTTCATACGAAATAGTGTTCTTAATCAGTACTGTGCCATCCTCGTCAGTCCGTTGGCAGTGAAATTTAAAAAAATACAAATAACTCGCAAAATATTTAAAAAAGTGACTGGCCCGTCATAGGATAGTATATTGATGGTACAAACTATGTACTCAAGCCAAAATATATATAAGATGTGGTTGAAAACTATATCAACAAAATTTGGCCAAAAGTGGCCCAACTTTTGTATATTCGCCCATATATATATATATATATATATATATATATATATATATATATATATATATATATATATATATACTTGTGTACATATATCAACAATTTGTATAATGTAGCTCGTCTACTTTACGAGGTTTTTCCCTCGTTCGAGACCCACCCGAACGGAAAAGAAGGTAATTCTGGAATTTTTCCTTATTATTATTATTTTCTTTTTAATTTGATTTATATTTTTATTTTCGTACGTAACGAGCGAATTAGGGAGAAGACATCGAAAAATGTCGTTATAATTAAGAAGATCGTGTAACTTTCTTACATAAATATTTCATACCTTGTCGGTGACTCTAGAGGCGTTTTAATACGTTCGGGCAATTTATTAAAGGGGAGGAGGACGCGAATGAGGAGAGAGTTAAGGGGTCGTCTATTGCAACGTCACAGGCGCGATAGGGAGAAGACAAAAAAATGCGAAAATAACACTTTCATGAATATGAAATTCCGTTTGGACACCCACACCCTACTTTCGCCCTATCTCTGTCCTAACCACCATCCACCCCCCTCCCTCCTCCTCCTCTGACCTTCTCACTCTCACTCTCTCACACTCACCAGTGAGATAAAGTTTTCGAAGCTTCACAAAGGAAGCCTGAATTTTATTATACGAGGGGACCACGGAGAGGCCACTTTTCTCCCTGTGCCTTTATCTGAACCTATGCCGGAGTATGAAGGGGAGTGTAAAATTCACCCCCTACCGTTGCTATACGCCCTAGCCAAGTTCGGCTGGTTCTCTCCTACTCCATATACTCAGGAGCGCGTCATAGCGTTCAAAGCTCGCAGAATGAACGACCCTCTCGGATTTCCGGTGACCCATAAAATCGTTAAAGTGCATTTTTTTGTATTCTTCTCGCTCTTGTCTCTCCTTTTGGTTTCTAGAGTTAACTGCGTCGACAACTTATGGCTGACGATTGGGTTTGAAAAAAATATAAAAATATAAAGCAGTTGTCTAATCGCTAATCTTCAAAGATTTAGCTGAGGAAAATTGATTTTGTACGAGTTTTGAGTAGTTGAATGAAAAAGTAATTTATAGAAATGATTGTTGACCGTTATTTAGTCTGGAGATCGATACGGTGAGATAAATAGGTGAGTGAAGTGAGATGGAAAATTCTATTGCTTGTTTGATTTTATAAGTGAAGGTTTTTAAGATCAATTCAAATTCAACTTTTTCTTTTTAAATGCTAACCAGTATAAATTTATGCAATTTGGTATTTTATATAAAAAAATTTTTTAAGTTTTTTCAATTCATTTTTTGAAAAAAAATCGTAAATTCTTTACACAATGGGCAAAATTTACAGCAGTTTTTAGATGTTCATGAATTTTTTACTCGTAAGTTAAAGCTCTTTAAGAGACGTCCCGGAGGTCCAAAAGTGCTTAAGCTTAAGCACGAATGCTTAAAGAATATTTAATTAGATATTAATTAATTTAAAAAACGAAATTTATTTCATTTAAATATTACCATTTTTAATTAATCAATTTTTTACGGGAGGCGCTTTCTCCTAAGAAGCTTTACTTTTCGAGTAAAAAATTTATGAAAATTAAAAAAATCGCTGCGAAAATTTGCCATCTTCAAAAATTGAGATTTTCTAAAAAAAAATAGCAAACAAAAATTTCTCTTTTTTTAATAAAGAATATAAATCTGTAGAACAATATACTGATTCCCACGAAAAAAAAGAACTCAATCTTCAAATCACCTTGAATAACCCAATCTAAAATCAAACAAACAATGCCACTTTAGTACATCCCCCTTCAAACCTTGAAACTTTTATACGAAACATTTTATAAAAAAAAATATCGTTGCTCAAATATATTCGACCGAAGGATTCAACCATAGGACACCCTGTATATTTACGATGCTAAGCCTCTTAGACAATGGGACGTGAATCTATATATATACACACGTATAAAATACGAGAGCCAAAGGAAATGAGAACCATGCCTGATGGAAACCGCTTTTATCCGTTTACTCGAAATTCCAAAACTTACGCAAGCCCGCCCATATATATCTTACATACCCGGTATCACACCTATCTCCTATACATACATATATGTATTTACTGGACTTGGTAACTCGAATTTCTCTGTCACTCCCTCTCCCTCTCTCTCCCTCTAACCCACTCCCTCATTCTCCCGCCGGTACTACATTTCGCCAGACACGAATTCATCGATGCGCCTTTCTCCCTTTCGGGTTCTCCCGATTGGTAAGTGCTCTCACAAGAGTGAAGAGAAATTCATCTCGGCTCTAAACACCGGGGGCTTCTCCTCTCCTCCGTTTCCGGTACGGTTCGACGACGCCTGCGTAAGGTATACTATACACGCTCTGCATTCGCTCCGAGATAGAAAGAGAAGAACCAAAGTAAATCCATTAATCCTCTCGATGGGATGAGAATCCGTCCTATGACTATACGTATATAGTCCATTGGACGATTGCGTGGTATCCTTATGCGAAACTTTGCCGTTGAAGATGCCAAGCTACCCTCTCCCACGAGTGCACAAACACACATGCACACGCAGACATAGCTACATACAAAATTCAACGATGTCTTCCAAAATCGATAATCGTAGAAGAGGCAAGCGAGACGGGTCTCTCGAAAAATTCTCGCTCGCCTCGATCACCTCGCTCTATATTGAAATTGTCACCGCAACGACGATGACGTTACTCCCATAAATTATTGTAATTTATTCCTTCGTCGATTCGCCGTCGAACTCGGCCGTACAGTAAACGGGCTTATACTGTAGCAACCTCCGCTCTCACAACCCCCACCCCCACCCTTTTCTACCAGTCGGCCGCAACCGACCGCACATAACCTCTTTCCTTCTTGCGACCGCAAATCCTCTCGCACAGAGCTCCTGGCAGCCACTGACTGTAACTTCGGGATGTTTCCAGCTTGAAGGGTGAAAGAGGGGGGAAGAAGATGGAACGTTTTCTCTACCGCGAGAAAAACGTCCGGGAAATATCCGCGTCAATTACCGACTGAACACGGTCAAACTTTTATATATCCGTGAAAGCTATACACCCTCTTGTCTCTCTCTCTCTCTCTCTCACTCACTCGCTGCTGCCAGAATGCGTGGGTTGAAACTCGCCGACGAAGTTTCAGCAGTTACACGCTAACTCTAACTCAAGATTTGCACGAGACTGCTGATGTATGATTTATCAGCTTCTCTCGAACATTGATATAATATACATCAATGTACGACAGAACCGGATATATATAGATTCTATATATAAACTATTTAGTAATAAGGGGATGTTTCCAGTAGCATGATAAATACGTGCGCATATAGGAGATATACCGGAAAGTGAATGGCGGAGTTGAGCATTCTGAGGATATTAATGGGATGTCGTTGGGAAATCCCGAAATATCAATCAGAAGTCATGAACTCGAACTCAATTTGACGAGCTTCGAGTACGTGGGAGGAGGAGATGGTGGTTGGGGGGCAGACACCTATTGTCAGAATTAATAATGCGATGATAGAACGTTGCATATATACAGAAAGACGTACACATATTGGAGATATGGTATATTATGTACTCGATGTACCAGTGGTACGAAATTACGTCATTAGTGGCCCAGGAAAATCCGGTTTCTCTTCGACAGATGCTTATAAATTAGCACCGTCGCACGCTATAGGTACATCGCGAATATATTCCCATTACGTTGCTAAGAGGAGTGTGAGAGTCTCAAGTGAATTTTAGACGGTGAAATTATAATCAGATATGAGAAATCCGTTCGTTCCTTTTGTGCTATTATGGCGTTTCTTCTCGTTATCAATATAATTAATTTAATTAATTACCCTTTGGAGTTTTCACGATCTATTCCTATTTCCCACCCTTTTTGACGAGCGCCCCTTTACTACCCCACGTATTTCATTCCCCTAGCCTAACTTTCAGCGTACAACTTTTTACAACGTATCGGGTTCGCCTAAGGCAAGGGGTGAAACTGCAGAAAACCCACGCCGGATACAGTCGGCCATTTTAAAGTCTACCTACTGTTCCTACGGAAAGGAATGAAGAAAGTTACTGGGTCAGGCGTCGGAAAAATGATTTTCATCTGCTCGGTGTTTCGACAGCCATCGTATAATTAAGCGGTCACCGCACCAAGTAATGGCAGCAGAAAGTGCTGCTTAAAACTTCGGTGATCTCCAGAGCCGCACGCTGGTCACGTACCCATCGCCGTCGACTCATTAATTTATAATAACTATTATTATTTTATTATCTATTATTATTACAATATTAATTATTGTTTCATTATTATTATTAATTTATTATTTATTATTATTACAATATTAATTATTGTTCAATTATTATAATTAATTTAATATAATTATCATCAACTGTAATTATCGTTCCTATTTATCATAATATTGTTTATTTCTCGTAACTCGAAAATGATTACTGTATCAATGTTCCATGAATCAAATTCTCGTTTTTTTTTATAAAGTAAATAATTACAAAGTCCAAGATATTGTTCAAGAAAGAAAGAAAAAACAGTAGAGCATTAGTTGTTGTTTTTTTCTCAACTTTCCGCGAACGGGATTGCCGGAGACAAGGACGGAAAGCTTCCGGTGTTGAATTCGACGTCGATTCGGACGAAAAGTAAAGAAAATGAAAGGAGTCTACAGAAAGAATCGAGACTGTTATCTCTCGCGCGCGCAAACGATGACAGAGTCCTCGATTGGCTCCGGTTAACTTCACGAAACGTTGCCGCTTCCGCAGTCCGAGCTTCACGATCTACTCTCACTCTCGCCCCGACTGTTCTCGCCGTCGCTCACACTCTCACGTACCAAAGCACCCCCTCCCCACCCCTCCCCTCCCCTTGCCCGTTCCTTTCTCCACCGTTCTCTTTTCATTCTTATCCGCACTTTTCTTCAGTCCACTTGCTTTTCTTTCTTCTTCTCATTTTCTTCAGCGTTCTTTTCTTTTCTTCTTTTCATCTTTTCTTTTTTATCTCTAAACCATTTTCTTCAACTCCTCCACCGGAGTAAAGTCCGTCGAGTAAACTGCGTAAAGCTAGTTAGTCCCGGTACACACGGAGAGGAGAGAACGGAAAATACGAGCCGGGTTATGTGTGGACATAGACCGTGTGCTCTTGGCTTGTATCGGATGAGGAAAAGAAGGCGGGAAGGGCAAAGCGTCCCGGAAGTACTCAAGACTCGAAACATAAGGAGGGAGGAAAAAAGAGTTGAACAAACTCTTTATTTTATTAATAAATATACAAAAAATGAGAAAGTTTTTCCTTGCCCGCCACTGCTGGTTTGTAAAAGCATCGGGGAAGGGTATATACCGGGTGATCAATTTTTAAGCAGCGATGTTTAGGATTTTATCAAGCTGTACATCGACTATCTCGTCTTATCGTCGATTATTCGTTATATATATGGCTCCTACGGTAATTAAGTTTCGCGTATGTGAGTTTCAAATCGATTGGAAGATACGAGCCGGGCTATGTGTGGACATAGACCGTGTGCTCTTGGCTTGTATCGGGAGAGGAAAAGAGGAAGGGAAGGGCAAAGCGTCCCGGAAGTACTCTAGACTCGAAACATAAGGAGGGAGGAAAAAAGAGTTGAACAAACTCTTTACTTTATTAATAAATATACAAAAAATGAGAAAGTTTTTCCTTGCCCGCCACTGCTGGTTTGTAACAGCATCGGGGAAGGAAATATACCGGGTGATTAATTTTCAAGCAGCGATGTTTAGGATTTTATCAAGCTGAACATCAGCTATTTCGTCTTATCGTCGATTGTTCATTATATACGTACAAGGCTGCTACGATAATTAACTTTCGAGAATGTGATTTTCAAATCGATTGGAAAAACATACCGGGTGTCCAAGTTCTCAATTAAATCGAACACTCGGTATATTTTGACAAACTATTTTAATCGAACTCCCATCGTAGGAATATTTGAAATTGGACAATCGGTGTAGAAGTGAGATAAAATATATAGAAAAATTGACGATGATATATACCGGGTGTCTACTTTGAAATAGCAACCCAGATAGACACGTGTGCCTCATATTGGCATCATATTTAGATCTTCTATGATGCATAGAAAGGCACACAGCTATGTGTCGCTTATGAGTGCTCACCTTCAAATCATATTTGAATTATATGGTGATTCCCAATATTACATAAAAATGAAGCAAACATGTCAATTCATCAGCACAGCGAAATGGACTCACGAAAATACAACAATAAGTACATGCATATGGGGCTCATATAGGCGTCACGGCGTGATGAAATAGTTGTACGCATATGAAGCTCATAGCGTCACGGCGTGAGGAAACTGTAGTACTCATATCAAGCTCATATTGAAATTACATTGTGATGGTAGAAATATGCTCATATCCCCACCACCGTCGCGTTGAATTATAATGATAAAATCGTCAGTATACCGGGAAGAAATTTTCGGGCGTTTCGAGAGTAAGCTGATTCGAGCGGAGTGGCGGGGATCCAAGCAGCGTTCTAACGCATGCTAGATCTTATATGCAACCGCTCCACTGACTGTCCAAAATGTTAAAAAGCGTCGTCGGTATTTTTGCCGACTCGCGGTTCTACTTTATACTGATTCTCTCGGTTTTATAGAAATATGTCGCGAACCCGCCCGCGAGAATCGTAGCCATCTGTCGGACTTTGGCGGTACTGTCATACGACACGGTTATCGAATGCATCACAAAGTAACATACATATCGCCATCATATGGCGCTCATGGGATGTATTACTGAAATCGCATGACTTCCACATGACGGCAATATGACAATATCGAATGCAGAATTTGAAATGTCCGTCTTGTGATTTCATGATGTAGTCAACGGATGATGCATTTCGAAACGGCAAATTTATGTCACGATATATATCAAATCTATGATACTGAATGAGCTCCTGAAATGTATTCATTCCATGTACTCAAAGTGTCTTCGTGTCGAGCACTATGCATGAGTCAATCGATGCTGCCATAGTGAAAACACGTCAAAATTTTTACACATGACTTCAATATGATGCTAAAATGCAGATTTTAAATGCGGATACTTTCATAACAGCCATATGAGTTCGACACGCTGTATACGTATGATGCACTTGCAAACGTCAAATTGCAGTCAAAATGTTTTGTATATTAACGATACTAAATGAGTTCATTACATGTAATCTCAACATGAAAGCAAAGTGCTGGAAAATTTGCTTTTTCCCATGTATGCACGGCATGAAAATCATGATTGTCTATCTGGGCCCTCTTCCAAGATTTAGTGGAAATTATTCCGTTGAACATAATATTTTTCATTTTTAAGATCATTATTTTTAAATTACAGGTAAATAATGTAATAATAATGAACTTTTGAATTAATGGTGGAAAATAATGTCAGCCAAGTGTCGACCTCCTTCCCGTTCACACATCTGCAATCTCTCTTGAAAATTGTACATGACTCTCAAAATCATTTCCTCTCGTACTTCTGTTGAAATTTCTTAACGACTTTCATTTCCTCCATTTTGCAGGATTTATTAGATTACACTGTAAACTTAAGGTTTTAAACCTACAAAAAGAAGTCGCTTGCAGATAAGTCTGGAGAGCCCAAGGAATATCACCGAAACGGGAAATTATATAATGGTGAAACACTTGTCGAACACATTTCGTTGGTGATCTCGCCGACGGATGGCGCGCGAGTTCCGAAAGATTAAAATAAGTAACAATATACACGACTATCTTTAATTAGCGACTCGCTATATCCCTCCCTCCTCCCCTCGTCCTCGATTCGGATTTATATGACTTTTACGATCATTATTTTTTAATTCAATAATTTTACAATAGATTTTAATATTTTACTAATAAAAGTGTACACCCGGTATGTAACTCAGTCCATTCTGATCACACGCGTCGAATATTTCGCATCTCTATCAAACGAGACACTCGGGACGCGAAGGGAAAAAAATTCTGTACTCGACCGTCGAGAGTAACCTGAGATATTTAATTATACAGAGGGAAATATTTTTTGTAGCTTTAATTTTGCTTTAGTTGGAGTTAATCCGATATGTTTTCGAACGTTTGATAAAGTTGTCCCCCGAGGTCAATAAATAAATATTACGATTGTTATTAACTATCGTTCGGTAAACTTGAATACGCAAAAATTAAAGGTATTTTTCATTTTTGCATTCCACCTATTGTTAAAGAAGTTTTATTCAATATTTTTCAATTATTTCTTTTCTTTGAACATTCCTGTCGAGAAATAAAGAATGAAAAAATAAAACGGTACCGAGACAAAAAATTAATTCGCAGTAATCGAGGTTGTCCCTGGTTCTCATTGATCGCGGAGACGAATAGTAATTCGTACAAAAAAAAATTCGGCAACGAAGAAGAGAACCATCGCACTAAATTAATTCGAGTCGCGAATTCATATTATTAATTCCTTTAGAATTTGCTATACCGAAATTCCATAAAAATTGCTTTTTTCCTCGAAATTTCGTACAAAGAATTCGTAAACAAAAGTGATCCCACGAAAAATTCGAACGTAATCGTAAATACAAAATTGTATACGTCCTAAAAAAAATACCACCGTCTAATTAATTCCCTCTCTTCTTGTCTCCCGGCCTCCCATTTTTTTTACAAAAATCCCAAAATTACGAAAAGAAAAACCGTAAAATTCTTCGCGCGTGATGCAATTTCGTAATTGAATAATACACACTCTCGTCGCGTGTTCCGAAATTCACCGGTGCTAGAATTTATTGTTGAGTACCACGAGCTCGTATACGCCAAGCGTACCAAGAAGTCAAAGAGATTCCGTGGGTGAAAGAAGAAAGAAAACAAACAAAAAACAAAAAAAAAAAAAACACACACACGTCAAAGGAAAAAATTCAAGAGGTCGCGTACCACCGGCACTGGAAACGTAATGGCGTCGCGAGTGATCCACTCTCGTATACGCAGACTTATGTACAGTATTGAACTCTTGAAGGTCAATATACCTATGCACAAATTTTCTCGTCGATTGATACGTTCACGAGTAAGTAACGAATAGATCAACGCACTTTGTCCACGCGCGAAGAATCGTGTATTTTCGGGATTGAAAACGGTGACAGCGTGTCGCGAAGATCGAATGGCGGTTTAGTGCACCTGTTGCGAGTTCTAGAAGGCCTAACACGCCGCGAGATGGCGTTGATAGGTTTACTTTCTCGCGTATATACGTGCGGACGTATACGTATTTAACAATGTCCCCAAAGTTTCGTGTCTCGCTTAAACTCGTCAGTCGGGTCGGCTTGTCGAACTCGAGGGAAGCTTGTGACGTTAACGACGTTAGCGGGTGAAATTATAAATTTATTACTTACGACGTGAGAGACGATTACAAATTGACGCGAGTAAATTTTCTACTTTTGAGAATTAAAACTTCACTCGGTTTTATTCGATTCTCGACACAAAAAAAACAAAAATCGACGAGGAAAAATAGAAAATTTAATAAACGGAATAAAAAGTCAAATATTTATCGTTTAATTCCGTTAGTTGTAAACGTTTATAAAAATTGTTTATGAAATAAAATCGATGATTTATTTTGTCGACGAACGAGCTTCGCATATCGGAACTCGATTATAGAAGAAAAAAAAAGTTTAGCAAGGGTGAGAGAAATGGAATCGGTTCGAACGAGAATAGATCAGATCGTGCCGAGTAGTCATTTTTCACGCCACAAAAGTTCAAAACAAAAACAAACGAACCCCGCGTGTTTGCTTCTTCCGAGTCCGAAGGCTGATGCTAATTTTCCTGCACGAAGTATCGTTTGCATTCGTAAGCAACGACGAAGCTGCCGACGGAGCTGCGTAAATGACGACAGGGGTGCAGAACAAACAAGAATTATGTACGTTGCAGCATTGGCAGTGGTGTAGTGGCATGGAATTATAGAGACCGGAGTAAAAGAGAGAGCGAGGGAGGGAGAGAGAGAGAGAGAGAGGAGAGGGAAAATGGAGAAGGGGGTGGGGGAAGAGAATTAAATGGGTTGAGAGAAAGAGAACGATAGCAAAGGGAAATATGCATGCATATATTTTCAGATACTTTCCACACACGATATACCTACTATACATATACACATTCTTGAATATTTTCGAACGATTGACTCCGCGACAAGCCATGGCGAGATATCTCATGCTTTCGGTAAATTAAGTCATCGTCGCCGTTCTGAAAATACCGGAATTCGTGTAACCCGACACCGATCTATCTATATATTCTCGTTTGGTAGGATCCGCTACATTTCCTTCCGGGCTACTTATTTTTTCGAGAGTATTATATATTATCGGGGTTCAAAGATATATATATAATACTCGATCTCTCTCTCTCTCTCTCTCTCTTCCTACGAGAGAAAGGGAGCGAAATTTATATACATATATATATGCATATATTATCGCGGGCTAATGAGAGAGAAGAGATCTGAGATTAATGAAGTGTTTGAAACGTCGGTTAAAGTGATACTTGGAGTCGAGCGCCCGTAGGGGGTTTCCCCGTTGGCCAGTAAACGTTTTCTTACCGTTGAATAAAAATTAGCCGTTTGACTGTCTCGCGATATAAACTAAATGAGAATATTTTCTTCGTCGTCGGGATAAAACGATGCGACGAACGAATATTGGATATACTTCCGAAAACCCCCCACCTCCGATTGAGCTGTAATTTTGCACACTTATGTTTTGTGGCCTTCTGAGCACGAATATGAACATGAAAATTGGCGCAAATTTGATCTTCATATTAAAAATTCAAAAAAATAGATTTTGAAGGCGTTTTTCTATGTTATTTCAAGAACTACTGATTGGAGACTAAAATGTTTCCAACAAAAGTTGTAGATTATGTAAAAATACACATTTTATGTTGAAGACATTTTTTTGTACAACCAATTTTTTTCAAGCAAAACGGGATTCATTTAAAAATCTCGTTCTCGTGCTGGGGGGGGCTCCGCCCCCTCCACCCCCGCAGGGGCTCTGCCCCTTGGCCCCGCCGGGGGGTCCCCCCCCGGACCCCCCCGTGGGTGCGAGTTGTAAGTAGTTCCAGTACCCAACAGTTAGTTTCAGTTGAGACTCGTTCCAGTAGCCAACAATTCATCGACAAGTCAGGGAGATATAGATATACCGCGCATGCTAAAATCCAATTTTCAAAATTTAATTTCTCGGAAACTATTGGCACGCGCCAAAAATCCCTTTAGGGGTTGTCTTAGAACATCAAAAGGAAGGTCTGTGCAAATTTTCAAATCGATCGGAGGTGGGGGGTTTTCGGAAGTCCACCCCAATTTTTAACCAATGAGGAAATTTTTTAATCGGCCGAAACGTCGAAAATTTGTAAAAAGTATTCTTTTAGTCCATGATAATGATATATAAATTGACAATAATAATAATTCGTTAAATTAAAGTAAATTGCATTGTGGAAATAATAACGAGAGATTTCGTAAGAAAATACATACCCAAAGGTGAGCTAAGTCTGTCGGCGCTGCTGCTTACGATTGTACGAGTTGATCAGTAGCTTGGACGTGATCGATGTCGAAACGAATAATGCTCGAGGCAACATTGCGCGAAGGGAGATTTTTTTCGACTTCATCACTGCTTCGTTCGTGAACCACCGACAGTCGGAAAACATTTTTACGTTTGACCGTTATACGAGTTTCGACAACGTTGCGAAAATTGACGAATTTATTTTCCCGGCTTTCGTAAACGCGAATGACTTTACGTCGGTTTCCATAGTGTTTTACGTTTTCATTTGGCTTTGTTTTGATACGCGAGATTTCGATGGAAACTGGCGTTTCGAAGCCGTCGAGTCGAGAATGAGGCATTCAACGTTCGCGATTTGTATGTACATATGTACATTTAGACACGTACGTATACATATATTTATATATATATAGGCATTGAACTTTTAGCCGGTGTATACACGACACACCCGTTTGCATTTCGTAAAGAGACAATCGGACGTCTAAGCCTCTCGTAAATTCACGCACTTTCCGCCGAGCTTCATAATACGCGTCGCCACATGTTAAACGCGCGCGCGCGAAAAAAAAAACTTATCTCGTAAACACTTTACGACGCGGTGTGTCGCGAAAGTTTCGAGACACCACCCTTTTATAACGAACACAAAGTCAAGCGTGCGCAAATATCTTCACCGTCGTTTAGTCGCGTCGTCGAATTCACTACTGTCTCCGATGTGCAATCGCATCCCTCGTCCGAGTCCCATAACGAGAATATCCCGGTAGCACATAGCCGTAGGGAAGTTCATTATTCTTGCTCCATTGTTTATCGCCGAGAGTCGCTTTCTTTTGTCACTCGAACACCGTTAAAGTCTTTAACGCTCTTAGGTATTAACCCCCGGGTTGAGTTGACCGTCTGTTTATCTTTATCTTCTTTTCAATTTTTCATTTTTCTTTACGACCGGTGAAAAAACATGATGGCAAGGTATAAAAAAATACACTAATAACCACGAGCACCGCCGCGGCGCGACTGGAGTACCGCGATCCCCGTTTTCCCGTCTTATACATGAAAACTGGCACTTGCGCCCTTTTCACCTTCCCCCACTGCGGATATGTGCCGTCCGGAGCCTAAACTAGACTCGACACGTACTACTCGTACGTGACAAAGACGCGATACTCGGATCGGTTGTGTGAAAAATCGTGAATCCTATACAATGAGATATTCGAAACGACGTAATGTATCCGAGAGATTTATAACGTATCGGAAAGTTCGTCGCGATTACTAGGCCATTCAATAATCGTTTTACGTAATTCACACTTGACATAAAACGGATGCTTACAAGACACTTGTTTTGTTTCGAATCGCATATCTCTCGCATCGTCTCCCATCTTTATGACTCACACATTCTGATTGTTAATGGAGAATTCTTGCGATAAGTTCCGAATGAAATTTTGAGGTATCGACTGTTATAATGGGGGTTATAAACCATACACGTGTGGAAAAGGCACGACGGGTACTTTCATTTTTTTCATCGCGAGTGTTTATCCACATAAAATATACAATTACGTTTTTTAATTATGTTTATTATGCCTTATTATGATTTGTTTTTTCTCACTATCTCTTCATTTAGGTTTTTGTCAAATTATTCATTTATTCGACAAAATTCTTAATAAATCGTGTTCATATCGCAATTCCATAACTCAATAAAGCGCAAGCTTCCCCGCCATTTTTATTTTGACCACGCATGCTTACCCGCGGTCGTGTGTGTGTGTGTGTGTGTGGGTTGTTTATGTAGTTCACAAAATTGCCGAGAACGTCGTCACTTTCGCGTACGAGTGCTCACCGTGCTCACCTGCTCAGCTCAGTGTCTCAGTGTCTAGTTTTGTCTTGTTCGTCGAAGTGAATACACGTCGTTGTTTGTTATTTCGCGGGCGGTCTGATTTGTTGTCACTCGTCGACGAACAAATAATGCATATTTTCACACTACTATCGCGTTCGCGAGGTGTATTATCAAGGAAACAATGAATGGAGAAATCGGTTGTTCTATTATGTGCCGTGCGTGTATGAAAGTCGACGGTGTACTTTTGCCGATGTACGGGGATGACATGATAAGCAAGAAAAATTTGCCGGACAAACTCGCTGACCTTGCCTCCATTCAGGTAAATAACGAGTCGTATTAGTCACCATTGTTATCCTATGTAAGCATACAAAAGCATCGGAACAAAAAACAAACGCGCCAAATCAATACCACTTTATGAATCGTAATTTTGAGGTTAAAGCCGCGTATGGCAATGGATCAATGATACATTGCCCATCCTTCCCGTGTAAAACAAAACGGTATCTACATTACAGATCGACAAGTATGATGGACTGCCAAGTGTCCTGTGTGCAAAATGCGCCTATAGAACGGACGCCTTCCACGATTTCAAACTCCAGGTCCAGGCAACCGAGAAAAAGTTGCGCAAGATGTTTCAGTGCCCTAGCGTACGGAGTATTTCACCCAAAGTAAGTGCACGATATTTGAAACGATACGAAACATCAGCCGTCCATAATTAACATTCTACGATTCAACGTTTAATAATTTTTAATCTTTAATTAATTTAATAATTATCGATGTTTCCGTTTAATTCGCAACAAGTACTAACGAAATATATCGTTAGCAGCAAACCCGTATCTATTTTCCTAAAATTTTGGTTCATCGCTTTAATTACGATCTCCACGACATAAATAAAAATACTCTATACCCCGCATAAACCAAATTTAGCCGTAACCGTATCGCATTATCGCTTTCAGTACGAAGTCTCAAAAAATTCCGATAACGAAGAATATTCCACCATGGACGATACGATACGACTGGAATCGTACGAAACGACGGAAAAAGTCGCAATCGCTCGAGTCTCGAACAAAGAGAAGTTCGAAGAAGTCGACGCGAAGCCGACGTTGAAGGAGCGCGCGTGCGTAGAAACGAGCGTACTCGAGACGATAGATTTCACGGACGATCCAGATTGTCACAATGACGATCTCGCCGATCTGCCTAATCTTGATAACATTTTCATACCCGAAATAACGGACGAACGAGACGACGATACGCACGCCATTAAACACGAATTACCGGACGAGATTCAAGACATTTTACGTTCTCAAAATTTGAGTTACACGCTGTTGTACATCCCGACCGACGACGAGGATGATTCTCACGAGAATCAGCGTATCGTCGTAAACGACGATGACACAGCGAGGGAAACGAACGAACGAAACTGTATCGAGAGAATCTCGCGCGAAAAGGACAACGATGAAGAATTATCCGTTTTACCATTGGATTCTCGAAGCACGGAGGAAGCGAACGACGATGGTAAATGGAAAGGAGAAATTTCTTACAACATTGCCGAGACCATAAACGAGGAAGAATCAACGATTTCGAAAAATTATCGCTCTTGGGATAAAAGAACGAGTCCCGAAACGGAAGATGATTCCGAATCGGATTACTTCGTCGACCCGAAGGAAAATTTATTGGGTAGTCTCAACGATACGATATTACGAATAAAAGAGATTAAAATAAATGGTAAAAGTATGAATTATCAATGTACACTGTGTATGCAGAATTACGAAAAATTAACCGCCGTTCTCACTCACACGGTGGACAATCACGTGCCGAGTAGCGGTCCTTTCTTTTGCGTCATTTGCGAGAAAGATTGCGCGAGTCATCGCGATCTTAGATCTCACGTAAAGAGCCACAGTGGCAAATATCCTTATTCCTGTTTCATATGCAACAAGGCATATTCTATGAGGAGATATCTAAAAAGACACATGTCTTGTCACACGGATTTTCCACGACATCGTTGCCCGAAATGCGGCGAGAGATTCGGGAATAAGAGCGATCTCGAAACGCACGGGAGAAGTCACTTGCACAATGGCGCACCTTTCGCTTGCAGCCAATGTCCAAGATTTTTCAATCATAAGGGAAATTACAAGAGACATCTGATAAGTCATTTGGATCCTCACGGTCTTCATGTACCGAAATATCCTTGCTCGACGTGCGGCAAACGTTTTTTGAACAATCGCACTTTGGAGGTTCACACGAGGGTTCACACAGGGGAAAAGCCGTTTCAGTGCGACATCTGTAGCAGATCTTTCTCACAACAGGGCAATCTACTCAATCATTTGAGAATACACTTGAATCCAAGAAGTTACACTTGCGAGGTTTGCGGCAAACGTTTCAATCAACGCGCGACGCTCAGGGATCACAGTCTCTTACATACCGGTGAGAAGCCTTACGTCTGTAACGTTTGCGGCGTTGCTTTCACATTTAGCGCAGCTCTGAGACGACACATGTGGTCTCACGCTGCGGACAAACCATTCGGTTGCGAGATATGTAACGCTCGTTTCGTTGGTAAATACGACATTAAGAGGCACATGAAGATTCACACGGATCGACCGAGGATAAGACGAAGACGAAATCAATCGAGAAACGAGGAAGCTGGTACGGATAATTCCAGAAACGAGAACGCGATAAAAACGGACCAACTAATCGAGGAGGATGCTCGAACGATTTTTATCGAGCAGGTTCTTCTAACGGACGATTCTGGACAAATTGTGCAACAGGCTGAAAAGGAAGATGTAGACGTTCTTTTGAATTTAATAGAATACGATTAACGGGACCAATTTCTTACAAATCGATGGTTCGTCGTTACGATCGGTCGCGATGCGAAGAAATCGTATCATCGTTCGACACGGTGGCTTCGATTCGAGAATTACTATGTATTTTTCGCTCTTCGAATAAAGACTTGTATTTAGATACAACAAAATATATGTGTGAGAATTTTTTTCTTTACAGCAATTTCTACACAAGGAATTTTTGATTGATTGGCAATATCAGCGAATTTTAGCCAAAAGTCCGGCCGGAACAAACGCGAAGAAAAGATTTGATTCATTGTTAATAGATCTGTAGTAAAAAATGGCGTAATAAATATTTAATTGTTTATTGTTATATCTCGGCTACGCTATATCTATTTATTGCATCATTTTAGCCCAATGAATTTTTTTTCTTTTCTTTTTTAAACCTGCTCAATTTTGGCTCAAGAAAAATATAGTAAAAATGATAAATTATGTATTTCGCCGTATGAAACTACGATTTTATCACGAATTAATCAACTCTTTTACTATCGCAGTAAGAACACTGAAAAATAAAATTTCATTTCATTTTTTGTTCTCGCATTTCGATGGGCTTTCGGTTCGTATAATTCCGTTACTTTATTACTTCGCGAGAGTTTGATTTTTGTGGGTGAGGGAAGTCTGATGTTGATAAGGCTTAAATTTTATTGTCGGACGGTATCAGTTTGATATTTGCACAATATATTAACAATTATTATTTGTTTCTCGTCAACTCGATAAAAAAAAAGAAAATACACAAAATACTGATATAATATGTATATAAATATATATATACATATTTATATAGTAAATATTGTAGGACGCACTGGAGCCCGGCCCAGATCGAAGTCAATCGCAACAAAATATATATTTATATATGTATTTCTACTAATATATTTACTATATATGTATATGTATATATATATAATTTTTTATTGTTTTCATTTATTTATTCATCTACGTTTAATAATTATTTGTGCATAAGGTCACATCGACGCCCGATCTCACTTTATTTTTCATTAGTTTGCGAAACTCGTCGAGGCGCGTACACTTTTTCATCGTCTATTTTTTTTTTTTTTTTTTTCATGAACAACGCACCTCTCTCGTGCCCTCGTCAATGATAGAATCTAATCGAACCCATTCCCCAAGTACCAAAACAAAATTAAAACAAAAAGAAAAAAACGAAAATTATCGATAAACAAAATTTTCGTACTCGATCGTGATTTAAATGGCTGACAAACTTTTTATTTCCCTCCCCCTTAAACTCGCGTCACACATCGTTAGAAAACAAAATACCCGGATCGCAATCACAGTCAAGATGAAACGTGAGAACGGTACGCTGAAGTGTCCTGTATAGTCTAAAGAAAAGATTGAAGAAAAAAAAGAAAACAACAAATGAAACGCAAAAGAAAATGTACAATCGTGTTATCTGTGCGACCAGCCAGACATTCCGAGCTGCGTGACGTAAAAGAGATATTTTCTTTTATTTATAACACATGTACACATACATATATATCTATGTATATATGTAAATATATATATATACATAGATAAATGTGTGTGTGTGTGTGTGTGTATGTATACGTATAATAAATCGGTCTTTGTAACAACTATAATAATTAATAAGACTTAACGGGAGCTTAGAAAGAGAAGAAAGAAAAAAAAAATATATATATATGTATATTTATAAAATAAGGGCGTTAATCTCGTGAGATAGAGCGCGAGTCCATTCACCATTAAAACAAAAACAAAACAAAAACGAGCTTTGTCACGCTTTCGCGTTTTGGCCACTTTGTTCTCTTTCTCTTTAATTAAATATTTTTTTACGTCTTTTTATTACGTTTTTCCTTTATCTTCTTTATATTAACACGTATATCTTTGTATCGTTGATTTTATATTTGTCCGTTCGACTCGTCTTTGATCGTTAAACGATACGCATTTACACGCGCGCTTCTGCGCGAAAAGGCAGGCGACACCCATATGCAATATTATATATATATAACATGAAAGCGATTAATATTAATTGATAATAATAATAATAATAATAATAATGATTATACTGCGCCATCACTTTGCCACGAAGCAGCCTTGCCAGGGAGGATTCAAGAGACATTAGAAAAATGGAATGTGTTGCGTTTTGTTTTTATGGTACACGGATAACATGAATATCATTAAATTCGTAGTCGTTATATTTACAAGACTTACAAATCCATACCTAAGAGTAACGAAAAATTACTTAAAGAATGAAAAAAATAAAAACAAAAAAAAATAATAAAATAAAATAAAATTGATACAATCAATATCGCGCCTATCGCATTTTGAGCTCTCTCTCTCTCTCTCTCTCTCTCGATCGTCGCCGAAAATCGTCGCGCTCGTCCACACATCCCGGTCAACATTTTCGTATCGCGACAATTTTTCTCTTACGAGCGTCGCGAACGATTTGTTTTTTATCACTGTCGTTCCTTCGTCGATCTTGTCCTTTTTTTTCTTGATTTTTTCCAGTCTCTCTTTCGTTACGTCTTCCCTGGCCGAAATTAAAAGTACAATAGGTCGTCGTCGTGCTTTCGTACGTACTGTATGTATAAAAGTTTTTTTTTAGGGAGCGGAGGGAGAATCAAAGGCGAGATCGACGAATCTCTCTAACATTCGGACTTGTCCTCCTCGACGAGATGCTGAGTATCCTTGCCCGAGTCAACCGGTGTCGGATCCAATTCTCGTCTCTTGAGATGAATCTGAGGTGGTTCCTTGTGCTGAACGCTCGATGGTTTCATCTCGGCTGGTACTTCGTATATCGAGCTACCGCTCGTTCCATTGGTCGTCCCCGTTTCCATGTTGACCGCGTCGTACATCGGATTACTGAAGTCACGATTCTTATCGCCCACATCGCCAAGATTGTACTCGACATCGAGAGGTTCCTGCGTTGGAGCCCAATTTTTGTATTAATTATCGTATTTCGCGATATTCGATAGGTAATATTTTGTACTTACCATTCGTTCGTGCGCCGGACTACCGAACTCGACGTTACTACCCTGCCTGAACGAGACGCTTTGAGCACCTGTTAATCCACCGAGACCACCGGGTTTTCCGCTGTAAATCGAAAACATTCGGATTTAGCGGATTGAAATGGTAAATTTATTTTCAACGAGGAGATCCGTGCGTATTTAACGAGATCTTGTCGAATTTATATTTTGCGGAGGGAGATTGTAAATTTTCAAGTGTATTTAGGTGGATTAAACGGAGTTTTATAGAATTAATATCGTTCGGCAGGAATTATTGAAACTTTTTTTTGAGAAAATGAGATTTAATTTGATTTAGTTGGAATTCTGTAGAGGTGTAAAGAAATAATAATCTCAGGTATTATAATGAAAGGAATAAATAAAATGATCAACGGGAAAGAGATTTTTGAGGAATTAGGAAAACTCGAGGGTGGACCGAGGGTAGACAAATTTTTGGGGCAGTGTGAAATCTTTTCGAGCAAATAGAAATTCTTTTGTGTTGCACGAGTCAATATTGCATCTTCGAAGAATCTACGTTTATTTGGGAATGTTCTTTGCACTTGGAAACATTCACTCGCCTTTTTGAGATTAATAATAATAAATCGTCGAAGAATTTTAGTAATTATTAAAGTATATATGATTTATCTAACATTCTAGAATAAAGTTTCAAATAATTCAAAATCAAATATTTTTGTTCAATATCATTCAGGAATATTCTGTAAATTTTTCATGATAAAATATTGAGAAACAACACAGTACAAAAAAGTTGATTTTCCAAACTTTAAATTAAATTTCTCGAAACGACGTTTTCGTAATCGGTACCAGATATATTTTCGAATCTATCGATCCGAAATGAATGAAATTTTATAGAGTCAACTATTATTAAATAATACATTATTATTATTTAATAATACAAATTAATACTTTAGTTTTTTTATATAAAACAAAATTTATCAAATCGTCACATTTTTTTTCATTCTGCACTTTAAATGACTTTTTGACAAATTAATATTTTAAACATCGTCTATGACAAGAATGTCACTCATTCTTTGTTTTCAGCAGAATAATTATTATTCGAATAAGAAATCGTGTTTATGCGTTCATAAACACGTTTCAGGAGAAATTAAGCCAAGATCGCCATTTTCAATATTTTTACGTTACGTGACTTATTATTTTTAATGATTTCTCGAATTAAACTTTATTTTACGTATCGTGAAAAATATTGTATGTTTCTATTATTTCATAAAGGTCTAAATCTATTGATTCGCAAAATAAGATTAAGAATACGTATGTTTCAAAGTAAATACTCACAATGGTCGTTTCTTGAGTACCAAAATAACGGCAGCAGCAGCAAGAAGAACGAGTAGAGAAACGACGATCGGTATGACGATAGCGGCGGTGCTGTTGCCAGCTCGTGCCGATACGAGATTAATTTCGCAATGTTTTCCATGGTAATTGTCGAGACAAACGCAAACTAATTCACCCTCCAACGTAATGTCGCACTGACCACCATTTTCACAAGGGCACAATCTTGGTGCTGGTCTGGCCCTTTCGCCAGGTGCGTCGCAAAGTCGTTCGCTCGACAGACGACTGTGACCACCGACGCTGTCTGGACATAGACAATGATGACCGGCAGGTATAGCAACGCAGAGATGAGTGCAACGAACGGTTTTGCAAGGATCTCTGAGCGTCGTGTTGTATCTCAGAGGATGATAAACCTTGACTCCACCGGGTGAGGGAATATTCTTGACCATCGTCGTTGGTACACCGCGACCGAATTTATCCTGTTTGACGACTTCGCCCGTGAATTTGGTCGTCCAGTAAAGATTGTTCTCGAAAACATCGAGAGAAACCGGATGTTGCAATTGTTCGCCTTGTAGAACGATTTTGCGATTGGAACCATCGTGCTCGATCGACTCGATTGTGTTGAGTTTACTGTCGGTCCAATAAATCGTGTGGTCCATAGAATAATCGATCGCCAAAGCCGATGGTTTTCCCAATTTTTCATCGACCAATAATTTTCTCTTGCTACCGTCCATCCACGATATTTCTATTTTCGGCTGGCTGCTCGCGTCTGCCCATACCAAACGTCCTAGTTGAGGATCGAGCGCGATTGCCGTTGGATTTTCCAGGCCCAGTGTCAATAGACTTCTTCTATAACGTCCGTCGGATTTTGAGACCATTATACGACCGTACGGTCTCGTACCCGTTGGGTCGATCTCGGTCCAGTAAAGATTGTTCGAGATCCAATCCACTGCTAAGCTCGTTAGTGTCGAATCACCTGTTAAAAAAAAAAAACCTCACGTTGATTAGTTTCGTCTCGAATATTGTACTCGATCAAAAATCCAAAGTCAGTCGAAAAGAAATTTTGTACGTTGTTTGGATAAAATTTAAATTTCAATGAAAAAGACAATTAATGTATTGTTCTACCATCAGATCATTAGAATTCGATGAATCGATTTCTTTGATCTTTGAAAACTCGTTATTACATTAAAAGAAATTTCATCTAATTTGACTTTCAAAAACAGCACATTCTTCGTCCGACGCTATCGTAAGGAAGATGTATTACATCATACGCTGATAATGTTCTTTTTACTTCGATAAAATGAAAATAAAATAAATAATCGCTCGAATGATGAAAAAGAAAAATTGTCCAAGCTTCTCATTCGCATACTTACTGTTCATTTCGAGATCTTGAGCGTATCCTGTCTTGGCCTCGCCATTCTGAGCGTTCACCATGTAAGATCGTTTGATCGTGTTGTCGTAGGCATCGATCCAGTATACGTATTCCGTCTTGGGATCGAAATCTAACGCGCGTACTCTCTTCTCGTCAGCAACGACACCGAGTTGTTCGGCATAATTGAGGGAATAGGCACGTATTTCCGGTCCATTGGAGAAAACAACGAGAGCTTTATCATCGATGACGCGACAGACGCCGCTCTCGCTGTCGACCAATTGAAATCCATCCCGACAGGAGCAAGAATATCCACCCTTGATATTTGTACAGAGCTGAGTGCAGTGATGTGCTCCCGTCACACATTCGTCCATGTCCTCGCAATGTTTGTTGTTATCTCGTGATATTATGTAGCCCGGATAACAAACGCATATGTAGCCGCTGTCCGTTACGTTCTGACAATAGTGCGAACATCCACCCTTGTGAAGATCCTTGCAATGTTTGAACGGATCTGCAAAAGAGAAATATTTCGTTTTTTAAACACGTTCGAATAAGAAAATTCGTCGTTGGACGTTGTTTTGTTTTATTCGACTCGTACAGTACAGATTTTTTAAAAATTCCTTGTTTCTATGAAAATATAAAAATTTCTAAACTTTCCAAATTTATAAGTTTGACAATTTGAAAATTACAACTGAAGGTTTTGGAAAATATTCGAATTTCACTCACGACAACCAAGCTCGTCCGATTCGTCGCCGCAATCGTCCGAGAAATCGCAAACCTTTGTGCGGTCGATGCATTTTTTATTGGCACACTGATATTCCTTTATCGGATCACAAGGATGAATTCTCGTGAAACACATCGTAAGATTGTTCTCGTCGGATCCGTCGCCGCAATTGTCGATACCGTCGCAGAGTTGATATCTCGGTATGCAACGGTGATTGGCACACTGGAATCTTCGGACCGCGTCGCACGTGAAATTAGCTGAAAGACGAAATTTGGAAAAAATAAGTAAAATTAAAAATTCGTCGATGATAGTAATAATTAAATAATCGAACCAAAAATTGAACGAAAACGTTGAAACCTGATTTATTCAAAGGAACGATTAAAGACCGTAAATAGCAATTTAACGAAATAAAAATTAAGAAGTTGAAAATTTAATCAAAATTAAATCAGTCATGATTGAGAAAAGACGAATAGTAAAATTACACCAAGAGAATGAAAATTAAATATGAAACAAAAAGAATTGGTTTCAAATAAACTCACCGCACATGACTGGATTTTCGTCAGACGCATCGCTGCAATCGTCGCTACCATCGCAACGATCGGACAGTGATACGCAGAGATTGTTGTCGCACTGGAAACGCGATTGGGGACAGTAACGTCCGTCCGGATATCTGGGTGGGCATCCAATCTCGTCACTGGCATCACGGCAGTCTCGTGCACCGTCGCATCGTAGAAACGAGGCGATGCAATGACCGCTCGCACATTGGAAAGCATCGCTCTGTAAAATAAAAATGAAAAATCTCATAAAGATCGGCATACGAGAAAATTGCGAAAATGTAAATGAAAAATTAACATTAGACACACAAAGAGCTCCGTTCCAAATTTCCTAACGTACAAATTCAACGATAACGAAAATTTGTCATTCATACAAATATTTTAATTTTATACTGATTTTATTCCGATTATATTTTCATATTATGTTGACGTAATTTAAAAAAAAATGTCTATATTTTTCTTTGAAACATTATCGACCTGGAAAAAATATGTTTTTCACGATTACTCACTTTACACACGAAAGTGTGACAGCCAATTTCGTCGCTATTGTCGCCGCAGTCATCCTCGTTATCGCATCTCCATCTCGACGCGATGCACTTGCCATTGCCGCAACGATATTCCGATTCTGAGCATGCTCGATATTTGCCTTTGCACATCGTCTCACCCTCGTCACTTCCGTCGCCGCAATCATCGGCAAAATCGCACAGCCATTGGTTCGGCACGCATCTGTTGTTTCCACATTTGAACTCGGTCTCGGGGTCGCACTTCGGGCAACTCTCCGGCAATTCGTCGGAACGATCTCGGCAATCGTCCTTACCATCGCAGAACAACCATTTTGGTATGCAACGATAATTCGCGTGACCCGGACAACGTTGCCATCCTGTCGTGCAATTTCTCTGACGACATATGTACGCCGGCTCGTCGCTGTCGTCACCGCAATCGTTGTCGAAATCGCACATCCACAATTTTGGTATACACTTGCCGTTCGTACAACTGAACTCTTTGTTGACGTCGCACGTTCGATTGTCTAAAAAAAATTACAAATACGTTTACGAAAAAAATTCTTTATGGAGAAAAAATCATCAATCGCGCATTTTTATTAATTTACACGGTGAAAAGTTTCGAGATCTGTAAAATAGTTAGGCTTCTGCACAAATAACCCCCAAAAAAGTCTAAATACTCTGAAAAAAAAATATTTCAGTTGAAAGAGAACTTTCCTATCTGCATTTTTTTCTTTTTTTTTTCGATTACACAATTTTGCGTCGTTTCAAGAGAAAATGTTGGACCTATTTTTCTTCAAACAATATCATCGAAGTTACCTCGGGGTAAAATAGAGTTAAACAAAAATCCAATTCCATTTTTTTTCAAATCAATTGATAATTGTTTTAGATATTCAGAGAAACAAAATATCATTCATATTTGCGTTCGGATATTTTCGACTCGAAGCAAACGAATTTCATCGTTTACCGAAGATTTTAAAAAGCAGATGCAAAATTTTTCGAAGCTCACGGACAAATTATATTGCTTTTTTTCTTTCAAACAATCGACGATAACTTTGACCGATCGTTATCGATAACGAAGCGAAAGTACTACTTACGACAAATCGCAGGATCCTCGTCACTACCGTCCTTGCAATCGGCGTCACCGTCGCACTTCCACGAAGCGTGAATGCACCGTCCGTTGGATTTGCATTTGAACTCGAGCTCGGGACACTCGAGGGAGCAATTCTTCTCGTCGCTGTTGTCCCCGCAGTCGTCACCGCCGTCGCACACGGTAACGCTCGGTGTGCAATTGCCGTTTGCACACTGGAACGCACCGGGACGACATACTCGTGCCGGACACTCGGACGACTCGTCCGTTCCATCCTTGCAATCTTTCTCACCGTCGCATCTACGAAACGAATGAAATTAATCGTACGCGTAACAAAACAAAATTTGTACATGGAAAATACAAAACAAATTCTAGAGCGATTCGTTTGAGATTAAAGTTAAAATAATTTTTGTTTAAACTAACTTCCAAAACCATGGAATGCATTTCTCCTCGGGTGGACCGCAACGATGTTGTCCCTCGGTGCAATTGGCGACGCAAGTTTTTCCATCCTTGTCGAGACTGAATTGATTCGGACACATACATTTGTACGAAGTTACGCCTGGTTGACCGTATCCCTCGAGTAGATAAGAACTCGCTGGTGGGGCGATTAGACAGAGATGAGAACATCCACCGTTATTCTCGGCACAAGGATTCGTGTAAGGAAGTTGTCTCATGGGATGATATGCGTGTATATCGTAAGGGCGATGAGTCGTGTTTCGCAATATTTTCAGATTTTCGCCGGAAAATTTGTCCGCTTTGCTGATCGCCTTGAGATTCCAATCGGTCCAATATATCGAATCGTCGAATACGGTTATCGCGAAGACGTGAGGTACCGAAGCACCCGAGAGTACTATGCGACGATTGTGTCCCTCGAGATCGGCAAATGCGATGTAATCGAGATGAGCATCGGCCCAGAATATTTTGTCCGTGAAGTAATCGATGGTTAGAGCATTCGGCCATGCTATGTCATCGTCCCAATTGAGAATTTGCGTCAAATTGCTACCGTCCATACCCATTTTTCCGATATAAGCCTAAAAAGATAAAGGATTTTTTTGTTTATTTAAAAAAATTTAATTATATCCAACGGTGTAAAAATTATTTTTTATTCTTTAGTAATTACGAGATTATTTTGTGTTTCAATCGACAATATCGAGATTGTGAGTTTCTCGTTTACGACGACGATGAATAATTTTGAATGAAATTGAACATTGTTTCCTTTGATCAAATCGTCGACGATCGATTACCTGAAGGTGCCAGGAAGTGAAGTATAAATATCCTGTGCCCGGATGAACGACAATGGCACGGGGATCTGCTATACCACTTTGTAGGGTCTTTCTGTTTGAACCATCGAGTTCGGAAACGTCCAAATGCTTGGCGTGCCTGTCGAGCCAGTAGAGTTTACGAGCTACCCAATCGATCGCTATGCCCTCCAAACCCAAGCTATCGTGACGTATGACAGCTTCTTTCTCGCCTCCTGCCAATGGAGCTCTGTGCGACGAATACAAAATTTCATAAAGTTCATACTAGTGGAAAGAATGAAAATTTAATTTTTTACCAAATATCCAACGTTAAAATTAAAATACAATTTTTGTTGTTCAAATCATTTAATAAATTCATCATTCGCCACTCTTTACTTCTTAATTCAGATCAATTTTTATCCATAATTGATTTTCTAATTCAACGCTGATATTTCGAACGAGCATTGCTAATTAAAACTTGATTTTTTCACATATCGTCATTTACATTGTTTTCAATTTATAACGGATTAATGAATTGTTTTCTATTCACAATTTGTAAGACAGTAAATTTTTTCATCAAATGTTAGTATTTGTAATCATGCGTTCCCGACCAAATGACTGTTAGCGTAAATCATTTTTCGAAAAATGCAGAAATTTGCAATCCCCACTTTTTAATGCACGTTTTGTCAAATTGGTAATTTAAAAAAATCGTCGATTTTCCGATACAATGTATATGAAAATTTTCCTAAAATTGTGTTTATAATTACCTGTAAATCATTTTGGCAGAAACGTCGCAGAAATACAACGTCTCCGTCGCGTAATCGGCATCGAGAGCAACGACGTTTATCAGATCCTGATGCATGAGACTGTAGCGTTTCGCGTCGGTCGACATATTTCTCACGTAATACTTGTTGGTAAATACGATCCACGGCTCGATATTGTCGCGACGTTTGCAGGTATGCTCGTCGGCAGCGCGTTCGTACCAGCGCTCGTTGCATTTGCAATAATAACCACCTGGTGTATTCTCGCACTGTTGACTGCAAACTTGCGGCGTCTCGATACACTCGTCAACGTCCGCGCAAGCTTTTCCATCATCGAGCAATTTGTAACCGGGATTGCACTCGCAGTAATAACTCGCGGGAGTATTGACACAACGATGACCGCATTGATTGAGCTCGACGCGTGCACATTCGTCGACGTTACAGTGAGCCGGCTCGTCGCTATCGTCCGTACAATCCGACTCTTTGTTGCACACCAATTGTTGATCGATGCAAGCTCCGTTAGCGCATTGAAACTCGCTCGGATTTGGACACGTGTTATTCTTTCCTTTGCCAGCTGTGGATCCAATTTAATTTCAAGATTAATTGGTCGCTCGAAAAAATTATAAAAAGTTGATTGAAATAATTAAGAATGAAATCAGAGAATAGTATTAAATTTGATTAATATTAGTGTGCAGAATTTTAGATTAGATTTTCTATGTGATTTCTTGTCTTTCGAAGAAATGAGAAAAATTATTCAACGCGATTTTTCAAAAATCGAACAATAATCATGATTTTAATTAATGTTCATACGACAAATTAGCATTGAAATTTGTCTTGATTTATTAGTGATCGAATCAATCAGATATCGAAGTATTTTTCATCGAATATTCGTCTCAATAAATTGATTTGTAATCCGTTGAATTTTTCGTTAATTTATTTCAATTAAAACGATTAAATTAATTGAAATTGAATATTAATTATTAATCAAAATTGAAGATAATTAAATTAAATTGTATGATCGACTCACGGCATCCAACTTCGTCGGATCGATCGCCACAGTCGTCCTGACCGTCGCAGTGAAATTGTTTTCTAATACACTTGAAATTTTGACAAGTGAATTCCTGCGAGGTACACGCTTTGTACTGAGAATTGCAGAATTTGCCCTCGTCACTCCCGTCGCCACAGTCGTTGTCGTGGTCGCACAGCCAATTGCGATTTAGACAACGTCCGTTGTTGCACGTAAATTGATTATCCGCGCAGGGTATCGCGGGCGGACAGTGATGAAGCGTCACGTTTTCGTCGGCACCGTCCACACAATCGGGATCACCGTCGCACAGCCATTTCTTGGGTATACACTGAGCTCGACTCCAGACTTTGTTAGCCGTGCATGTAAATTCTGTCTCTTCGTCGCATTTACGGTCATCTAAAATAAAAATCCGACGAAAATGAATATAATGTTGTTTCGTTCGTTTTTCAATTATGAAAATATATTTCGTAAGTCGATCAATTTATAAAATGGCGTTTATCGAAATATATGTTATTTTATAAATATTGTTTCCTTACTTTTTCAAACATTGATCACATTTATATTTTTGAAAATTATTTTATTCAAACTCTATTTGACAATAAATTTCTTGATTTTCAAACGAAATTGTATTTTATCGTATAAAATTTAGCTTTCGAGTTTTTGATATTTGGATTAAATTTGTGTTTTTTGTTTAATTATCGCGTTTAAAAATCGCATACGTATCAATTGAGATAAATATTTATTAATTAACGTTCACGCAACGAAATACTTACTGCATTGATGACGCTCGTCCTCGTCCGAATTGTCGAGACAATCGTTGTCGCCGTCGCATATATAAATTCTGGGTATACAATTGCCGTTGTCGCAAGTGAACAAATCGCCGAAGCACGTGCGTCCCTCGGACTGACAGTAGCCGGGTGGTTCGTCACTTCCGTCGAGACAGTCGTCGTCACCGTCGCAGTACCACGTTGCCGGTATACAACGACGATTCGGACAACGAAAACTATTTGGCGGACACGTGCGTTGAGCGCAATGCAGAGGATCCTCGTCGCTGTTATCACCGCAATCGTTGTCACCGTCGCAAAGCCAATAAGGCTCGACGCAAATGTTCGTCGTCTGGCACTGAAGATGATTGGGCGGACACGTTTTATTTCTCGAACAACGCTCGATGGTCTCGTCCGAGGTGACGTTATCTTTGCAGTCGTTGACCCCGTTGCATACCTGATGGTGAAAAAAGGAATTATTTCGAGCCTTCGACATTAATTTTGATCGATACGGGAATATATATATATACCGTCAATTTTAGAGCTGAGTGGAAAAATCCGTGGAAAGCGAAAAATTTATGTTTCTTTTATTTATTATCGATAATTGTTTCGATTATTATCGAATCGGATTAAATATATTTCTGGCATTTATAAAAGATACTAAGAGAGAAAAAGCATTGAAATGAATACTTTGTACAATTGGAATGGGAAATTATAGAGAAGACGTATTTCGAATAACATTCATATAAAATATTAATCTCAAAGTAATAAAAAGTGATAAACTTTTGCGAAATATATGAATACGAATAATGTTCATCATTTATTCAAAGAAAGGTGAAAAGAAAGTTTATCTTGCAACGTCAGACAGACTTTTATCCAATTGTCGTAGGATCCATTTCCATTATTTTCTCGTTGCCTACCTGAGCTTGTGGTATGCATCGATAGTTGGCACAGGTGAATTCGCCAGCAGCGCAAGGTGGATAGACGCATCCCTCTTCGTCACTGTCGTCTCTGCAGTCGTTCTCATGATCGCACTTCCACGTTTTGAAGATGCAACGGCCGTTGTTACACCGAAATTCGTTCGGACTGCACGAATGATAAGCACAATATTTCATGTCCTCGTCCGTTTTATCGCCGCAATCGTCGTCACCGTCGCAGGCCCACATTCTCGAGATACATCTGCCGTTACGACAAGCGAATCGATCCGAATCACAGGTGACGTTTTTCGGCACGCACATGCGATCCTCGTTGACCAATCGGCTCTTATCGTCGCACTTGCATTCGGCGGTTCCCTTGGGACCCGGATGGCAGGATTGATCGCAACCGCCGTTGCTGATCTTGCAAGGATTGACCGTACAACGTTGCCGATCGGGCGAGAAGACGTGAAGATCGCGTGGAGAATCCTCGAGACGTTTGACCAACTCGACCTTGTCGGCACCGGTATACTTTTCGGCTCTGTAGACACCTCGTAATTGAAGATCGGTCCAGTAAATGTGTTCTCTGAAGACCGTTATGGCGAATGGATAAATCGTCGCGCTGACGAGTACCTCCCGATTATTTCCCTCGAGATCGGAACGTTCGATCTTTTCCCTGACGGCGTCGGTCCAGTAGAGCATACGATCGTCATAATCGATCGCCAATCCGCTCGGTTGCGACAGATTCTTGTCGATAATTGCCTTTTTCAACGATCCCGCCATTGTCGTGCGGAAAATCTTTCCTGAAGTGCCGAAACGGCCCCAATCGGTGAAGTAGAGGTAGCCGAAGCAAGGATCGACGACGATGGCCCTAGGACGATCTACTCGCGCGATCATAACGAGGTCCGAGCCGTCGATGTTCATCGCGTAGATGCTGTTGTTCGAAGAATCCGTCCAGTATACCTTCTTCTGGGTCCAGTCGTACGAAATTCCTTCCGGGTTAATGCCCTTACTGACCAGAGTGGTGACGTCCGTCGCCGATGGATTTTCGGCGGACATCCACGCGATTTTCGCCCACGGTCTTATCTGGGTGAAGAGCAATTTTTTATCCTCGTAATCGAAATCGACACCGACGACGTTGGTGAGATTGCCAACAGGCTTGAACGGCACGTTGGTCGACTGAGGATCGAGATTGATCGCTCTTATTTCGGTTCTCGTAGCAAAAACGAGATATTCGGCAACGTTCTCACATTTACGGCGGTCCGCGGAAAGTTTACCGGTCGCGCACTCGCACCTTGGATCCGATTCCGATGGATAAGCGAAGCAGAGCTGTTCGCAACCGCCATTCGGCATTTTCGCGCAGGGATTGGTATCGTCGGTCGGCTGACTGTTTTTATCGTAGATCGCTATGTCACGGAGTTTCGGCAGATTTGTACGTAATTGCGTCGGTAGACTTATGTTTCCGGGCAACTTGCTGGCTTTGAAGATCGTCATGAGATTTCGGTCGACCCAGTAAACTTCGGAGCCGAATACCGCCACTCCCATAGGATTGGGAAGATTGCGCCGTATCACCTGTTGGTTACCACCCGACCAGGACACCTTTTGTATCATGTCGAGCTTCGAATCGACCCAGTACACGTCGTGGGTCAACGGATCGATCGTTATGTCACGCGGTGTGCTAATTCCAGACGTCACCATCGGTGTCCAATTGCTGCCGTCCAAATTCGCCTTGCCGATTCGTGGGTATTGTCCGTAATCGATCCAATACAGCATCCTCTTGATCGGATTTACGGCCAGTTCTCTTGGCGTGTCCGCAGTCGTTTTTACCAAAACTTTCCTGTTGCTACCATCGAGATGACAAACCTCGACGTAATTATCGTGTGGGAATACGTTTGAGAAATAAAGATTCCCGGCGATCCAGTCGATCGTCAAACCCCGAATGCCGTTCGAGCCAATTCCGTATTTGATAACAGGCTGGAGTTCCGTTCCGTTCGGCCGTATGCGGAATATTCCATTCCACTCGCCACGATTGAATTCCACCCAATAAATCCAATTTGCCGCGTAATGAACGTCGACGTGAAGGATGTGATGTCCTGTGCCACTGATAGGCACCATCGCTTCTTTCGCATCCTCGAGACTGTAACCGCGCGCTACGTCCAATTGCGATACAACGGCGAACGTCTTGAACGGCTCGCACTTGTTGTCGGTCGTTTTCTTGTACTCCATTCCGCAAGCGCACACTCGTGTGCCGCCTGCCGCTGGAAGACAAAGTTGTTCACAACCGCCGTTATCGTAGAGACACCTATGCGATCCACTCAGTCGTTTCTTATAAATCACCATGGTTTTCAAGGTCGAATCGTTGTCGATGATCGTAACGGGATTCTTACCGTCCGGCAAATCGACTCTCTCGATCTTGTCGTATTTCGAATCGAGATAATATAATTTAGAGTCGTGTACGGCAAGTGCTTTCGGCAACGCGATACTGTTCACCTCGGACAGTATCGTTCTTATATTTTGACCGTCGGTCGTCATACTTTTGATAAAACTGGGAAATTGCGAGCTGAAGTAGATCATATTGTGCGGTATATCGATGGTTATCGCCTCGGGCATACTGACGTTCTCGACTAGAATCAGAGAATTCGTACCGTCCATGTTGACACGCGCTATTTTCACGGGCACTCCAAAACCCCCCTCGTCTATCCAGAAGATGTGACCCTCGATAGGATCGAGGCACATTGCTTTCGGTTTCGCTACGGAAGTACGATTTCCATCATTGGCCAGTATGATCGATCGATAATGCGTATCACCGTCGATCTTGATCGCTTCGATGTTAGAGGCGTATTTGTTTCCGATGAACAAATTTCGGCCTAGCCAGTCGAACGCCATTGTCGATGGTGCACCAACGATTCCCGTGTCTCCTGCCGCATTTGGAAATTCCACTCTATTCACGCCCAGGTAAAATATCGTGTAAATCGTGCCGTTCTCGTCGTCACCATCTTTCTGCTGCAGCCAGTAGATCATACGATCGCGTCGATCGTAGTCAATGACCATACCACCCTCGATACCGACTACGGGCCACATATAACCGGTTCTGCTGTCGCTCGGTGTCAGAGGAACGTCGACCATCTGCGATCCTCGAATTACCATCAGATAAGGCGTTTCGTCCTCGACGCAACGACCATTCGTCAATAATTTCCATCCGGCGAAACATTTGCAACTGTAGCCCTGAGAATTACTCGGTGAGAGCAAACAGACGTGTTCGCACGAGGCGTTCGCGCAAGGATTAGGTGTGATTTCCTGAAGAATCGGATGATTCACGTGGATCGAGAGCGGTTGTGATATTAGATGGGAAACAACCGTCTGATTACTGCCATGGAACTTGTGAGCTGCGAGTACCCTGTTCAATTGTCTGTCTGTCCAGTACATCGTATCCTCGAACAGAGTCAGAGAATGCGGATGAAGGAGATAGTGGGAGCTGGCGAGTACCTGAATCCTTCCGGTTCCGTCGTACAGACAGGTGTCGATAAAATCGAGTTTGCTGTCAGCGAAGTATACTCTCTTGTTGGCAATATCCAGGGCCAGGCCATTTGGCCAGTATATCTTGGTGCTTATGATCGTCGAACGACTAGTTCCATCCATACCGATTCTCTCGATACGTGGATTTTCACCCCAATCGGTCCAGAACAACCAGCGAGCCTTTGGTCCCGGATCGAGGCACATACCACGCGGTTGCGTTATATTCTCCTTGACCAAAACCATTCTGTTCTCTCCAGTTTCTTCAGCGACCTCGATCGTATTGAGCTTGGAATCGAGCCAGTAGAGCTTCTTGTTGATCCAATCGTAAGCGAGACCCTCGACGAGATCGATACCGGTCGACACGACGTCCTGCGGTTCGCCACCTCTCTCTAAACGCGAGATCTTCTTCAGTTTCATGTCCGACCAGAAAATTGTCCCAGTGTGCATGTTGCTCGCCGTAGCAACGACGTTCTCCACGTTTATCGGCACTCTCTCCAGCGCCTGATCCTGCAGATCGGCAACGAGAATCGTATGTCTGTTCGATATTATGAGGAAAGCCGCACTGTGGTTGTAAGCTTTGCACGTGCGATTGTCCAATTCGAGGGTGTAACCTTCGACACAGCTGCAAGCGAAACTACCCTTTGTATTCGTACAAGTCTGAGAACAGCGACCGGGTGGTTCGCACTCGTTCAAGTCCTGGCACGTGTAACGATCGCTGGACAATTCTTCGCCTTCGGGACATATGCACTGCGCGCCCATCGGTGTCTTTATGCACTCGTTGCTGCACAGACCGGTACGATGCGTGCACTCGGCAAGATCGCAACCGAGACCCTCGTCGGCACCGTTCGGACAATCCTCTTTTCCGTCGCAAACGTTCGTTATGTTGATGCAACGATCGGTAACGTTGGGACACTTCCATTGATGGGAATCGCATTTGAACGGCGGTGGTCCGCAAGCGTGCAAGAGCGGATCCTCGTCAGAACCGTCGCTACAATCCTCCTTACCGTCGCATATGTACGTCTTAAAGATGCACGATTTATCGGCCGGATATTTGCACTTGAAGTAACCCGGTTCGCACTCCTCGCTCGGTTGCAAACACGTTTCTGGCTCGTCCGATTTGTCCTGACAGTCGTGCATGTGGTCGCAGTACCAGTTCTTCGGTATGCAAACACCTGTACTGACGCATTGGAACTGCGTATCCGGATTGCACTGATCGGGCGCGAGTGACGGACAACCGATCTCGTCGCTTCCATCGTTGCAGTCCGAGAGACCGTCGCACTTGTAACTGTCGACTATGCAGGCTTTGCGATCGTGACAAGTGAATTGCGTACTGAGACAAGTGACCGGTGGACAGTCCTTCTCGTCCTGAAGATCGAAACAATCGTTATCACCGTCGCAGACCCAGGACTGCGGTATGCAATTCCCGGATTTCGGGCACGTGAATTGAAAGTAAGCGCACGTCTTGACCGCGCAGAAAACACCCTCGTCCGAACTATCGCCACAGTCGTTCTCCGAGTCGCACTTCCAAGAAGCCGGGATACAACGGTTATTGTCGCAAGCGAATTGACTCGCGCTACAAGTTACATTGGGACAACCAGCCTCGTCGCTATAATCACCGCAATCGTTTTCAAAATCGCAACGGAAATTCGCCGACACGCATCGACCCGATTTACACTGGAACTCGTTCGGGCCGCACGTAGGTTTCGTGCAATTTTGCATCTCGTCGCTATTATCCAGACAATCGTCGTCACCGTCACAGACCCAAGATTGCGGCACGCAGCGTTGATTCGCGCACGTAAAGTCCCAGGTGTTCGGGCAAGCTTGAACCGGTGGTTCGGAAACCGGATCGGACGTACAAGTACCATCGCCACGAGTCATTCTTTCGCCGTACGGACATCCACACACGTGGGACAATCGTTGTCCACCGAAACGATTCGTTGTGTTCTGCGGTATCGCGAAGCACAGTTTCTCGCAACCACCGTTGTTTATCGAGCACGGATGTTCGGTAGTAGGTGCTTGTATGTCTCGACTGAATACCTTGACGCCGTACAGCCGATTGGTTGCCGGTTCACGGACCAAAATACTCTCTTGTTCGCCCGTTTCTTTGTGAAGACGTATTATAGCGTCGAGCCTCCAATCCGTTATATACATCCATTGTTCGTGTATAGCGATAGAGAACGGATGTCGTATCAGTCGTGAATTGACCGTTCTGACGTCACCACCGTCGAGATTCGCGTGCTGTACGTGATCGAGAAGAGCGTCGCACCAGTATAGCCGATCTTTCGTAAAATCGATCGCGAGACCATTCGGCCAACCGAGGGTCAGATTCTTGAACACCACTAGATTGGAACCATCGGACTGGGCTCTGCTGATATTAGCCGGACGATCCCACTCGGAGAAAAATATGTAGCCGTGATTCGGATGAATGACGATCGCTCTAGGTCTCTTGAGGTTCTTCAGTAGCGTTCTACGGTAAGTTACGTTTCGCGTGCTCAAAACATTGAGGGTACCCTTGCGAGAGTCGATGTAATAGAGATTCTTAGCTGCCCAATCGACGGCAAGTCCCTCGACTCCCTCGTTCTGACTGGCCAGTACGATTTCTCGACCCGTGCCGTTTTGATGAACTCGATAAATAACATCCTGCAGTACGTCGCTGTAATAAATGTATTGATCGTGCGCGTCGTAATCGAGCCCGACGAATCTTGCTCTCCTCGATACAACCGGTAGTATCGCGTCGCTGAAACCTTCCACGACCGGATCGAGAACGCGTCCTTTGATGAAACGCTGCTGCGAATACATCAAAAATTCTTGTACGAGATTGCAATTACGCAAATCCATGGATAAACGCCAACCGATGTTGCACGCGCAACGATAACCGAGACCGGTCTCGCGACCGCCGGCCGCGGTCACGATACACATGTGCTGACAACCACCGTTGTTATTTCCGCACGGATTTTTCACGGTTCCGGCCATTTGTGCCAACGGATGAAGTACCTTTACGGCTTTAGCGTCGCGTACCTTGAATACCGTCGTTATCGAATATTCGCCCTCGGTCTTGTCCATACTCAGCAGCGATTGTTTCGTCATGTCCGACCAGTAAACACGATTTTCGAATACAGCGAGTCTGACCGGTGCCGGAAGCTGCAATCCACGAAGCACCATAACTCTCTTTCCACCATTGTAATCAGCGGTTTCGATGTAATCGAGCAACGAGTCGCACCAGTAAATTCTCTTCGCTGCTATGTCGACCGTCACACCAACGACGTTGTAAGCTGCCTCGGAAACCACCGGAAACGTCGACGTTCCGTCCATGTTCGCACGTAAGATTTGCTTGCTGTCCGCAATGAACATAAGACCTACCGTAGGATCGAGGGCAATGTCCGTCGGGTTTGTTAGATTCGAGTCGAGCGCTATTCCGTGATAACGTCCATCGAGCTCGAAGACGTCGATTTTTTGCACCATTGAGTCTACGACGTAGAGTTTCATGCCGATAAAATCGATCGCTATCGAGACCGGCGACCATGCACCGGGCAACGATATGTCGACGTCCGGACCGCTGTCGCGTGGATGTTTCGCCAATGACTGAGAATGTATCCTTCGCGTTTTTACGTCGCTCCAATACAACACACCCTCCGTGTACAAATAATCTATTCCACTCGCTCCCGTTGTATTCGCTATTATCTGATGATTTTCGCCCGTTGGATCCAATTGCCAAATCGCACTACCCTGTGCCAGTAAGAGCTCCATCGCTGGTGCACTTCCAGCGAGACACTTGTTTCTTCCGTGCAATTGGTAACCGGGAGCGCACGAACATTTGTACGAACCATCAGTATTCTCGCAGAGCTGCTCGCAAAAACCCCACTGCGAACATTCGTCTCGATCTGGGTGTTGGAAAAAATTCATCAAATTAATTATAATGCGATTTCACAAAACTATGAGGAAGAAAGTGATACGATGATTTTTTTCAAACTTCTCAGATTTTTGTACGTCGGTCGATGGTAACGATCGAGACTAATTTTTGATAATTGTCATAAAATTTTGTAACGTGTGTGAAACGTGCATTAAAATTCGATCGCTATTGTATTTAGAAATTGAGAACGAAACTCAACTTTTTAAATATCTAGAGAGGCAAAATATGTCTTTAACTTTGAAATGGTTTGATATAAAATTGTCTTTTAATTCACCGCGAGCAATTTTACGTTGCACCACAAACTTACAAAGTATGGAGAACGTTTGAGAAGTTACGTTCGAAAATAATTATAATAATTAGAGTCGATTTTCCAATAATGATGATAATGATAGTAACGAAGATAAATTACACGCGAGAGAATAATTAGGGAATAATAGTTGTTCCGGCGCTTATAAATGACACACTGACCTATGCAGGTTGTCGAATCGTTGGTCAAAACTCGTCCCTCGGGGCAATAACACATTCCACCGGTCAGCGATGCTTTACACTTGTATTCACACGCCAAACTCTCGCACATTCTCGAAGCTGTAAGCGATAAATTTCATAGAATTTTCCAATCGATTCTAATCTTTACCAAATGCAATTTAATCGCTAATTGGAACGATTTTTTCTTTTTCAAATACGATTTTGCTTTTCTTTTCAAGTTTTTTTCGTAAACAATAAATAACTTACAACACGTAGTGCCCTCGTCGGCACCGTCGGCGCAATCGGATTTTCCATCGCAGACCTGCGAATTCGGTATACACGAGGGCTTTCCATCCGCGCCTTTCGGACATGTGAATCTATTTCCGCTGCACAGTGTCGTGTGACAAAAATTTTCGTCCGAACCATCCTCGCAGTCGTGATAACTGTCGCAACGATAAGCCAGAGGTATACACAGAGCGTTCGTGCATCTGAATTGATCGCTCGAGCAGAGTGGAAAACCTGTCGACCAAACAAAAAATCCCGATTACAAAAAAAATGCTTAAAAAAGAATTTTAACGGTGTTTTTGATCAAATTCGTATGAATAATTTCAGAAATAATATTATCGTTCAATATCGTTCACATATTTTAAAAGAAAAACGATAATTTTCTAAATTCTTTTGAAAAATGTCGAGTTAGAATTTTTACGACGTTTTTTTTTGCTTACTGCAATATTCCTCGTCGCTATTGTCGCCACAATCGTCGCGATGATTGCATCGCATAGTTTCTTCGATACAACGCTCCGTTGTGTTGCATCTGAATTGATCGAGTCTGCATGGTGGCTTGTGAGTATTCGTGCAACCTTCCTCGTCTTTGCCGTTTCTACAGTCGAGATAACCGTCGCATCTCTTCTGCTTTGGTATACAGTGCTCGGGACTCGTACCGCTGCACTTGAAATCGTCGGTCTGACACTTCCTGTAAACTGAGTGACGAGAGATCGTTAATAAATACAAAAAATACGATAAATGATAGAACAAGAAAAAAAATCGAAAAATAAGAAAATACTTTTCTTTAGAAAACAAGCGAATTTCTTGATGAACAAAAAATAATGTTTCACGGATAACAAGTTCTACCAAACGAATTTTCAAAAGAAACTAAAATTTCAATGTCTCGATCGTACGCTAAAAAGAAATAACGAAATTCGATCGAGCAAATTAAAAGAATTTTTACAAAAATACAAAATCAATATTTTTCTTTCGTAAGCAACGTTTCGACGAGAAGATGAGAATAAGAGAGTAACATAGTAACAATAAACCGTGAATTAATTTTATTTCCAGAAGGATGGATTAAGATTGAAAAATAAATTATCTCGATTGGAAAAAAAAGAACTTCGTGCCGTATTTAATGATCGAATAAAGTGAAAGACGATGTTCCGCGAGAAAATTAATCGTCCCGTGTCCGAGAGTGCGATATAACGGTTCAATTAAAATACACGAGTCGGTAATACGCGAACGTCGAGAAAATTAAATTGGCCGGAGACGATTAGCGGGGTATCTGGTGACAAACTCTCGGGAGGGAGATTAAGGACTCTTGGAGGAAGGTCGCCGCGTGCGGTTACTGAAACACAGGGTCTTCCTCTATACATACATACACATTGTATATATACTATCGAGGAAAATTGCTCGTTTTCCAACGTCCAATTGAACGAATTTCCAAGAAAATTTGCCTGTCGTGGTACGACTAGGTACGTAAGCGTTCGCAATGTCCATTAATCACTATTTGCGTCTACCACGACTTCCGACGATGCACCTGACACAAGTGCGACTCTATTATCGTTTCTATGCAAGCAAATTTTCTCCAATTGCAATCCGTCGATCGATCGAGACAATAAAAATCATCAAATTTTCTTTATAATTAATTTTGTTTTTTTCCCTTCTTTTTATTAATTAAAAATTATCTCTGCTTGCTCGAAACCTTGGTGTCCCAGTGACATTTGTAGAGGACAGCCCCACCTATGGATATTTATTCGTGTGTCGTATAAGTAATGTATACATAGCTAACGATTCGTCATTCTCCGCATAATTCAATTCTCTAATCCATCGAAGCAGGCCGATCGATCGGAACGGTCTTATAACACGCTCGAAGCCCGTTATGCGACCCTGTAGCTTCGGAGAGAAAGGGGGAGAGAGATCGGAAAAAGGAATGAAAGAAATGCAACTTGCAGGAAGGAAGGCTGTTCGCCCACGTAACAAAGGCCTATATACGTATACTTGTATAATTGGGAATTGTGAAAAATTGAAAAATTAACGTTCTTTATCAATTTTCAATTTGTTATTTGCATTAAATAATTGTTTTTTATTTTCATCGTATTAAATTATTGCCAAAAATTAACGATCCTTGAAAATATTAATTTTCTATAGAATTTGAACTACTTTAACTGTATTTAAATTTTCAGGAATTAGTAAAAAATATATATAACGGTGTATATTGTTACTTTTTTATGTATAAGAAATTTATGCTATTAACAGGATTCGTCAGAATCCCCCCTTTGTTCTCACTTTACACGAAATACTTAGATATTTTTAAAAATTGTATTTAAATTTTCAGGAATTAGTAAAAAATATATATATAGATGTATATTGTTACTTTTTTATGTATAAGAAATTTATGCCTTCAACAGGATTCGTCAGAATTCCCCTTTTGTCCTCGCTTTACCCTAAGTAGATATTTTTTTAAAAACATTTTATCACTTTATCGGCGACATTTTTGTGCATAATTTAATTAAAGATTATTGTGTTTATCGCGTGAGAAAAATGTTCACCGAAGAAATTAATATGAAAAAAAATGTGCAATTATGAACAAGTAAAATGTCGAGATTCTCTCTGAAATTATGAATTCTTCGGGAAAACCTGTTTCCCATCTCTCATCGACGATTCAAGGTTCTCCCCGAAGCTAATTGACGCGAGTCTCGAAGCTGTACGGCACGTAATCTCTCAAAGAACACCGTTAATACGAAAGTCGAGCTCGTCCTCGTTCTCCCTCTCTATCTTTCTCTCATTCTCTCGCCAAAGATTCCTTCTCCACGAAAATATAGCGTGAATAGCACGGATTTTATAATACAAAAATTACGTGTAGACAACCACGAGAGCAACAACGTCGGCATAGCTAGAGTTTCTCCATAAAACGTATAATTATCTCGTACCGATTACGCAAAAATACCATCGTACCGAAAGAACAGGTCGAACGAAAATAAAACCAGAAAAAAAGAAACAGAAATAAATTTTTTTAAATTCAAGAAAGCAAAAATTGTTTTTAATTAATTCCATCGAACTGGCACTTACTGCAACCGGCTTCGTCGGTACCGTCGACGCAATCGACGGTCATGTCGCATCTCTGATGTCCCGGTATGCAATAAGTTTTGTTGAAGATGTACTGGCCACAGGACAACTGACCGATTTCGCATTCTGGCGGTGCTGAAACGTGAAATAAAAACAAAAATAAACAAATATACAAAATTTGCAAATAATTATAATTCTCGAAATTCCCAAGTCTCGATAATACGTCCGATTTCCAAGAACGTCGAAACGATTATGGCTCGAAATCAAAAACAAACCAAAAAGAAAGAAGAAGAAAAAAACAGTGAAAAAATATTCATTTAAACACCGTGTATAAATCAAGAGCGATTGTGCAACACGAATATGCGACGATTGAACGATCTCTCGCGTGCCGGAAGTTGACGATATTCCACAAAGCCGGAATTTTCTGTTTTCTTTTAACTACGATTTCGTGCTGAATAAACATATTTATATACGTGTATATATAGACGATGATAATAATAATACGGTGTACGACAGTTCGGTAATCGAGAGAGATAATATCGATAACGATTTCGATCGGTGCACCCACTGTGTTCCATGCGACGTACGATAGTAAAAAAATTATGCGTATATCTATATACGATACACATAAGAATATCTATAGATATATAGATGTGTAACGCATACACACACACATATATAAATATATATATACATATACAAACGCAATATATATATATTTATTGCGTACACGTGGGTGGTCGCGTGCCTAAACTTATTTATCGTCACGTAAACGAGTTGAACTTCCCGTCTCGGCGTTTCGAGACGAAGAAGGTCATACGTGACCGAATTTCCGGTCCATAGCTATACATACAACACACATATATATAAATATAAAACACTAGTAATTTTACAGTTTGTGTCTCTGAGCGAGTTGTAATAATATAGTGCGAAAGAAGCTTAAATAATCACAACGATAATATCGATCAATTCTCGAGACAAATTCTATACATATGTAAAAGAACAATTGTGTAATTGGTGAAAGAAACGAAAAAAGAAGAAAAAAATCTGAAGAATCTTGAGAAAATAAGGAGCGCCGATGCGCGGTGCTTCGCGATTATCGCGAGGTTTTATAGCCGAGACACAGATTTACATTGGCGTGTTGAGAAGGAGTTGATAGAATCGAGCCAACATGTACATTTATACATACACACACACATATATATTTATATATTTATATATATATATATATACTTACGACACGACTGCATCTCGTCCTCGCCATTCTCGCAGTCCCTCTGATAGTTGCATACTCTCAATGCAGGGATGCACTTTCCTTCGGTACACCTGAACATTCCACCGGCACAGCCAGTCCCCGAGAATTGGCCTGAAACGAGACAGTGCATAAATATAAATATAAATGTCTGTAGACATAAATGTATAGACAAACGTTTACATGTATATATGAAAAGACATGCCCCGATGAGCAATATTCCTTGGCGTGATAGGTGAAAGGTTCAATATGCTCTCCGAGGCATTCTGTCTATCTTTTTCTCTCTCTCATTCTCTGTTTATAAATTATATACAATAGAATATCTCAGTAAATCGCTAAGTAACGTCATCGATGCAAAAAAGTAAAAAAAAATAAAATAAAAAAAATAAAACAACTATCGCCACGAAAGAGACGAATTAATCCAATTTTTAGAAAACTTCGGTCAGATTGGTCCATCGTTTGGCTCCGGGAGAACGTCTCGTCGTTGTGATAAAAACGTCGCTTCCGTTGCCAAAGTCGATGAAAAAGACAAAAAGTTGGGGAATAAAGAGAAAAAGTAAAAACTCGTGTAAGATAGGCGACGAAGAAAAAAACATGGAGAATCCGGACGTGTGCTGGGAAACGAAGATAAACCGGTCGTCTATTTCACTCGGGCCATGGAATCGTGTCAATTAGCGTTCCGTGGCTTTGGCATATTTATATATATATATATCCACGTGTACGTCCGTGCCCGCAGTACGAAATAAAAGTTCCGCTATTCCGTTATATATATATATATAACGTAGGCCAAGTAAAAAAAATAAAGTATATATATATATACTTTTTTTTTTACTTGGCCTACGGTCAGTGGTGCGCAAATGCTTTTTCTCGTTCACCTCTACCACCTCGTACACTTCCACGTCGTTCGATACGAACCGGCACGGATTTGTTTTCGACAATTTTTTAAATTATAATTTATACAGACTTATATAAACAAAAATTCGGGAAGATAAATCTATGTAAGTACAGACAGATTTATATATATTTATAATTTTAAAAAAACGATCGCCATGTTCGGATGGAGGTTAATACGTTTCTTCGAATTAAAACGAAATTATTTTTCCCCGATAAAATTATACACTTGTAGGAAGAATGAAAAAAAAATAAAAATAAAGTAAGGAATTAAATTACACTCTCTCGCGATCAGATCGAGCGAATTTTACGTAAGTTTGAAATTAAATTGAAATTAAATACGAATTAATTCAGGACGAACGACGATTCGTTCTCTCGTCTCTTAGTCGAGGAAATGTTTTGTACTTTTTTGTTTTTCTTCCTTTTTTCGAGACTTTTTGTCATGCTCGCTCGAACTGGGAAGATGTTTCCTATCGATACTCGAATCGTCAATGGACCAGTGAGTATTTACGACTGCTTAGGATTTAATGATCGAGAATTTAATGGGGTATCGCTTAGAAACGAAGCGGTCAATCTTTATTAGAGCAGAAACACATCATGGTCATTCACGACGACGTCGTCGTAATACGTCATCGACGCCCGGAATTGCGTCAGTCAACGACGCGAAACCGTTCATTAATCGGGAGATAAAGATACGCGATACTGGTCCATTACACCGAGATGGGAAGAAAACGTCGGTGATTTTGCGTCCAGCCGGTCAAAGATTCGAATTTCCGCGAATATTGGATTTATGTATGGGGCGTTCCGGCCGTGAGGCGACCGACCGCGCCTTTCGCCTCGCGTCCTCAACGAGATTTCATCCCTTTGGAATTAAAAAATCCAGGTTGTTCGGAAAATGTGAAAATAATTCTGAGGAATATCGAGATTTTGATTATTGGAAATTTTTTCATTGTTTTTTTTTTTAATTTAGTTTCTCTATGTCGATATTTCTACGATCGTTGAGGCAGAGCTTAAAATAATTTGTAGAAATGATGGAATACATTTTTGAAATTGTAACGATTGTGTAGGAAAAAGAATGACGATTGAATTTTTTAGGCGCCATGGTGATGGATCGAGTTGACAAGGAACGACCCGTATAAAGACGGAGACAGCTCAGATAAAATTTCAGATACGCCGTAATAAGTGCATGGGAACGAGCAAAATCGATTCGGAAAGTGAGAGGAAAGTTGGTGAATCGAGGCGCAAAATGAGATACTAAACGAAACAAAACAAAAAAAAGAGCGCGACGCGAATCGATTTATCTTCGATAAAAAAATGTTTAATCGTATTAAAAAAATGTATAAAAATTTGCTTATTCCTCGAATGAAAATAAAAATGAGAACGCGTTCGTTCGGTACATCGAATTATTTACCCTCGTTCGAGGAAAAGCTTCGAATTGTTAACAAAAAGAATAATCGAAACAAAAAACTCCATAAAAATAACAATAAATCGAACGAATCGAATCTCGAGTCCCGCAACAATAAAAACAAATTTTTTAATTTATCAAATGCCCAACGTTCTCCACGAAAAAAAAGAAAAGAAAATAAGCAGCTAAAAACTTCCCGAAATCTTCAAAAAAATCGTTCAATGCGCGGTTCGCCATAAATCGAACAGTAATATCGATAAAAATCGATCACGATCCGTCGATAATCTCTCGCATTATTTCTCTCAATAAAGAGACGCGAATATAACCGAATTACGGTAAAATAAAGATTAAAAAGAAATATAAACAAAATAAAAGAAAAATATAAAAAAGAAACCAATAACGATGAAAAAGACGATGCGATAGTATGAATAGGAGAGGTCGGCGCGTAGTCGCGCCGTAGTCGGAGTGAGAGCGAGAGAAAATGGTTCGCGCGGCGGCGGGTAGAGGGACGGGCGAAGGCTTCGCGAAGTGCAGCGACGGTGGCGGCGACGGCGGCAGCGGCGGTAGCGGAGCACCGGAGCGCCTGGAACACCAGAGCGGCACAGCGGCGTTCGTGCCAGGCTGTGCGGCCTGGTACCGCGGGCGAGCGAGAGCCAATGCGGAACGCGCGCGCACTAGAATCGCGCCGCGCTACGCTCCGTGTGCCTTTACCTACTTCGTAAACCAATGCTCGCGTATATATGAATGCACATGTATATCAACAACGTGTACATGCACATACCTATCTATATATATAGTATATAAAGTGTATATATATATTGTAATATATATGCAGTGTTAGACCCTTTCGCAGGCTCCTCTCAGTCTTTACTCGCTTTGCTTTTCTCGTTGTAAAAGCATGCTCGCCAACATCATCCTCCGCTCACAAGGCATAACGACATTCTACTCGGCAACCCAGTTTTGTCTACACACGTTTTACTTATCGCGTTGCTCTTTCGGCATAATGGACTTTTGCCTCGACCCTGTAGGCATGCACTCTCATTTGTTTATTTCTATTTCTATTTATATATACATATATATACATACTTACATATATATATATGTATGTACGTGTATATAATTTTTGTTCAGAACGAAGAATACCTCAGCCATGCGCAACGTATTATTTCATTCGCACGGTCGCGATAAAACAAAAGGGGTAGTAACGAAAAGAAGTTGTTAATGCTCGTTGACCACTCTCGCGCGAACGTGTCGAGAACAATACCTTACCCTATCGGACCAAGGCGTAGCGTATCGCGTCGCGCTCAGATCGATTATGGAAAGCCGGCGGTAAAAGCGAGAAAAAAAAATAAACGAAATTCCACGTTCGTATTCGCGAGTATAATTCGCTCCCGTTTACTACTTTCCGTCGGGTCGATCGTTATACATTTACGCTAAAATCTTTGTTCTCTCAAGTTTGTTTCTTGTTTTTTTTTTATCGTCTGGCAATAAAATTATTTTTATAGGTTTTTATTTTATTTTTATTTTTGTTTTATTTATTTTTTCGTACTACCGACGGATTTTTACGACTTTTATATCACAAACATTATTTTTATCGAATGAAAAACGTATTTTGTATTCCTCGTATCGTGGAAAAAAGTTCTTTCTCGTTTTTATGTTTGATCTATTTTTTCTTTTGTTTCTTTTTTCTTTTTCTTTTTTTGTGGGTAGTGAAATTGTAGTATTGCCGACGATCGTGAATTTAGGCGCATTGTAACGAAATGTCCGAAAAGAAATTATATTCGCAAAACGTTCTCGTTCTCCACTGTGTCATATTATATTTCACAATAGCGTATTTTTTTTTATTCATAAAAAAAATAGCGGTTTATCCCAGCTCGAAAATCCGAGCCAAGTGAGATAAAACATTGCGAAGAAAATGCCGAAAAAAATATTCATACCGATGTAAAACTACAATTTCTCGGCTAAAACTATTTAATAAAATTATTATTACCAAAAAAAATGTTTTTTTTTACATAACACTTTGAATATTTTACACAAAAACGTATACGTCTCCTCGATAACATTAATTTTTATTTCCCATGGAAAAATGTGACTAAAAATTAATTTTGGCTAATTGGCTAAACGCCACAAGTTACCTGTGACGAAAAAAGAGTCCCTGAAAAAAAAATTTAATAGAAAACAAAAATTTACGTAAATCCTGGCGTTATACGAAGAGGAATTACGAACTCGCGAGCAAATCTGAGACCGCGAGGTCCAAACGTCTTTGAGAGAACATAGGGGTGCAAAAGTGTGTGGGTATTTCTCTTACGTATGCGCTACGTGGAGTGATCGGTAATAGCGGCCCTGTCCCGATTCCGATGCCGTTCCGTTCAAACGGCGAACGCTCGAAGATAGAGCCAGATATATATATACCTATGTAGCGAGAGAGAGGGAGAGAGAGAGAGAGAAAGAAAGAGAGATCATTAGTCTCGAAGATCTATCGTAGATCTCGGCGCTCTCTCGTGTGCGCGGAGAGTCGACGCGAGATTTTCATCACTTATACGGTAGTCGACGATACAATGACATCGCGAAAGCTCGCCACCGCGAGCTTCGAGTCGTTTAACTGCATATACGCGCCAATATGAAATGGACGTAGATATAATTCAAAAAAAAAAAAATTCAAAAAAACATCATAAATAAGGAAGAAGAGAGGAAGAGAGAAGAAAGAATTCTTGCGACAAAATTTGAACAAAAGAGCGTAGCGCCTGATTTATACGTAACGAAACGGGGAAGTATAAATATAGGAACGAGAAATCCCGAAACGAGAATAAAAGTTTCTTCTCTCCCCCTCCATCCCTCTCTCCCTTATACGCAGATCTTTTGAATCCCCGTGTGTAGAGGCGAAACGAGAGTATAATTAAGACGCATTAGGATTGCAAGGAAGTGACGACTATGTTGCCGGGCAATGCTAATGTTTCGTACTCGACGTATATATATATATATATATATATATATATATATATCCATGCCTATATATATATATATGTGTGTGTGCGAACGTGAAATTTGCTCGTTTCATAGAAAGTGGCGCGTTTCCGTAAATGGTAGCAGCCCGTGGAACTCGTTCATCACTTCGTTTTACACCAACTATGTATATATATATATATTGTCACGTTCTTCGGGTATATATATATATATATTTGTCGTTTCCTATGTATACATCATTTTTCCGATTTTTCAAGCGACACACACTACGATAAATTAATAACGATTCCGTGTGGCACGTTTCGCAGTAATATAGATAAATTGCACAAGCGAGATACGTGTAAGATTTACATTGTAGGTACGAGTTATGAGAGAGAGAGAGAGAGAGGGAGGGAGAGAATAAATTTTATCTCGCGCACATTTTATGAATGATCGAATTATAATGTCGTATCGGTAACAAACGCGGCCTGAATTCACTTGCAACGTCCTTCGACGAGACGAATATAATTTTCGTCTGCCCACAATATTATACAGCCCCCATGACTCGATCTCTTTATATTTCTCTCTTTATTTCTCTTACACTCTAGTTCTCTATCTCCCTTCGTGTCGTCGATTGACGCGGTTATCCTTGATGCCTAGACTCGATACCCGGAGTTTTCCAGCACGACGAGGAGATCGTGACGATTCTTTTTTTTTCTTCGTCGTTTTGTTTTTTTCTTCTTTTTTACTTTCGCGATGCGATAAATGTTCTAGGGATTCAAGGTTGACGGGGATCGGGATTGATGAAATGATAATTGAGAGGGTCGTGGCTGACGCAAGAATTTACAAAAAAAAAAGAGAGAGAGAGAGAAAGAAGAAGAAAAAAATAGAAAAATTTATAGTATGGAAAATCGAGATTATCGAGGGGAATGAAAGAAAAATTGGGAAAAATCGATGGATGGAAATTGAGGGAGAATCGACAGTGTCCACGTTGACGAAATAAAAATTGAAAGAAAACCGATCGATATCGTACGGAACGAAAATTATTAATTCACAAAATCGTTAATAAGAGAAAAAATAAATCGACGAAATTGAAATTTAACGAGCAAAAAATTTGACAAACGTGAAATCAAAGAAGCAAAAAATCAAGAGAAACTAATTTAAAAGAACAACAAAAATTGACAAAAACAAGATAAAAAAAGCAACAAAAAATACCAAAAATCGAAAAATTGTCGAAACGAAAAACTGATGAAAATTCAAGACAATAATAAAATTGATAAAATCAAGACAAACGGGTTGACGAATGACGAAATTCAATTTCACAAAATACAAAGTGACAGAATCGAGAGGTTCGTGCGAGCAACCGCAAAGAGAGATCGAACCGACCGCGGGGTCCGGGGTGAAAAGCATAAAGAGTCGACGAGGCGTTTCGTTTGCCTCGCATCTTCTTACCCCCTTTTTTCTTTCTCTCTCTCTCTCTCTTTTATCTCGCTTCGAGGAACATGCGTAACGAGTAAGCCAGAGAGTAGCTCATAAGCAAGAGCGAAAGAGAGAGAGAGAGAGAGAAAGCAAGTGTGCCTCTACAACCCCACCCCCGCGCGCGCGCCAGGGGTCTTTGTGAATCGGCACGCCTGCAGCTAATTAATTTAAGTACGTTACTTACAACATACATATATATATATATATCCCAGAGGTTCTGCAACTTTATAAAATTTGTTCAACCGGAATATCACTATACAGCTTGGGCACGTACCAGCCCTATTTGCAGCTCACTCTCTCTCTCTCCCTCTTTCTCTCTTCCTTTCCCCCTCCCTCTGACCCATTCATATCATCTACCCGGCATTTCATAAAATATATTTCGCATCAAGTGTAACGCTCTCTATAATTGCGATACTCGCCTTTTCCTTTTTTCATCTTCTTCTTCATCTTCTTCTTCTTCTTCTTCTTTTCTTTCTTTTTCTCTCTTTCTTTCACCTTAGGCAAATACCTACAAACCCTTTCAATGAATGCTCTTAATGAAATTGATGCCTTCCTTCGCGTTTCCTATCCTAGAAATTTATTCGCGTTCTATATAAATATAATATATAATTATATATAGAAGGAGCGCGGTGGCTCGGTGAGTAGGACTCTGGCTTCGCACCCAGCGGGCCAGGGTTCGATTCCCGTAGCTGACACCAATGGGAAAAAGAAATTTTTTTCTAAGTTTTTTTCTGCAATCCTGGCGGTTCGGATCCCTCCAAAACAAATGTCCAACAAAAACCTCGCTGTGAGGAGTGGGGGGTCGATGTTCGGCTGGGGTGCTCCCGCAAGGCGGTTCTCATCGCGCGGATGGTGACGCCTTGGTCGGACATCGGGTGGCCCATCGTCACAGTTGAGGAGGTGCCGACCCTAGGCGACTCTGGTGGACGTGCTTGAGTTTACTCGCATTGACACTGGGGGAGACTAGGTAGGTACCGACCTGTATCGACGGAGGTTTTCTGCAGTTTCCCTCCGTCCGTGGCAAATGCGATACAGGGAGATTAGGGGGAATGCGAAACGGCTGCAGCCGTGGTCGCGAATAAGAATGTCGGAGGATAGGTTGGATGAATGGTAGAATTGTAGAATATAGATGTGTAAAAACCCGAAGAGGGTGTGCACGATAAACTCCCACATATATTATATATATATATATATATATATATACACACATTGGTATTGTTCGAGATGGAAAGTACTCTCGAACGTTCCGAGAGACTCTTGACTCCGTTCGTGTATACGTAGACGTCTCGTTGCACGCTCGAAGAAACACATCATCGTCAACGAGAGGAAGTGGCCGAGTGAACATTCTGTGGCCGGTTGAAATTGGAGTAACCTTATAATAAGTCTCGTAACCTCTGTACAATACGAACCTCGCCGATGTAGACGACGGGACCATACGCCACGGTTATAATAACGTTTATAGATGAGACTAATATGTATATATGTATATATATATAGCAGCCAGCAGGAAGGACACGTCGCGACACCGCGAGGCTCATCTTGGGCGATCTACCCCCTCCCCCATCACCCCTTTCACCGTCTACCCCCCCCCCCCCCCCAAGCCCTCTCTCATTCTCACTCTCTCTCTCTCTCTCTCTCGTTCCGTCGCTCGAGGCCGGCAATTCACAAAACCAGCCACGAAACTTCCCAACAGACTGGACCACTCGCCCCATCTTCACCAACAGGTATTACCCCAACGTATATCTCGATATGTGTGGTAAGATACAAACAGGAATAAAAGGGAGGTCAATGACTTTATGTCGACAGGCAAAATTCGTCGGTACGCCCGGTGACAGCGATACCGTATCGTTCTCACTGTTACACATAGGCAGCGCGAGTACGAAACTCCCTAAAGTCAATGATTGTTTGGCAAATTAGTCGACGACGTCGGAGCTCGAAATAAATATTTTTTTTTATTATTATTCGTTTCTTGAATTAAATTTGAAAAAAAAAAATATTTTTATTGTTTTTATTATTAAAGATTTTTTTATCGAATGGTAAATAAAGGATCGAGAATCTACATTTGATGAAAAACTTCGTAGGTTTGATTGGAAATTTTCTACTGGCTGAAAATCTCGTCCGTTAGCTCGTGTACGCGCGTGTGCGATTTTTTTTTCTCTTCGACTCGTTCTGAAGTAATTAGAGAGAAGAGAGAGAGAGAAAAAACAACGTAACGTCTCGTTTGCAAGATTTTTCGTTTCTTCACTTTTATCTCTCGACGTATATGGAGGAATATCGAATCGTGTCGGACAAGTACGTTTGAATGAGATCACCCTATATATGGCTCAGGCAGCCGTGACCACAATGCGGTCTACTACTGGAGGATTGCTCGTTGTATAGCGTTTTATACAGTGTACCAGCTGCATCGTGCAACCGAGGTGAACGCACGATATTCTCCTTATTCGACGAGAACCCTCTACACCCACCGAGACCACGACGATATCAGCAAATTTACAAAAAAATTTCCTCGAATTTTACTGTCGTTTCGTTTTTCTTTTTCGTCGTTCGATTCTTTTTTTTAATTTTTTTGTACGTTTTCAAAATGTTACGAGAACTCGTGGAATCGATGGTACCGACACCTTTTCGTGGGTCTGACTGTGCGAATTTATAAAAAAAAAAAAAAAACTCATCGACGTCGTGACGCAAATATTCCATGCTTGTTAAACATACGTTAACGCCTGTATATATATATATATATATGTGTGTGTGTATGTACGAATATAGGTATTTTTCAAGACCGACAATTTGCTGAGTTAATTGTAGACTCGAGTCGAGATTGGCCAATTTATTGAAATTCGTTACGAATATAAAAACGCCAACAATGCGGTAGAGTCGATGATGACGAAGTGCGAGCTCAACAATGTAACGGATGAATGCTATATATATATACAGTGAGTAACTTTAATATTCGGACACTATAAGATTTTTACTGTAATACGTAATAACTTTATTTAAAAAAAAAAAAAAAAAAAACTGATCAAAGATTATGATGACGTATACCCTTAATAAACAATGGTGTAAGTTTCATTCACGTACCTTACACAATTTGTTAAATATTACGATTTAAATAAAACATTGTCCGATTTTCACGTTACTTTAATATTCGGACACTTTGAGAAACTACTTATTTTTCGGCTGGTTTTTCTTACAATACCTGCTTTAATATTTTGTTGGGTAGCCATCCTGCTTTATCACCTCTTGCAAACGCTGCTGCATGTTATTAATAATTTTTTTTAAATATTCAGTACTTAAAATGTTCCATTCTTCTTTTAAACGACTTTTCAACATTTCTTTGGAAGATATTGGTGTTGTCCGAATTCGGCGCTCTAGTTCATCCCATACATTTTCGATGGGGTTAAGGTCAGGTGATTGAGGCGGTGGTTGCAAAACTTTCGGGCAATTGTACAGCAAATACTCCTGCACAATGCGTGCCTTATGTTTCGGATCATTGTCCTGGTAGAACTTAAATGAGTTTAAAATCCCCATTTTTGTAGCACTTTTGTGTAAATTGTTTTTTAATATGGTCAAATACAAATTTTTGTCCATAATCTTGTCGATGAAAACTAATTCGCCCGGTCCGAAAGTCGAAATACAGCCCCAAACCATTACACTGCCACCTCCGTGTTTTACGCTCGGCCGAAGATTTTTAAATTTAAACTCTTCGTTTTTTTTTCGCCACACCATCCTTCGTCCATCTGACCCAAAAATATTAAATTTACTTTCGTCCGTAAAGATGACATCGTTCCACCATGTTTCTTCCTTCAAAATTAATTCTTTCGCATAAGTCAGTCTCTTCTTTCGATTCTTTTCACTCACGTATGGTTTCTTTCTAGCCACTCTTCCATTGTAACCGCTATTTTTTAAGGGTCTGCGAATCGTTTGAGGGTGTACGCTCTTTCCAGTCTCGTTGAAAAGCTCTGTTGCCAATTTTGGCGCACTGAGCGTAGGGTCTTTCTTTATTTTTCTTAATAATTTTCTCTCATCGCGAGCGTCCAACTTCTTCGGTTGGCCTTTTTGGGGTATAGAATCTATACGATCCTCACACTTGAAGCGTTTCACAATATCGCCCACGGTACTCTTGCTTATGTTGAGCAGAGTAGCAATTTCCCTATACGATTTTCCATTGGCATTATGATAGATGACAAGTTGCCGTACATCAAAACTCGTATTCGCTTTGCGAGGCATTGTAGAGGTGTATTGCACGACGATCGACAAAGAACTGATGAAATAAGGCTTAATCTAGTATCATTGTACCCTTGACTAGATTTGTAAACAAACATTGTTCTCTAACTCGGAGTAACTCGGCTCGAATATTCTAAGAAGCGCTACATTGTAAAGTGTCCGAATATTAAAGTAACGTGAAAATCGGACAATGTTTTATTTAAACCGTAATATTTAACAAGTTTTGTAAGTTATGTGAATGAAACTTACACCATTGTTTATTAAGGGTATTCGTCATGATAATCTTTTATTAGTTTTATTTTTTATTTTTTTTAGATAAAGTTATGACCTAAAACAGTAAAAATCTCATAGTGTCCGAATATTAAAGTTACTCACTGTATATATAAATTGTAAATTGTAAAAAAAAAATATGGCGCAAATGTCTAGCATTATTGTGCTCACTCGATATCGTTCATCCTTTCTCCTTGTTACATATACATATGTATTACAGATTAGTGGGTACATATATATTAATATTTATTATTCTTCGGTCAGAGACGAGTTCGACTTACAGCTTCGGGCTATACGGTCGAAGGACTCTCGTGTATTAGTGTCGCTCGTCATGAGATACGCGAAAGGGGCTAAAAACAAGCTCGTGTGCCCTTCGAACGTACGTTACGAACAACGAATTTTTAATTATCTGGGACGACGATTTAGAGTAACGAGTTTGACGAGCTGCTGGATTAATTAAAAAAAATATATATACACATATATTGTTATTCCGTTTTTATTAAAAAAAAATGCTTTTCTCGTTTTTCTAAAAAAAATATTGTTTTTCTCGTTTTTGTGAAAAACGTATTGTTTTTCTCGTTCGACTGTAGTTATATAATAACAAAAAGAAGACAAAACGCGTAATTCGTTGTGTCCCAAAAACGTGACCTTAATCGTACGAAAAATGCTTCACGATCGAAACGAATCGAGGTAAAATTTGTAAATAAAAAACAAATCAACAAAACTTTTGACTCTTTGTCGAACATAAAATTGTTCGTTTCGTCCAAAGATTGAACACACATTCGACAAATTTTTCAAATTTTTTTATCATTATTTTCAACTTTATCGTTATCGTCATTGCAATTCTCGGGTGTACTTCCGAAAAGCCCATACCCCCGATCGATCTGAAATTTGGTATACCTACGTATCTCGATGTGCTGATAACGAATATGATAGGCAAAATGGCCGCATATTGTATTTTCAAGGACAAATCTCGAAATCTTTTTTTGAATGTTTTTCACGTTTATTGTGATAAATATAGATTTCAGAGGAAAAAGTTAGAAACAAAATGTGCAGGCCATGAAAAGATAGACATTTTTTGTTGAGTACAAAATCCGTGTAGAGTCAGTATTTTATGAGAAAAATGCGAAAAGGCGATAATGTACCAATACATTAGACAATGTAGACAATAATATACCTTTTGAATGACTTTGGGGTTGTAATTTCAAAGCGTCTACGTGTGTGTGTGTGTGTGTGGGTGTGTGTGTGTGGGTGTGTGGGTGTGTGTGTGTGTGTGGGTGTGTGGATGGGGGTGAGTGGGTTTGGGTTTGGGTATGAGAATGAAAATCTTCAAAACTACAAAAAACCATAAAAAATATTTTACAAAGATTTTAAAAACTCTGAAAAATACAAAAAAATAATTTAAAAATTTCAAAACAAAAAAACTCTGCACTTTAAAGACCAAGCTCCAACCTTCCCGTGGTAAAGTGCGTAAGTAGATTATTATATCGAAACTAATGGAGTTTGTCGAAATATAGAGATTCTGGAACATTATCGTATTTTTCTCATCAAATACTGACTTTACACGGATTATGTGCTGGACCAAAAATATCTATTTTTTCATGCCCTACAGATTTTGTTTTAAACATTTTTTTCTGGAATCTATATTTATCACAATAATCGCGAAAAACGTTAAAAAAGTCAGTTTTTCCCAGAGTTGACCTTGAAAATGAAATATGCAGCCATTTTGCCTATCATATTCGTTATCTGCACATCGAAATACATAAGTATACCAAATTTCAGATCGATCGGGGGTATGGGCTTTTCGGAAGTTTATCCCAATTCTCTCTTGCCTCTTTCCATTTTTTTCTTTCATTCGTTAGAAAGAATTCCCGATAAAACGAAAAATGAACGAGCCAATCGAATAAAATTGAATATAATTTTTTTTTTTTCAACCGCGTACGAAACGTTTGTCTCGTTCGATGGCAAGTTCGACCTCGTTCCTTCATTATTTTCTTATCGCGCATCGATCGCAATACGAATATATTCGTCGGGGTGACAAATGTAGCGAATCGATTAACGAAACGAGGTCTATTTATGAAAATGACGCATACTTGACGAATAATAAATTAATGGTAATATGGCGGACGGGGCAGAGAGGCGAGGGGTGAAAACTTTTCCATTGAAAATTCGCTACAGAAATCCTTGCCTGGTTAATGAGCCGCTTCAAAGGAGAGCCTGTACCTGAATCTCTCTCTCTCTCTCTCTCTCTTTCTCTCTCTATCTCTCTCTCTCTCTTTCTCTCTCTCTCCCTCGACAAATAAATCCGACCCTCGTTAATGAGGGAAAATATAACTGTCGTTTCCAAGAGAAGCTGCCACACAGGTAATGTGTTTTCAGCTCGGTCCTTGCGCCCCCCCCCTCTGCCCCTCCCTATCGTTTGCTTTTAACACCGACCTTCGATATTTTCCATTCGCCAGACGAAATACCACGAGCAAAGAAAACAATAAAGAACAACAAAGAGACGCTCGATTAAAGTAAAATTAAACGTCGTTTTTTTTCCCCTCTTGTTTACGTTCGTATCGAGGCGATAATTAATCGCGATGTTTATCGATTAGTTTAATTCGATCGACGCATATATTTTCATTCGCATCATCGAACGAATCTTATTTTGTAATTTACAAATAACGAATTAAATCGTTCAATTTTTATTCGTTTCATTCGTTTTCCAAATACGATATCGTTAAATCGATGCAAAACATTTTTTTTGTTTTTTTCAATCGGAATTATACAGTGTACGTTTTCTTTTTTTCGTAGTATTCCAGCTTCGAAGAAAGTCGAAATAAACACGAGGAAAACGAAGAAAAAAAATGATTAATCGTGACGTATTAATTAAAAACTTCGTTTCGTATCAAAAGCACGCGGATTGCCGATCGTTCGTGCGATATTCAAGATTACGGGCGCATTTGCATCGAGCAAACCACGAAAACAACTAATGCAAAATTGCCAAAAAAAAGAAAGAAAGATACCAAAATAAATTTGATTTTTTATTCGCACCATTGAGAATTTTTTTGACACTCGATTTTTAATTTAATCCGTTGAATATTGATTCGTCTCGTATGTAAACACGCGCGTCAAGGTGTAACAACGGTCGTTCGTAAATGACGTATTCGTGTACGAGAGCTGCGGGAAAAGAAACACGCAACGAAGGGAAATTGCTCACGACTTTATATTACAGACATTAAAAAAAATATATATATATATATGTATTTATAGCTTGAGATCTATGACCATTTTGCGACGAGAGCGCTCGTAGTGCGAGTACGAAGTATTATAAGGATGGGCGTCTCATCATCGTCGTGGGAAACTCCGCAGCTTTCACCCACGAGATCATGGTGATCGCTAGCCTAGCTCGCTACCCCGCGACGACTTTAGCCTTTAAACAAAGTTATTCGGTTCTTCAATGTACACACATATACACACACACACATACCTATATATATAAATATATATATATACTATATATGCAGTAAAGTGCATTCTTGTAACTCTCGTTGCACTTCTCCCTCGACTCGTGAATCCCGATTTTCTCACGGAATTTATCGCAGCTGTCAGTTATTCATCGATCGAATACCATTAATTATTCTCGCCCGATACGCAACGGGGTAAAATGCATCGGGGTAGAAGAAATAATAATAATCACACGAAATTGCGTTACGAGAGGAAAATAAATGAGAAAAATGAAGCGATGGATGAAAAAAGATTGAATTAATAAAAATAAAAAATTATGAAATTTACTAAGGAGCGATGGTGTCGATTTTTGACACGAGGCAAATTCTTGAACTTTGGAACGAATAAGAAATGTTCGCGGGAGGCGATGACGGTTTTGAGAAGAAAAATAAAACAGCGCGAGGAAGAAATATAAAATGAAACGTAGAGGAAGAATATATAAATTCAAACGATGACTCGCAGCTTGTCATTTCGTTTCGGGATATAATTAACGGATGGAACATCGTCGAGGAGGATTTATTACGTAAGACGTGGATGTCGCAAGGCCAACTGTTACGCGAAAATTGAAAGGGGTATCGACGATTTCGAGGATCGTGAATGCGCTCATCGACGTGAGAACTATTAGGTGGAGAAATATGCGATCGATCCTACGAAATAATAGGACGAGTTTGGACCTCGCGATCTTGGATTTGATTCACGGAATTTATTTACGAATATCGAGGCGACCTACACGGAGAGAAAAAGTCTTTGAATTTTTGTTATGAAATTCTTGGAAAAATTACCATGATGTCCTATAATCTGTGTGCATTACACTAAAGAGTCCTAGATTCCGATAGAAATGTAAAATGTAGCTGCCTCCGAATTTTTATCGTGCTCTCTGGGTAAAAATTCTAACGTTTCAGACCAATTTTTCAAAGATTTCGCAGAAAATCTCCTACGCATGTCGATTGCACACGCTTTATAGGGCAAGCATGGTAATTTTTGTAGGTACATTATTTTTCGATTTTATTTTTAACACTGATGACACAAGGTTTTGGCAGATTAATGCAATTAAAATAAAAAGTGGTTGGCTCATTTTTTATCGCATATTAAAATAATTAATAAAACTAATGGCAAATACAAATATTAACAAAATCAGAAAAATTAATTGAAAGGCAGGTAAAATTAGTTTTAGCCAGGAGATAATTTTAGATTGAAATAAATATTTATTTCTGACTCCCGGTACTGTTTTATCTACTTGGGAGAATTTTTTGAACGAGGTGAATCGTTTGTCTGATGGAAAAAAATTAATTTCAATATTTTCATATTTCAGGAATTTTTTCAAAAATAAATTTTATTAAAGACGTTGATGAAAAACATGATTTTTTTTGTAATTTTCGGGCAATAGCCGCTATATAGTACCCGTACGTTACAACGCGAATAGCCTTCCGCATGAAACAAAAATGTGTAATCTCTCGTAAGAATAACTCTCACCGACCACAGCGGATAATTGTATGTGTAAACGCTTGGCGGAATAGAGATTTGAGTGCAGCCGCGCTTAGACGATTTCAGACTGTAATCGCGAACTTTCAATGGGCTGAATGCGATCGTCTTTCATCTCAGACATTAAAAGGACGATGATACACTACGTAAAATGCATGTTTCTATCAAGATTCTGATGTCTCATACGTTAAAACGAATAACAAAAATTTTAATTTTTACAAAGTAAAAAAAAAGTTTTTTTTCAAAATATTATTATTGAAACTATAATAAAAAAAAAAAATTTACAGCTACGATAATATTCCAAGCTATATTTTTATAACGAATATTACGAAACGATGCTTCGAGGCAATTATTTTTATTTTTTCCGCGGCCGAAAGTTTCGCCTGTTGATTCGGAACAATCGTTCAATCAAAGGTAACACACTTGACCCCGCTCTCCCCTATATATACGAACGTAATGATGTAGAGAAAGAAAGAAAGAGAGAGAGAGAGAGAGAGCGAGGATTAATCTAATGTAAAACGCGTCAAACCGATCTGGCATGAGAGAGCTCAAGCATCTCTCGTGTGTATAGTAATGATCATTATATCCGATTTATTCTAGCGAGAGCCCGTTGGTCCACCGCCTATGTGTATAAAAATCACACACATATATACATGTCACTATCGTCTTCTTGACAAATGCATGAATGGAACGCGGATTTTGCGCCTACATACAAATACATAGTACATAATATACACTGCCTATGTAACAAAAACAGTACATTACAAATATACAGGCTGACCCATATTAATTCATCGATGAAAGCAAGTGGAGAGAACAAATTCGTACGAAAAAAAAACAAAGTTTAACCATAAATTTGTATAATTTCCGAAGATAATCGTCGGTCTTTTAAATGAAAAGCTATTATTTTGTTTCTCCATCCCTTTGCAAACAAGTTCCTGACAAATACAATGAAATAATCACGGTCTGAAACAATCGCACCTCTCTCTCTCTCTCTTAAAACTAAACGAATTTTCGTCACAAACTTCTTTTCGCCTAGGTACGATTTTATTCTCGTCGTTTATTTTAATCGATGAATTAATATGGGTCACCCTGTACGTACGTACGACGAAGCTCCGTGCGGGCTTCGTTGATTGGCATGGCCACATAAAGAGCAGCGAGTTTATCATTTAACAAACCACAGCGTATACCATCGCGGATCCGTGTTGTATGGAAGGCAGTGTCCGCCCGACCAATATACAGCAAATCAAGAGACTCGGTCTCAAATTGTCGTGTATATAACGTCTTACGGAGGAGCAACGGACGAACTCGCGAGAGAGATCATTCGTCTCGATTCAAATTGCTATTTCGTCATACCGACATTATATGTATATGTACCTACATTAATACATAAATATAAACGTTGCGTTGCCATCGGACGTTCACTTTTTAATTCTCTTTTTTAACATTCTCTCGAAAACCACGATTCTCCTCGAGCATTAATTTTTTTTAGCATTCCAACGTCCCATAGCAAGATTCAATTCGATTTGTATACAGCGTATCGTTTAATCCCGAAAATTATAAATTCTTCAAAATACTGAAAAAAAAATTGTTCTCCAGAATCGTGAATTTTTTCATGTTGCAACGAATAACGTGAATGTTAGATTAAAAAATAAACCCGAAAATATTCGATACGATCGTTATGTTTTAAACAGGCAATTTTGTTTTGTTTTGTTTAATTTTCCAATGCCGGAAGTGACGATCCGGTGTGACGCTCGGTACTTACGATATGCAAAATCATATCGGAAGAGCCGTCGTTATTATTGATATTATCATTCATCATAGATTAACGAGCACCGTGTATATTATCGTTACATAGTCGAGATATATCTATTAGGTCGAAAGTGCGTATTACGAGCGACAGTGCGGTCGAATTAGCTAGGTATGCGTGGGTGAATCATAACGCTCCCCAGTTGCATGTACCGAGAATGCGTATGCACCGGGGTTACATACGAGTGCAACGTCATGACGAGCTAGAGAGAAAGAGAGAGCGAGAGAGAGAGAGAGAGAGAGAGAGAGAAGGGGAGTCCGAGAGCCGAAAGATATCATTTAATGTGACACATGGGGTCATCTCTCTCTCGTCTATATACACCGAGAGTTATGATTTGCTCTCTCTCTCTCTCCCTCCCTCCCTCTCTCTCTCTCTCTCTCTCTCTCTCTCTCTCAATATATATATGTAGACTCTCGAATATACGGCGAGTTGTGAATAATAAAGCTGAACCCTGGTGGGAGCTAAATTGCACCACGAAATTTATGTATGCAGTCTATTATATATATATATATATTATATATATATATATATTATATGTATTATATATATATATATACATAAACATATATATATGTAGCTGTGCATTAACATTTGTGTGGGCGTTCTGCACCGTGATTTGGACGGATAAGCGATGACCTCGTTCGAACAATCGATCTCATCGTGTCTCCGTTCCTCACTCACGGTCAAGCGCGTTATTGAACGCGATCGTACTCTCCGCGCGATTTGTCCCAATGTACCGGAAGTGCGTATGTACACACACACACACACACACATATATAACTTGAATATATTCATGTTTTTATGATAAAAAAAAGAAAAAAAAGAAAAAGAAAAATAGAACAAAAAAATGTACACTCGCATCACTTCCGGTAAAATCCTGCTCTCCTCGTTCGTCCCCGGTCGACCGTGGTGAAAAATAACACCGGAGAATTTTCAACGGTTCGTTTAACACGAACGCTCCTGCCCTCGTCGTATCTCGTCGAAGAGACTTCTCGCAGCTTTCTCAATGAAACACGTCGAGCGTCGTTGAGCCGAAAAAGAAGAAGGAACAAAAAGAAACGACAAAAAGAAAAAAGGAAACAAAAAAAAAATAATCGTTCCTCATTGACTCGAAGCTCGTTCGGCGATTAATCACGCGGCTGCGTTCGTCGATCCGTTCACGAATGAATCTTGGAAACGAGCGTCGCACGAGCTTGACATTGAAACGACGTTAAACTTTCCTACGGGCGATAAGGAAAAAAAAAAATTATCCTCGAACCTTGAAAATTAATAAAGAAAAAAAAAAAGGAAATAAAAGAAAAAATGGAAAAACCGTCGCGGCCAAATGCGGAAGGTTCGTACGTTGACCGTATATATATGTGAAGGCATATACAGGGTGAATCTCTTAAAGTATAGCACCATTTATTCTGGGGTAGATGGAACCATTACAAACAAAAGTTGCAAATATACATTAGGGATATTTTTAATAGTTTACGAGATATGAATTTTTGAAGTTTGTCCAATCAGCGCGGCGAGAAGCGTTGGAGCGAGCCACTCCCCACCCTATCCGTAGATATAGCACAGTGTAGGGCGTTACATTTGGGATCGCAAAATTCAGAGCAGTCAGTTATTATTATTTTATTACGCAGTGATTTTTATTTTTCGGGCATTGACCGATCTGAATTTTGCCGAGCGCGCCAAATAAAAATGACTGCGTAATCAAATAATAATAATTGGCTGCTCTGAATTTTGCGATCTCAGATGTAACGCTCTAAACTGTGCTATATCTACGGCTAGGGCGGAGAGTTCGGCGGCTCCAACGCTTCTCGGCGCGCTCTGATTGGAACAACTTTAAATATTCATATCTCGTAAACTATTAAAAATATCCCTAATGTTTATTTGCAACTTTTGTTTGTAATGGTCCCATCTACCCCAGAATAAATGATGCTATACCTTAGGAAAATCGCCCTGTATGTGAGCGCCGATATTCATATAAGCCCGCCGAAATATTGTACGAATGTGACTTCGTAGGTAATAACCTACGATAACAGCAAATATGATTAGAGCAGTGTTGACGACGAAGAGAGAGAATATGTAAGAAGAGACGATCGGGAGTTCGACACGACATCCCGTACGGTAAAGACAAAAATTTTGTATAACTCCATTTAATAAAATTATTCCATTTCTTATAACAGTTTCCCTCATCAGTTTTCGAGCTCATTATTTCTCACCTCCTACATATATATATATATATATATATATATACACACATAGAGTACATATTTACACGCCAACACCTCTCGCCGATTCGATTTCTTGTTCTTCCTACTTTTTTTTTTTTTGTTCTTTTCTTTTCAGTTTTTTTTTTCTTTGCAACGTGCGAGTTTATTCTACGCAACGAATGTGCGTGGGTGCGCGTGTACCGCGTCCAAGTGGTCCTCGCGGGTGCTCCTCCCGAAGATCGTAATCGACGAATACTCGCACGTAATGCCGACACACGTGAAACACGTACGGGTTTATACCGATGCAACCGCGACGCCAGGTTTATACACACTTACGCTTCGGCTCTTCGCGAGATTGTCCGGCGGGGCGGGGGGAGGGAGAAGTTATGGAACCGGTTCTCGACGATGAATCCTCTATAATCGTGGACGAACGCACCCATTAGGTATAACAGATACATACATACATATAATATACATACATACATACATACATACATACATACATACATACATACATACATACATGCATACATACATACATACATACATACATACATACATACATACATACATACATACATACATACATACATACATACATGCATACATACATACATACATACATGCATACATACATACATACATACATACATACATACATACATACATACATACATGCATACATACATACATACATACATACATACCTACATACATACATACATACATACATACATACATGCATGCATACATACATACATACATACATACATACATACATACATACATACATACATACCTACATACATACATACATACATACATACATATGTATGTATATGTATATGTATATAGGCGTCGCAACGATATATACACCGTGTGTACCTACTGATTTGTATATGCACATATATATATATATATATGTACATGTACAAATGTATGTATGTATGTATGTACGAGTATATAGTGACAGAGTATACGCCAAGCCCTTTTGTAATAACAGACTAACGCCCCGGAATGGCAAATATTCGCGTACGTTTGCAAAAGATATTTTTCTTTTATCATGGAATTTTTCTCAACGTCGAAGCGGTGACTCTCGTGGAAACGAACGCGACAGCTCGATCGTCGTATCGACGACCGTTTACGAATCGTTTCGATACGCGTTGCAAAATCCAACGAGGTTATGCAAACGTTGAACGGAATCGCGCGCGCGCGGTTAGCTCCGTTTGCGCGTGCGCCAAGTTGGCGTCGGCGCACGCGCAATCGCACGCGCAAGTTAATGTACGCGACATGCGCGCCATCCCGACGCGTCCTAGTTCGCTTTCGCGCACGCGTACAGCCAATTCTCCCAACGGTTTTTCCGCGATTTGAATCTCGCGTCGCGCGAAACGAACGCAAAAAATAACGAAAATCTCGCGTTGCGCGATTCGAACGCGAAAAATAACGAGAATAATTATCACGCGTCTCGGACGACGAGAGCGTCGAAACGATAAGGAAAAATTAATCCGATATACTTTCGTCGTTCCAACGTATTGGAAAAAATATCCGTTCCTCCATCGTTTTCTATCTGGTTTATCGCGAGAGCGCGTGATTTAAAACTCTCGTGTATATATACCCCCGCGTGTACCCACCTCGCCGCCAACGGCGTTGCGACGAACCCTGCGCAGCTTCCTCGGGGTAACGCGGTAGATTCTTCCACACGGTAAACCGGTTTTCAAGCGGCGTCGCTGATATGCCCGGTAGAGAGATGAAGAAGAAAAAGAAGAAGAAGAAGAAGAAGAAGAAGAAAAATAAAAATAAAAAGAATGATAGAAAGAAAAAACCATAGAGCGAGAGAAAAAGAAAACTCGAAATCTCCGTAGCTCCATTACGGCGCGTGAGGACTTCGCTCCTATCTATGTAAGTATATGCTCGTTTATATATACATATGTGTGGGTAACACGTTCTCTATACCAAACCTATTCGTCTCTCGCTACGTGTTTCATACAGCTTCTCGATCGTTTTAGTATAAGCTATATCTACATAAATATACATAATAATATATATTATTAATATTAATAGTGACAACTATTATTATTATTATTATTGTTGTTGTTGTTGTTGTTGTCAAAATTAAAATAAAGATAACGATGATGATGAGCGTAATAATAATAATCAATTAATAATAATAATGATAATGGTATCGTTCAGAGGAAAGCGGGATAACGGGGTAACGAGGAAACAATCGAGTACCACTCGATCACCTTGACGATTCGTCATTTTGCAAACAGTCATTATTTAGCTCGAAAACGTATTTTTGTTTTGATAACGTACGTCGTTTTGTATACGAATACCAAACTTGGATTACGTTTGAGCGCGACGAAATTTCGAGGCTCGATTAACTCAAGTATCGATGTGTTTACGGGCCATGTGTGTACAATACGTCGAATCGGTTGATCGCACGAGCTTTTCATACGAGGAAGAAAAAAAAAACAATGTTTCTTCGTACGAAATACGATATGAATAAAATAAGAGAAAGAAAATATTTTGTGATATGAGGTAAATAAATCCGAATAATGATAAATCTGATGCTAAACGAATTTAAATGAGAATACTTTGAAATAAATCGCGTCAAGGATTTATCGAAATATGAGAAACGTGTCCGAAAGTAAAAAAAAAAAAACAAGAAAAGAAAACAAAAATTAATTAATTTAAAAAACGCGACCCCGAGCGAGCGAGAGAAAAATGGTTCGGGTAGATTTGAATTTTTCAAAGTTGTCCAAACCGCGTCACCGATGATAAATTTATGAAAAGAAAACAGATGTTGCCGCGTGGTCCCGTCGAACGATTCGATTAGACCGATGGCTTCCGTGCGTTGTAACATTATAATAATATCGATATTACGATATCGAGCGACTCTACGAACTTACGACACTGTTGACACGTCTCAACGACATCCGACGATTGGAATTGATCGATCAAAGAAAGCCGACTATTAGATATCCGGAAGATTCGCTTGTAGGGAGAGAAAGAAATAGAGAGAGAGAGAGAGAGAGAGAGAGAGAGAGAGAGAGAGGGATGGCGCGAGAGAGGGGGTGGGAGGGAGAGATCGAACGCAACTCCAATCGTGAAGAGCACGTACGTTTTACACGCGCGAGCCACGCGATCCACCGCAGAGACGAGAGATGAGACGAGAGTTTCCCGGGAACTATGAGCAGGTCTCGCTCTTTATATATATATATATAAATATATATGTGTGTGTGTGTGTGTCTGTGTGTGTATATATATATGTGGGTGTATATGCTCGGACGATTCACCTCGTGCACACTTTAGTGGGAACCCTCTCGACTCGTACAAGTCTCGGAACAAAAAGCTCATTCCGAGTCACACTGACCCACATGTATCCTCCCCCTCACCCTTCCCCTCTCAATCCCTCCTCAATATCTCGCGCTCTTTCTCTCTCTCTTCTATCACCGTTTTCTCATCGTTGCTGTCTGCATGTTATGTACTTTCCCGTCTTTCATCGATTATCGAATGTTTTGACGCAACTTTGCAATTACTATTGTCGATCTTTTTTTTTTTATTGTTATTATTTTTTTTCCTGGAAAGGAACGATCGTACCTTCTTTTATGATGGGACGATGAAAGGAGGAATTCATATTTGGCTTTAATTGAATAAAAAATGGTGGTGATTTTAATGATTTTGTTATCGGGATGTTTGTTTTTTCATTAGGGAAATTTGGGGTAATGGAGATCGTGTAAATATTGTAATATTTGTGGAACAATGTTTTTCTTACTCGTTTCGCGACTCGAGCCGTCGAACGACAGTGATGATTTTTCTGTTGAATATTTTTAATACATATTATTGTTATTTTCAATATTTTCTAATTAATTTTTAACCAAACGTTACGATTTAAGTCGCGCCGGTGCGGGCCAAAGTCGATGTCAACATCGCGAGTCTAACGCTTGTTTTTCGATTTGTTTTGCCTGATAAAGGTACCACGAGTCGCACTCGTGTTACCTGCTTTGAGTCCATTTTCCTCACCACGAAATCCGACACGATATTATAAGCGCAGGGTTTACTGAACTTTCAATAAAAACTGTTTTAAAAATAAAATTAACCGTGACTAATATTTTCTAATCTCATCGTTCACAATTCTCATATGAAAAGTTTTGAAAATTTTTCGCTATTCAAAAATAATAATAAACAAATATTTATCATATTAATCGATGAAGAACGCGATTTAACATTACATCTCCATATCAACCAAACGTATATTTATTTACAAGTATGCCTGAATTTTATTGAATCCAGAAAAAATAAAATTAAAAAAGAAAATAATTACTTTTTATATTTTTTATAGCAATATTTATCGAACGATCGAGTGAACAAAATAAAGAGCTACTTCGCAGTACCGAGAGTCGTCTCGCATACAAATCTCAGACTTTCAACTGTGTACACACACGTAAGATTGTCAATGACGATCGCGAAGATTTTTTGATCGTCGTTGAGCAAATACGGCGTGTGGTTTAAACTCGCAATTATATCTCCAACGAGCTGGCTTTTAATCGCTCTTGTCTCTGCCTCTTACCTCACTCTCCCATCTCTCTCTCTCCCCCTCTTTTATTCTCTCGCTGGCATCGTTCTTCCGCTATCGTCAATAAAGATTATTCGGCACGAATATTTGGCATATTTAACACGCCCCATACTCACGTACAAGATGAGAATAACAATCGACTCGCTCACGTACGTTCATGTACTAATCGGTCTTCGAAGAGAGCCATCAATGTGTGATATCGCAAGCGTTCCGGCTTTGCGCGATATGCGTCCTGATTTTAACGCCACGTAGCGTACAATCTCGTGCGTTCGCGTTCCCTTACCTGCCTTCGATATACATTTCTATATATATATATATTTAGTCAAACATCAATATATATATTTATATTTGACTAGAAATGCTCTAGGGTGGAAGAAATCGTGCTTTTCTTTTCTACGCTGTAAAAAAGACCGTGCCGATTTTTTTTGTTTTCTCCTTTTCGTCATATCGAGCGCGTTAGTTCGCAGTCGTCGAATATTTAGACGGTAAAAGTCGAAGAGACTTTATCAGTCACCGTGTGCCGAATCTCGCTTTCTTTGTTCTCTCGCATTCCACGACGCCACGCGGCTTTCCAACGGAATTATTTCTTTTTTTTGTTTGTTTTCCTTCTCGTCTTATTTCTCTCAATTTCTTTTCTCGTTCGTTATTTTTTTACTTTACGGACTACTCGTTTCTTTTTTTTTCCAAACGCGAGAGAAACAAAACCGAGAACGCTACGAGCTCCACCTATCCCGCGTAACGATACATACGCGAGAGCGCTCGATTTTCTATTCAAAGTCCATGGTCTTCCTCTCTTTCTCTCGTTCTCTCTGTCCCTCTTGATACGTGACCGTGAAACCCGAGCTGAAAACTAAATATATTTGCCACGTACTCGCACGGCTCATCGGGAAAGACTTCGACGCGTTCGACGAACACGCCGGTTACTTTTTTTTATAATTTGCTTTTTTGTTCCTACACCAGCTTCTCGGCCAGTATGTTTGTCCGACGTTTCGCGCGCTCGCTACATACTTTTTTTTATTGCTAATGGTACGACGATCTTCCGGTTGACCCAGAGCTACGATCTTCCTCGAGTACGAAGCGGGCCGTCTGGTGTCGATTTTATGAAGTAAACACCTCTTTTAACCGTCCCAACTGGTCGCTGTAACTGCGAGAAACGCGAGTGGCCACTCGCCATCTAGCGGCCAAAAACTCAACTACTCTCTTCCAATAATCACGCAACCTAGAAATTTGGATAGATTTTTGTTTATCTACTTTAAACCGTGTTTTAGAAATTGTTCGCGATCAAAAAATGATTGTTCCTTGATAATATTGCGCGATAATACGAAAGAAAGGTCGTTTTTAAGAATCGTGAACTTTCGAAGCGAGGTTCGAGTTGGTTAAGTTCTCAATTACTCCCTTCGAACGATGACATAACCTAGAAATATTAATCGAATCTGCCTCGAGTCGTGTTGCAAGCGAATCTTCACACTCGGCGAACAATTTGCCCCAATAATGTTACGAGCTGGTACAAAGATCATCGTTATTTAGGATCGTGAACTTTCGAAGCGAGGTACGATCGTGGCTCTCGCGCCGCCATTAATTCTCGATATGGCTATTGTAGCGTTGCGGAACTTTGTCGTTATGGAAGAGGGAAAACATGACACGTAATCGGTATTTCGGTGAGACGGCGAGTGTAGGCACGACGGGAATAAAAGGCGAAGCGCTATGACGTGGAAGAAAAAAAAGAGAGAAAGAGAGATAGAGAGCAACGGAGATTTAGAGAAACGAGATACAGAACCGAAGAGGAGTACGGTGAAAATTGAGAGAAGGGAAAGGGAGAAAGACAGAGAGAGCGAGAGAGAGAGAGAGAGAGAGAGAGAGAGAGAGAGTCTCTACAGCGTTCGTGGCTCCTCTCTTCGAGAGATAGCAAGGTTCGCCGGGCAGGTAAAGTCAGTAGGCGGGCCGAGGTTCATTCACCTCGGACTAGCGGGCGACCGTATAGCGGGACCCTGGCTCCAATGGTCCCGGCCCGATCGCGCGCTCGCGAGCGCGCTCTCTCGCCTCCCCGTAACACGAGGAACTCTCTATACAATCCTACAGGTAACTTCTTCTTCGTTTCCTTCCACGATAGTCTCTCCTGCTCTACTCGACTATCGTAGAATTACATTTGTCCTATTCTGCATCCATACGTTCACTAATTTACATACACTTACATATTCATTCCCGAGATGATTTTTATCACTGATAAAACAGTAAAAACAAAAATGATTTACGAGATCTTCAGAGTTATTATGCACTTTTGAATTGTAAAAAAAGACGCGTCGTACAAATTGTTAATAAAGAGCGTTAAATTAAATTATCGCATAGTATTACGGTTAAATAGTAAATTAAAACGAACCGTCGTGCGATGGACACGCGGTCATCGTGCGGCTCGGGCGAGCATCGAAGTTAAGAGTCAGTGTTACACGCGACGAGCAATTCGAAAACGCGTTCCGTATTTTCTTCGGCACTGAGCAACCGATCGCGTTTAAATTTTCAGGGCATCTAGAGAATTGTAGCAGCAAGGGGCTAAAAGTTGTTTTTTCAAAATTGTTGCCATAGTTCTCTAGATACCCTAAAAATTCTAACGCCCAGTTTCGAAGAAAGTACTATGGCATTTTCGAATCGTCACCGGCAATACTGTTTTCAAAATTTTGGAAAATAAATACATTTAGCCACTTTCTGCCATAATTCTCTAGATACCCTGAAAATTTGAACGCGTTCGGTCGCTCAGTGCCGGAGAAAATACGGATCGCGTTTTCGAATCGCTCGTCGCTTGTAACACTAACTCTTAAAATCAACATTTTACGCTGCCAATACTTGGTGCGTCAATACCTGATGATTGATTCCCTGCAGGAACGTATTAGACTTTGGAAGGGTCGACTGTCGCGTACCTGACACGAGTTTCCTGCAGATTCCTCGTGCCCTAGGCGAATGCTATACACTGGTAGCGAGAATAGTCCGTAGACAATCTCGAATTACGTGAGCGAAGTACGTATCGTAAAAAGCTATAAAAAAAGGGAAAAGAACGGACGGCCCATAAAAACCCGGAAATAATGAACAAGAAAAAAAGAAAATACAAAATTAAATTTCAAATAAATAATTAATTTTTCTCATTCGATAAAATCGTATCGAATAACATTTCGATGAACCGAAATCTCGGTTTCTTTGATTTTAAGATGGCGATATGTCCATGTCACGAATTAATCATAAACCGATCACGTAAGGCTCGCGGAGTAATTAGCCGCTAGATAATTAGATAATTAGGCGTGAGAGTGCCTTTTATCGCGAGGGTAAGTTATAGACGATGAGAAATATATTACCCTGAGATTATGAAGAGGTCAGCAGAGGCCGCGCGCGTATCATTCATATGTCAAAACGTTTTATATATAGAGATATATATATATACCACGAAATTTATGTACGCAACGCATATAATATATCGCATACATAAATTTCATTGCATATATATATATATATATGTGTGTGTGTGTGTGTGTGTGTGAGTATATATATATATGCGAGTAATACATTATGTATGTCAGTGAATTCTACCTTGTCAAGGCAATTAACGAATAGACTAACATTTATCGTAAATTAAAAATTCGAATTGAATAAAATCAAAACGAAAATAACGAAGAAAGAAAGAAAAATATAGAAAAAAATGGATTAATCAAAAATTAAATAAATCGTCAACCACGAAAAAAAAACTTGTTCGCAAATCAATTATTTATCGAAAATCGAACGTCGCTCGATCTCGATCTAGTCGAAAAATTGCTCGACGAGAAAATAAATTTGATCGTTGAAGGTCGTTTTAAAAATGTACCTTCCAGACTTCCTGAATAATAACAAGAGCGTCGGATAAAAAAAATGGGATTAGATTTAACGGTGTCCAAGCCACTAATTTAAAAAAAAAGGAATTAGAATTTAACGAAGTAACAAATTTTTGCAAAACCGCGCAAATTAAATCAACGATCGACCGTAAAGTCGGACAACGATGAGAGAATTGATCGATTCACGGTCGAATAAAAATACGCAACGAAACAAAAAAAAACGTCGACTCATGGCGGAATAAAAGAAAAAAGAAGAAAAAAAGCTGCGCCAGGGGTTCATGGCCAGCGTTTTAATAATAATTTCTCGCGCCACTAGCGTGTACAACGATGCAGATGGCACGAGAGATCGGGCCATCTCGATGATCTTGATCGGTACCAAGAGTCAATGGGTCAGGCGCGAACTGTCGACCTCTCCCCCCACTCCTCTCTCTCTCTCTCTCTCTCTCGCGCGCCGTTTGACCAGAAGAACCTCGCTCATCCGCGATATCTCCTCGGGTGGTCGCGATAACGTTGCCCGGGTAAGAAGGCCAAAACTTAAGGCGACGAAAATTTTCGTCCTCTATTTTCACGATCTCGTTTCTCGCGATTCGTCAATATCCAGTGCGCAATACATATTACGAAATAATTTATCGACTCTAAGAATTTTTATATTAATGGCCGATCGAGAGTGAAAGGGGTGGGGGAGGGGTGTAGGAGGGGGTGATTACGATCGAGGCAAAAACGAGAAGCGAAGAATCTAAATAGGCTTAAGAATAAACGCTGGCTTTCAGGCTTTCCAAGTTTTCGAATAATCGCGGGACGGTTTCGTGGAAAATGTTGTTGCGCAGAAGTCGAGGCGTACGACGCCGGCGATTCAGGGAGAGATCTAGAGAGATCTGTGCAGTTGTTAGTTGCGACGGTTGGGCGATGGTTAAACGGACGATGCTCGTACTCGTTGCTATTCGAAGTACCTACGTAGGTATACTTGTCGAGTGTTATATTTCTCGTAATCGTAGAAGCTATCGATCGATCGATCGATCGATCGATACTCTCGACGTCGAGATTTTTTAAAAATCGTCGATCGCCGCCATTTTGTTTTTTCGTGATTATTTTTCTCGCGTTTCGGATATTCGTAAAGTCAGAGACGATCGAGCATCGTTTCGACTTTTGGTAAGTTGTCGATCGATATTTAGAGATTGAGGAAAAATCGTGTTTATTCGATTTTTGAAAGTTATAGATCGATTATCGAATCGACGAACGTCGATTTGTTTGTATCGGCGAGATTTCTTTTTTTTTGGCAAATTAATGTCTTAAGCGACGTATTTGCTAATTCGTGATTGATTACGTAACGAAATTTGGAATTTGGAGATTTTCCTTTTATCGATATGCAAAATTCGATGGAAATCGGGAAAGTTGATTTTTCTTTGTGTTAACGAGAATAAAAAATTGTCGCTCGCATTTGGAAATTAATTATTTATTCAACTTTCTCCGTTGTCTCATAGTTATAGTACAAAGCGACGTTTCAATATTTATCGATATCGCCAATCGACTTTTATCGGTCTCGAAAGAAAAAAATCGATTATTTCGACTTTCGATTAATTCTCGAATCAAATTGTAAGAATCTAAACAAAACTTCGGAAATTAACGTTTTTTCCCTCCGTCGACGAAAATTCAAAATTATCTCGAAAAGATCGATTTTCGTCTCTCGAAAAATAAATCGGTAAAAACCGTTTTGTTTTTTTTTAATTTTTTTTAAATTCCACAACAATCGATAAAAATCGAATAATCAAGTTTGAGAAACAAATCGCGAGTCTCGATTTCGTCAACTTTTCGATCGTTTTTTCTGGCTTCGTCGAAGGTCTACGACGAGTCGACGGAATCGAGGTCAACCGGTCTCGTGTTATTTTTCCTCCACGGAGATGCGCGTCAAATATATCGCCGATCGAGATACGTATACGCGGGAAAAATCGAACGATCGATCGATCGATCGATCGTATCGTATCGTATAACGTATCGAAACTTAAACGCGTCCGTAAATTTAAAATGCATACCAAGATTCTTGCCAGCAGCTGTAACGTCGATCCCGGCAATAAAGATCACAGCGCTCGCGACGAGCAGACCGAAAGTTTTAACGGTCTTAGTCCTCATGTTGGCGAAGCTTTTCCTCGTTCTCGTGCGAATTAATACACCAGCGTGGCTTAAATATTGTTTTCGATCGCGACCGGAAGCGTCGCTGGTGACCGACAGGGGCGGCGAAGCCACCGCCATCGCGCACCCCCCGTACCTATCTCACACACTTCGCGAACCACCACTTTAACGATCAACAACTTTTACCTCCGTATTTTTAAAACCGATAAACGACCGTAGACCGATAAACGTGCGTAGAGGTCAACGTTTATTTATATTTTAACTTGTTTTCTTCGTCGATTGAATTATTATTATATTATTTAATGATTATAATAATAAGGAACTTGAAGAAAGAAACGAAAGAAAGAAAAAAAGTAAACGAGGATAAAAATGTCTTTCACGTATTTACAACACCGATCTCGTTCTCTGCGTTTCCACCGAAGAGTCTCTCACGCAGCGCGAAAGATCCTCGGGCGCGCACTCACTGTTAAACAGGCCAGCCCAGGTAGCGGAGAATACTTGGCGAGCGCCGGTCGAGACGGGCGCTGCTCTTCTCTCCTCGGTTTCGACCTCGCGGGTAGAGTAGGGGATTAATTTTTACCACTGCTCGAACCGATCCGATCGAGACGATTTTACGAGACGCGTGATTTAAGATTATTAATCTATAAATTTATATTTGTTTCTCTATATATAGTTCGTGGGCTATATATGTTTTTGTTTTTCCTTTTTTTTGTTTTAATTTTGTCTATTATCTCGCGAAATTCGCCGGTAGGCTGGCACGGGCGTCGTGAGCTTTTTCCTTTTTCTGTCTGTCTCTCTCTCTCACACACACGCTCGCACGCTCGCTCTCTCCCTTTTCTTTTTCTTTTTTGTCAGTCCATAGTTCGTACCCGACGCGACATAAACGCGGTCGCGGTCAGCAGGCGACTGGCAGACAAGCAACGATGGGTCCGTAACGTCGACGACATGGCGATCACCGAGCTCTCTTGCCGTGCCTGCCTCGTTCCTTTTCGGAGCGAGAGAGAGAGAGAATCCTGCCGCGCGCACTGCACTCGAGCCGGCGTCGTGGCCAATGAGCGCCCGGCTACCCCCACTCCGCCACGACCCACCGCAGCCGTCAACGGAGAACGCATAGAGGGCCTCACCGTGCAAAGCCGCTCTCGATCCTCTCGATCCTTCGGATGCTCCGCGGGGCCTTCGCGAGACAGGTACAACGTCAGCAAGGGACTCGCTCGTGATAAACTCGCGCTACACAACCACAGCCTTAGCGTGATTTCCCCTCTAAACACACCTGTGCCTTCTGTCGCTCGACGAATTTCCTTTCAAAATATCTCTCTCTCTCTCTCCCTCCCTCCCTCCCTCTATCTCTCCTTCCTCTCGTCTCGCAAGGAAGACGCTTAATAAAAGACGCCCGATTTCTCTCGTAAACGAGTAAGCACCTTTGTTGTGAAACGAGAATAAAGATTTAAACGAAAAAAAAAAAACATAAACAAAAGTACGTTTTGTTTTCATTTAATTTTGGATCTTGGGAAGAGAGAATAAGAATGATGAAGCAGTTTTGGGATGGAACGGGGTCTCGAGATTGGAAGTCCAGCGTTGATCGTAAGATCCGGGTCATCGGACACTTATTCGAGGAAATATACGATCATCCTCTATCGATATTTTTATTACCTTCCTCGATCTTTTTTTAGATCCACTTGACGTAACGCTTAGGCGATATTTTTCATACGATCGAATTGCAATCTTTCAGTACCGTTTTGAGCGTATGCACTCGGTTATTTTCGCAGCGAAAACTCGCGAGATACATCGGTTTATAACAGCGGAATCGCCTTTTCCACTCCTCGAAATATCTTTTCGTGTTTGTTATTCTAATGTAATGTTATTTCGCATACAAATCTGTGATTAGTGAACGACTCGAATTTATATTTGGATGGAAGATTCTCGAGACGCAATATATTGTTCGATAATCGAATGGAAAAAAGTCGATGATGTTTAGAAAATTTGTGGATTAATTTTAGAATTATTGTTTACATTTTAGAAAATTACTTGATAAATTTGATTAAGTTCGGTGATAAATTTAGAAAAATTCGTTGATAAACTTCAGCAAATTTTAAATAATTTGTCGATCAATTTTAGAAAATGTGTCGATCAATTTTACAAAATATAATTGATCAATTTTAGAAAAATTTTCGCAACACGTTAACGCGATTGCCAAAAGTCCGCTTCGTTACGATTCTCGTCTAATTCGACCGGGCGTTAAAAATTTAAACACGAGATCGACCGATAATTGACCCTTAAAAATTATTTTCAAGCCGCGACGATAAAAATTCCAAAAACCAATCGGCACGAAATACGAAAAATCGCTATCGTCGCATTCCGAGCATATCGTTCTACCCAACAAAATTGTCTTCGTTCAACGGGTGTCGATCGCCATTTAATCCTTGAAACCTTGACTCCCTGAATTTAAAACAGGTGAGCGTCCTTCGAGTCAGGACACCGCGAAAAAACGAACGCGAAACCTGATGGAAAATTCCCTCGGTGCGTGGACCTTCGATCCATGGTTCGCTTGCGTGGAGCCATCTGCGTGCGAATGAAGGAAAACCAGAGACTGAAAGAGAGAAAGAGAGAAAGAAAGAGAAAGAGACAGAGAAAGAGAGTGCGTTCGTCAAGAAAAAGGGAAGGGAAAGAGAACTCACGTACTTACCGTTAACGCGATGACGCGCTTCCGCTCGGTACCGGGGGCCACGCGACATCGTGTTTAACGAAAATAAAAGCCCGCGGGCTTTTCGTACGCTCGCAAATGCAAACGGTGTCGCCGCGGGGCGGTACTCGTGACAATAATGAGGTGGAGGAGGAAGGGAGAGAAGACTCGAGTCGTGCGCGCTCTAACTCACGGGACTGTACCGTTGCAAATGACCCCGGTCTACAAATATATATGTCTACGTGTATATATCATCATCATCATCATATATATATATGTATGTAGAAGGTATAATGCATACCCACTTCGTTCCCGTTTGTTCTGAGATCGGTCGTACACAGTCGCGTGACGAGACGCGCGTTTGCTGATTACTTGACGAGCTCTCCCCCGATTTATGGCCCTAATTGAGTTCCTTCTTGCCTGAAAGAACCGACACGAATTCTCCATTCTATTTTGCATACAGCGAGCGATTCGATAATACGACTTCTTCGAGCGATCGAGGGCTCGGATGTATTTCATGATTTTTTTCTATATTTCATCGTATTGAACTCGATGCACGAAGAGACGATACGTCAGGTACGACGGAAGTATCGAATGACTTTCTAACGAAACGAGCCTTCGGACGAAGTTCGTTCATATTCTAACGTACTTTGAGTATTTAAACAATTTAATGGCTTAGGAAGAGTAGAATTTCATTTTTTTTTGTATTTATGGAGTTAGGAGATGGAATAAGAATTTGTTGTCAGTGAAAACTTCTTTTATTTGTCTCATTTACCGCATGTAAACTTTAGCAGCCATATATGGCTATTAAAATTTCAATTTTTTTTACAGTATGTTAATCGATTTTTTTTCTCAAAACCAACATTGCATCCTATTTATATATTTCTTGGTGTAACGGTACGTATTTATTGTTGTGGCAAAGCAAAGCCATTGAATAAAAACTCTTTTAACATACTGAAAAAAAAAGAAACTTCAGGAGCCATACGTGGCTTTTTATGCGGTAAGCGGTTAAGAGTCAGTGTTACAGGCGACTAGCGATTCGAAAACGCGATCTGTAGTTTCTTCGGAACTAATCAACTTATCGCCTTAAAATTTTGAGAGTATCTAGAGAATTGAGACAAAAAGGGGCTAAACATATTTTTTCAAACATTTTTGCCATAATTTTCTGTATACCCTAAAAATTCCAACCCTCAGTGCCGGAGAAAGTACGAATGGCATTTTCGAGTCATGGCCGGCAACAAAATTTTCAAAATTTTTGAAAAAAACTACCCTTAGCCCCTTTTTGCTATAATTCTCTACATACCCTCAAATTTTTAACACGATCGGTTGCTCAGTGCCGGAGAAAATACGCTTCGCGTTTTCGAATCGCTCGTCGCTTGCAACACTGACTCTTAAAACCGAAATAACTTTCGATAAAACAATCGATGATAATTCGGCTCCGTGATTAAAGTCGGCAATGATCTTGAATTTAAAAAATCGGTCAACGCAAAGTGTGTCAACACCCCTCGAACTCGTTCCCGTGTCGATAAAAGTGACGAGACGACAAATATATAGTTATATCGAAGCCACTACGTTTGTCGTTCACACTCGTCAACGTGGCAACAGGTGAATTCGCAGTCGGAGAAAACAAGGCTGCGAAACGTCTGTATAATTACCGACGAGCGTATACACATATAAATAAAAGAGTATATATCGGACGTAATCGTCGCGAAGGCCTTCGATGCGTAGAAACGAGATACTCGTCTCGACGTGACCGCCGTAGAGCTTCCTTTTTTTCCGGTCATCGTTAGAAATAACGCGAATTCTCGATCGTAACGTCTTATATAAATTAACGAAATAACCAAATTCCCCGAATTGAAACGTTACGAAAAAAACGAGGTCGAATTGATTGAATTTTTCTTTTGTTATTTATTATTATCGAATTATCAGCGTGGCGGAATCGCGTGCGCAATCGTTATTTTTCTTTTACCGCGCGTCGCCACAATTTTTCGGTAACTTCGATACGAGAGAACGTGTACACAGGTGGAAATTCCGTCGTTTGGAATTTTCGCAACGTGACAAAGCGCGATAATGCGCAGCGGGAACGACGAGAGAGAGGAGATGCAACCGTGTTGCTTGTTACACGAGGCGATTGTTCCGCGTGTGCGTCTAGCGCGCGCTCTTTGCCTCGTAGAGGCAAAACCTGTTTTTGAGCTCTTCCTTCGTGCTATGCCGCAACAACACGGAACGCGCTCGAAACAATTAATCGGGAATCTCCTCGAGGATGGTCGCTCGTCGAGATTCGAGAGAGACGAGAGAACGAGAATAGAAAGAGAGAGAAAAAAATGTTAATCGTTGAAACAGGATTCGATGCTCATTTCGATAGTTCACAATTTTTATTTCCCATCGTACATTTTTCTTTTCATTGAAACAAAAAGAGGAAAAAAATTGAAATATCAACAGAACGAACACGGAACGTGCAACGTCCTGGAAAAATCGAGATTGGCTAATCACGCGAAGCGCTCTCACACGGTCGTGTGGCGAGGTATTACCGAATCCTTCGTTGGACTTCCGCATCCGGTACACCGATAATCGTGCCTAGCACTGGGATGGGAACGCAGCACGCGTTACTTCGAGTGTCGCTACGATGATTATATATATATATATATATATGTGTGTGTGTGTGTGTGTGTGTGTGTGTGTGTGTGTGTTGTTAGAATACTAGCGCATCGCGTTACGTAGTTTCGACATGTACAGTGGAGAGCCGATTGAGCGAACCTCACAATCAGTCACGCGAAAGTACGATACTAATAACAAAAATTTGAAATAATTTTTTGATCGCATTAATTTATATTTTTTTAACATTACATTTATTGGTATTTATTCATTACATTTGATTATTCAATTAATAAAATAATTCTTAACGTCGATATTAATTATCGGAAAAAAAACGATGCGATATAATTGAATTTTATTATTGTGTTATATTAACGATAGATTTGTAGATGAACGATGGGACGAGTAGTTTCGACGTGTAGTTAGTCGATTGCGCGCTGAAAGTTTGATTATAATGAAGATAACGAAATTTAATAGATTCGTTCTCGATTTGTCATTATTTTTAATTTATCGAATTTATATCTCGTTATGTTTTTTTTTCGTTATTATCGAACCATTTAGAAACGAAGGATGAACGTAATGTAAAATGGAAGAAAGAATCTCACGTTGGTAAAAAACAATAGTGGGTAAAAACCTGAGACTTTGTTTCCTTATTATTTTATTTTGCTCGCGACGCTCCCCGTACGTGCAAGTGGATCGCTCGGGCTTTTTAATCTTTTTACTTCCTCGTGAAGGAAACTTCGGGAGTGAGATGAAATAATGAGGAAGCAATGTGCAAGTTTCTAGCACGTAGAATTTGTTTTATCTACTTTTAGTTCGGGCTGAATAATTCGCCATTTTTACCAGTGTTTAACATTAATTTAATCTAGTTCATATTTCATTCAGGTCCGATGTTATTCTGAGATGGGTTGGCATTTGTTTTATTTTAATCGTATACAAACATTTTATGAAAATAAAGAACTTGTTTTTTAAATTCATGAAATTTTTTCATGTAATTTAAAGATCTTTGCCGATTTATAGAAAAATATATCAGAAAATATCCTATAACGTTAATTAACTGTTTTTAAAAACTGGCTATATTTATAAGTCAACAGAGAAATTTGAAAAAATTGCGCTTTTTTTAAATTTTCTTCAAAAAGTTGGCAATTGCGTACGGTTTGAATAAGTGAAGGAATCTTTGCGAAAACTGGGCCGAAGTAAGTAGCCGCACTGTTCTACGAGCACGCAAAATTTCAGCTCGATCGGACTAGCCGTTCCAAAGTTATAGAGATTTGAATATTGCAGCCGCATCACACACGGACGCATGCGCGCCCTTACGCACACGCGCGTGCGCAGCGCGCTCACACTTGCGCATGCATAACAGATGCCCAGTTGCGTTACCCGTATGTGACTTTTTTTACTTTTTAAGTTTTTAGAGCCACTCCGCCATTGGACGACGAAGTTTATTTCCTCGAAAAGCTTCGTCTACAGAAAAACAAAGAAAACAAAAACAAATTTCGAACATCGCGTCAATGACGCCAATGCGTTATGTCAGGTGGACGTTTATCCGCTTCTGGATCTCCTTGTTGGAAATTTATGATCAATAAAACAACGAAGATAAAAATACGTGTCCCACTGAGTCGCAGAAAATGTTTACGATGACAATTTAATGAAAAAAAATATTACCGCTGCATTGCCAGAAATTTACGAAGCTACGTTCATTCTGGAACATTCTAAACCTACTAAAAATTCATTTTTTGATCAAACAAATCGGCATTTAAGATTTGAAAGCCATCGTAATAAACTAAACTTTTATTTTCTTGGTGAAAACTTTGATGTATCGAAACGATGCCCGACCCGGATCGATCGATAAAATCGATTCTCTACTGTAACGTACAACGTACATGAGTTAGTGCTCAATGGTGTAAAGGTCGACATAGCCACAGGTACATGGCATTTGCGGAGCGCTCCGGTCGCTAATAACGCCAAGGGAAGAGCTCTCGTGGCGCGGGCCTCGTGTGATATGGGCTTGCTTGTGGCTACCACTATCGTCGTCATGGAATCGCGCCCGCGGTTTCCAAGCGGTAACCATCGCGCAGTGGTACGAACGTGCGCGAGGCAAAGAGACGAAGCTGAATCGCGGGCGGGAGGGGGGGAAAGAACAAGAAGAGGGTATATGAGAGTCCCGGAGCCATATCTCGTAGCCAGAGGCCAACGTCGCGTCGCCGGCGAATGTTTCAACTGATATAGTACCTCACGACACTCACCACAAAAAGACAGAGAGAGAGAGAACGTAAAAATATATAAGCAGGAATAATCCACAGACGAGAGATAGGGAGACTGGTGTAGCTTAGTACAAAGCCGTGGCAAAACAGGAGAATCGAGAGATGGTACTTTACTTTGTTATTTCGTGCTCTCGTGTGTGCCTCGTGAGATCCGAGAGAGACAGAGCTCGCGCGCGCGAGAGAGAGAGAGAGAGAGAGTGAGTGTGGCAAGTCGGTGAAGCTTGTGGTGGTGTGCGTGGTTGCCAGTCGACTGGCACCGCCAGGTACTAAATGCCACAAGGTCACGACTCGAACGGCAGAGAGCGCTGCATGATGGACCGAGAGCCGAGCGCGAGCGTCTCGAGGATCCTCGACGCGACGTGAAACGAAAAAGAAAGAAAGACAAAACCGAACTAGATATATTGTTCTTGTTTCGATTTATTTCGTCATTCTTCACCCATTTCGTCCAAAACTCCTATTCATCATCTACGCAAATAGTTTGACGAAAAACTTCTTTTTCTTTCTACACATTATCGCATGATATAATACGGAAGATCCATATCGTCGTGGAAAGGTGTTTCTTTTTTTCCTTCCTTGTCCCGCATTTTCATTCCTTTCAAGACTCGTCTTGAAAAAGACGGCTCGAGATCTATCTCTCGAGGCACGGAAAATCGGATTCTCCGAAAGCCGCCGAGTCGATCGTGAGAAAGACTTTCGACAATGGGACTCTGACGAAAGTGCCGGCGCGATGTAAAACCATATTATTTCTACTCATGCTCCTGTACATTTTTGCCCGCTGAAAGGAAGAAAACAAAATAACGTAGTATAGTGACGTCACCGTGAATGGCACTGAATGGTACCTTTCCATTCACGGTACGGTTGATGCTCGGCTTGGTCGTTTCTTTTTTGTTTCACTTTTCCACTCTCCGCTGACTGGTGCGTGCGATAGCGCGTAACTCCTCGACCGACGACACGTTCCTGTTCAATAGAAGAAGAAAAAAAAATGAACCTACGTGGATATAACAGTTTCCTGTTTTGTCGAGGGAGTCCGAGTAGCTTTCGGTCGTTTGCCGCAGGTTGTCGAACAGCTGAGGTCACAAGCAAGGTAAAAATGTTTTCATCGTAAAATGGATAACCCGCTTATCGAAAGCCGGAAGCTAATAACGTTGACGATATGATATTTAATCAATGATCCATGGATCGTAAGATAACTCGGACATGGAGTATTTCATCGTAAAAACTTCAACGTAAAATGGAGTACAAAGAAACCATTAAAAGTGAGATAACGTTAAGGTGCCTTTCACATCATATTTCGTCCGAATTCTATTGTTAAGTATGTCTTTTATTTTTAGTGAAGAATACCCGACGAGATCTTTTTATCCTTACGTACACAATGTTCATCGCACTCGCTGTCGTTGCTCTATTCTTGTACGGTTTTTTTCCTATCAAGTATGACGACAATGACGTTGCCACAATGACCGATATTCCCGATCACGTAGGACACGTGAGGTAATCTCCGATCCTGAAAATAAATACGTTTTTTGGCTTCTTACGGACGTTGAATACATAATGGTCTTTTCCAGGGTAAAAAGCGACGAATTGTATAGGCCGGTAGTAAGAAAAGTCGTAGTAATGGTGATCGACGCTTTGAGATGGGACTTTCTAACGGGTCCGGTTGGAATTTCAGCAATGCCAATTACTAATCGCTTAATAAACGAGGATTCAACGTGTTTGATGCAATCCAAAGTCAGTCCTCCCACCGTGACTATGCCTAGAATAAAGGTAAACGTACAATAATGAAAAAAAAGATAGCGTCGCAATTTCGAAGTCAACATTGCATATTTTGTCACAGGCAATGATGACTGGTTCCCTACCGAGTTTCGTGGATGTAGCATTGAATTTCGGTGATTTGCCGGTCTCGGGAGATAGCCTGCTATTACAAGCGAAAAATCACGGACACAAAATACATTTTTACGGCGACGATACGTGGTTGAAAATATTTCCAGGAATGTTCGATCGTTACGAGGGCACAACTTCGTTTTTCGTCAGCGATTTTACAGAAGTAAGATTAAGCGAAATAAACTCAATTTGAAATTGAGTTTAACGATCGGTATTACGCGCAATTAGGTGGACAACAACGTAACTCGGCATATCGCTAAAGAATTGAGGGATAAAGATGATTGGTCGTTACTCGTGCTTCATTATTTGGGACTCGATCATATCGGTCATACAGTCGGTCCGTTCAGTCCGCTCATAAAGCCAAAGCTACGAGAGATGGACGGCATAATCGGACAGATTCAAAGAGAAATCCAAAATTGGGTAAGAAGAGAGTATTTCAGGAAATCCACGCGATTCGCACGAGTCGTTAAAGAGAATGAAATTACAGAATAAAAACGGATCGCCCACAATTTTTGTGATATGCGGCGATCATGGAATGAAAGATTCGGGTGGTCATGGTGGTTCGACTCCCGAAGAAACGCTCGTACCGTTTTTTGTAATTGGCTCGTCGTGTCCGTGGAATATTAACCAACCAAATCGCATGAGTCAAGTCGACGTAGCGGCTACGTTATCCGTTATGCTGGGCACTCCGATACCTTCGTCCAACATCGGAAGCGTTCCCCTTCATATGTTAAACGATCGATCAGATTCTAGCAAACTTTTCGTTCTTTACTACAACGCGCAACAAGTTTTCAAACATTTTAAAAAATTGCCCAGCTACGAATCCAGTCGTAAGTAATTCGATATAAAATATTTAACAAGCTCCAATTTCTATTCGAGAAAATACATAATTTTCGCAGAAGCCTACAAACATTACGTCGATGCAATGGAATTACACACTGCTTGGTTGACCAGTAATAAAAAAAGCGACGCCGTACAGATAACCGTGGGTCTTTATAATAAGGCTTTTCAGAATATGAAAGAATTATTGATACGCAGTACGATCGACTACGATCTGCATACAATGACTATCGCTATGATTTATATGGCACATGTAAGATCATTTACAAGTTTTCTTCCGCAATCTCAAGACACTCGATGTATCCGTATAATTAAATTTTTTACTTGCAGATCGTTTACGTAATCGCTAATTTACATACTTACAAAGCAGCAGAAAAAAAGAAAAAAATGTATTTTGTCATTGGCAGTATTATCGCATATTTCATACTAAGATTTATTTGGGAGCCTGAAAATAGAGTTCCAGTATTGAAATTCAATAATTCCGTATTAAACGTGATTCCCATCGGGATCCTTGTCTTCTGTCATTTAACCGCTAGTTGCGATTACTCGTTATCGATAAAGGAAAGACTTGTAAATTCTAATTTGCTAGAATGCTTTTTACCTCTGGGTATGATAGTCCACACGATAAGTCTTTGTAGTACTAGTTTCGTCGAGGAGGAGCATCAAACATGGTTTTTTCTCTGGCCAACCTTTTTGATCCTCCTTATAATCGATATAATGAGAAAAAGCTGTAACGTAAGACTCGGTGCGAAAATATTTTTAAGCCTATTGGGACATCGAATACTGAGAAAATTGAATAGCACGGGAAATAAATATGCTCACTCGCCTGATATCGCTGACTGGCTCAGAGATCAAGAAAATAATGCAAGCACGAGCGCTTTACTTATCGCTGGTAATTAATACCTTTATTAATTTCAATAGTCTTTCACGCTCATTCAGATATCGTAATCGATTGTTTCGATTCAGCTCTAGGGATATCGATATGGATCGGTTACGTCTGCGAGGAAAACAAATTCAGAAGAAAAACCGTGATCGTGCACATTGCCGCAGCTATTTGTATATATCTTCGTCATATGACTAGCGATGCTGTCGCAAAATTGCCAATTTACTTTAATTCCAAGTATGTGTTGTTCGAACAATTTTTTCAATGAGAAATTTGTACGACTCAAATTAATGGTTGTAATACATTTCCGATATTTCAGAGGCATTATGGAAGTCCGAATCTTTTGGGTCATACTCATATTTTATTCTCTCTTCTGGGCATATCGACTTTTCCGAACGAAAGAGAGAAAGCTCTTCGCGATCTCGCTGTTACGTTTTATCATTCTATTGTGGATGATAATTTCGGCCATTCTGTGCAGGCCACACAATGTCGTTCTACTGCCGATTCAACTGTTGGTCGGTTCTGTAATTCAAGCCGCTTTACGAACGTATGAGAGTGGAGAAGAGTCGAGCGTCTACGTTCATATGTGGTTGGGAAATGTTTTTTACTTTTATCAGGTGATTGAGAGTTTTTTTTAACGCTTGGCAGTAATAACGATCCTTTCTAATTGGTGTGGTGAATTATTTGTTAATTCGTGCATTTTTTTCTCGTAGGGAAATTCGAATAGCTTGGCTACCATCGATGTGGCTGCTGGTTACGTCGGTATGGAAACTTACAGGCCTGTGGTGACGGGAATATTCTTGGCAATAAATACATATTCCGCTCCAGTATTATCCTACTTAACCCTGATATATTACAGCATTTTACACCAAAAATCAAATTCGTAAGTAAAAGATTTTAGACGCGAGTTACCGTTTCAATAAGGTCTTTCTCATTAATTCCATTTATCTTTTTTCTAGCTACGCTGAAAGGATATTGTCTATAAACAGACATTGTGCCTTGTGGCGATTTCTTCCATTGGTTGTTTACACAATTATCGTAACGCTTCAGAGATTCCATTTATTCGTTTGGACAGTATTTTCACCAAAGTTACTTTACGAAGCCATGTACTGTTTGGTGATGTTTACGTTTTTTCTATCGATGCAAATATCATGTCTTGTAACGACGATGAAATAAAAAAAAGTCATTACAACGTTTTCTTCGCTATTCCGTTACTTTCGAAAAACTACGTAATCTACAGTAATACAAAGTCTGCCGAATTCGTAACGCTCGAAAACACTTTATTCACCGATACACAGTTAAAGTTAGTTGCGAAAGAACGCTTCTAAAATTTAATGTTTCATTGTACTTTTTTTTTTTTTTTACGAATCGACAATCAACAATAACGACATCGAAAATAAAATTGATATTGACCAGAGAACAAAAATTTAGCGAGTCAATGCCATTTGCAATGGTGATGTTGAATTAGTATTGCACGGAAAAGAAGATGAAATAAATACAAGAAAAAAATCGTCAACGATCGTTTTTTGTCGAGTAAGGGATCGATGTCTTAGTTTTTTTTACGGCGGAAAAAAAAATCTGCTATTATGGCATTTACTCTTATACACTACGTCATACTACAAATCTAAGGCAGGTTTCGTAAAACGCAAATATTGCGTTATCTTACCACGGAGAATCGACTACGTCTGAATCGACATACGTTATGTTCTCCAAAGTACATTCTCTATATATTTTTGTCCATAACGAACGACAATGATATCGATAAAATAAAATTGTATTATAGCTCATTATCTATTTACATGCTATACCTACGATAGCATATTACAATCACATTTTGAAATTAAAAAGTTGAACATTCGACGGTATAGAAAAATATGAATATCTTGTTTTTTTGTGACCTTGTTTGTGTTTTTGTTTTGTTGCATTTACCAGAATAATCGAGACACAGAATTTGTCCGGTTGAAGAAAACATGAATTAAATGCTCGCGTTTCCCTAAATCCTAAAACAGCGTGTGTTAGAAATTTATTCCGTAGAAAAAAAAGAAACTAAAATGCGTTCGAGACCCGGAATAATGAAACAATAAAACAAAATGAGATGCTATTTTGATGAAAGTGTAGCAATGAAGGATACGTGAAACTTTTGTGCGCGTTATATAAATATCCTCTCATTAAAATTCTGGTAAATTCACAGGACAATTCGTTCATCGTTTGTAAAGTGGAAGTATAATGAAAAATCTTCACTCGGTCCAATTGTGTTAACGTTGTTTAGACCTTATTTTCATAAAAAATACATCACGGGTGGGCAACATTTGGCATTAATTTGTCCGCAAAGTCGCGCGACACATTGGCGTTGTCGAGAATCATTAGAATGGAGAATTCATACCAAGTTTAGTGCCGAATTCGAGACGTGCACGTTTTTGATACCTCACGTTTACCCTGAAAGTCAATATTCTCATATTATTTGTTCGCGTGACTTTGATAATTTGATCGAACCGTTCGTTTAAAGGCAGAATAACTCACTTGATCTCTTGCCACTTGATTAGCTCGTTAATGGTAAATATGAGAGGAAGTGAGAGGAGAAAGAACAGAGGTATGTGAACTGGAAATGGTTCAATCGTTTCTCCCTCTTCGATCAAAAAGTCAGCCAGAAAAATTCCCGAAAACGTAGCCTGGATTCCAAGTCTGTGGATATAACAAAGATTTAGACGTACGATGAATTACTCGTTGATAGAACGATTCTTAAAAAAAGTACTTACACGATAAATGCACTCAGGAACCAGGGCCAATTGTTAAAAGGTAACTTTCTCCAAATCGAGTACTCTCTATGAACGAAGCTCACGGATATCGTTACTGAAATTATTAGAATTTTTAAAAAAACAACAAATGAGAAAATAATTCTTCGTACGATTAAAAAAAAAATGAAAATATACTTACCAAAATGTAAAACTATGATCGTTAGTGCGAAATGTTGCACGGCGAAAATAACGTTGGGTTTATCACCCCAGCCGCCCCAAGTAGCATCTCCATCAGCTTCCGGATAAACGTAAAAACATTCGTTGCCGTTTTTCACGTAAATCGGACAAAGTGTTATGAACGAAACGCACTGGGACACAACGACGGTTATTACAGTGGGTAGAAATTTCGTCCCGTAACACCACATAACGAAAAGAGCGACCTGACAAAAAATATTAATTAAATATTCATAGCATAATGTTTGTTTTATGACTTTCGCTTAGAATAATGAAACAGAAAGACTTGGTGTCATCAAAATTATACCTGACCACCGACAACGCACTGATTTTTTCCAGTTGCTCGTTGCATTATCGTCGAATCGGTGGGCGTTGCTATCATTGATATCGACAATAGAGGAATGATTAAACAGCACAACCACATTACTTGGCCGACCGAGAATAATGGCGGTAGAAGAAGAAAACCGGATATTGCCTGAGCGAGGGAGACCGTGACGAGGCAGCACAACCAAAATTGAACACAGTTCCATAGGCACTTCATGTAGTCTCGAGCCTGACCAGGGAATTCATCAAATGGATTACCAAAAATGAATAAAATCTTAATAATTAATAAACCTCGGAGTTATACGATATTTACCTCCATCACTAAATAATAAATAGCAATCGGATCTTCTCTCTTGACGCTTAAAGAGCAGGCGATAGAATTCAAGGCTCTACTCAAGTCGACGGGTGTAGGCGCCTGATCATCCTTGATTGGCTTCATAACCGGTACTTTTTGACAAACTTGCGGATACAATGGTTCCACACCGACTCTGCATACAAAAAAACAACAACAACAAAAATCAATGTATGAAAACTTTCACGTAATTCTGTACATTTGTCTCTCGCACAAATCTCTCTTCTGTTGTTTATTTTTATGTCTCTTTCAGGCTAAAGTCATCGCGTGATTTGTGTGTAACCCCTTGACGAAATTGACGATGGAGATTGTGTCTTTGCCAGCAAAAGTTTGTAATATTCGCGAGAGAAATGCATTATTTCGGCCGAATGGCAATGTCGCGTATGTTCAGCCACCGAAACGAGCGTCGATGTTTCATCGCGAACCTCAAAGGCCTCGCACAACTAGAATACAATCGGACACGACGTACTCGGCATCTTACATGACGCCCGGAGTCGCGAGTAAACGAAAAACCATGAAATCAAGAATTCCGAGAGTTTGCGGTAAAATTGATGCGAATACGATTAACAAATTGTCGTACAAGTGGCCAATCGCCGAACGTCCAAGGACTTGTTATCCGATACCGCGTTTAGGATGCGGAGAAGGTCCTATGGAGTCGATCAGCGTGCACGCGAGTTCGTACTTAAATCCTGGAATCGTGAGGACCAAATCGACCAAACATCTTTACGAGAGACTTCCCGTCACAGCGCCGATGGAATCGACTACGATAGCTCGCGAATCTTATAAAAAACCAGGAAATCCAACGAAGCGAGAGATTATAAACGATACTTCAAAGTATCAGCGGCGAAAGTCGAAATTCGTGCCCGATTACGAAACCATACAACGCTCGTCCTATCAAAGGGTAAACGTTGATCGTCGAAACACAATACGGCCTGAAAATCGCCGTGGCAAAGTATCGGTCAAAATGGACGACGAGACAACGTACATGGCAAGTTACATGATACCAGGCCGCTTCCTGAAATTGTAAAACAAAAAGTGAAGAAATGATTACTTACGCCGCATCGGCTTGCATGAAAATCGGCATATTTTCGGCGTTTGCGGACGAGCCCAATACGCACACGACCTCGCCGTAATCTTGCATAATATGCAACATCTCGCGAGTTACGGCAGTGTTACAATCCGTGAAGAGAGAAACGAGCAAAGGTACGTTGTCTATCAATTCTATATGAGGCCTGATCTTGTCTATTCCGCGTGGCAGTTTAGCCTGCGAAGAGAATCGTACGATTGTTTACGTAGATTCGGATTAATTTGGAATATCGTACATTCTCTTTGGTTTAGAAAATTCTACTCACCCTATTCGATAGGTCGAAATTTACGGGTGCACTTTGTTCCGTACTGTCGGTGAGACAACTCAGAGATCTCCAAGCCTCTTGGCCCGATCCAAGATCGACACTCTGGACCAACACGCTATCCTCGCTTCTCACCGTATCGTGTTCTCTGAATTGTAAATAAACTTGAAGAAAAAACTGTCTAATTGTCAAAGCTATACTCGTAATTTTCTTGTTTCCGTATTAATATTGCTAAAATGAATGATGCAAAAGTAAAGCTGATTATGTAAAATCTGAGTTTTGGTAACGAAAGAAAAACGATAAATAGTTACGATAGTGCCGAAGATTTAGATTCTCCGGTCCTGTTCTGGAGCGTATCGTAACTGGCATGCAAAAGAGTGAAGAAAATAAGAGAATCGTGACACCGTTACTATCGTATCGACCAATTGACGATTCGTGTTTTTTTTTGTATATTCTTCGAACCTGTGGCTCATCGCGCTTTTAGCTTGTGACGGTTCGGCGTTGTGCCACTCTGTAGCCTCGTCGTCGAATTTGACAGTAGAAAAGTCCGTATTTATCGCACTCGGTGCTGACATACTCATCGCTCTGCTTGTGTCGAGATTCGAGCTGTAAAATTGTACAAAATTTATGAAACAAAGTGTTAAAGGAACAACGTCAGGCACGAATTTACGCACAAAATTACTCCACTATAAACGTCACATCGTCGATGCAAGATGATGGAACAACTCCGACTGACGTAAACATGCTTTTTTTTTAAATTATCACACGTTATAATCGGTTAATTGTTAGTAATATAAAGAGAAATATATAAAGATTAACGTTAAGTTTGTAACATACCGGGGACAGACGCGGTTAAGCAAGTGGCTGGCCTCGTCCATGCAGGATTGTTTACGTTGGTGAGATTGGGCAGAAGGTGTAGGTGAGGACATGGCAGCTGCCTGGCTCACCCACCAGCCCACCGGACTTTCTGACCTAATTCCCCGCCGTGTTAGTTACACTCAACATTTAGTCATCGTAAAAAATATTAACGACAAAAAAACAACACCAACAACGACATTCGCTAAAGAGAATGGTAAAAACGTTATTTCGATAATCGTGAAGCGCTGTCTCAAAGCCATTAATATCTTTACGTTAATTCACGACGGACTTTATCCGATTAATTCTTCGTTATTGGGATCGTCGATGTGAATAAAAATAATTTGTAAAAAGCGTGCATTTTGCTAGTCAAATTTATGAATAACAAATATAGACAAACATGTACAGTCGGGTCAAGTGTGGATATCTCTCCAGCCATTGCTGTCTCCTGTAACGTACGTGCAAATATTATAAAGGATATACGCGCTTTTACGAGATTCAAATAGTATCGTGTCATGTACAGTTTCTCGTTGGTTTAATGTAATTTTAATAAATAAAAGATTTTCGTCCGGTCGAGTATCGACGATTATCAAGCCAAACAGCAAAAGCAACAATTGCCGTATAAGGAAAGTGGATTGGGGGCTGGAAGTATGTGTGAGTGAAATGATTTAAATGAGACGTAATACCTAGCCCTCTCGCTGAGCAATGAAATGTGACAATTCCAACCGCTCTCGAGACCCATCTTCTCCGAGAATACGCGCGATCTCAATTCATTTTCCTTGCTGAAGTGAACGAATCTTATGCATGCCCTCTCTAATTGTTCGATCAGTTGGACCTAACATCGATCAACGTGTTGTCAACTTCTTTTTTCAACTTGTTCGATGTAATAGCTCGAAGATTTTCTCTACGTAAGATTGGTGCATGAACGAAGTAATGCAAGAGTGAAACTTACCATATCCGTTTGTGCTTGATACTGCATCGTCACCATTCCGATAAAAACTTGATTGCATTGGAGCTCGAAACAACTCTCGATGTCATTGATCTCCTCGTCTTTGGTTTCGTTGCACAATAGCGAGTCTGAAAGATGAAACGATTACAATGGATACTGGCTAGAATCGCGAATGATTAAATTCAACGATAGCTCACCGGTCGAATGGAATTGGCCGAGTATTCCTTTGACTCTTGGATCCAACACATTTCGAAAATCCCACGGCAAAGGTGTCGGACTTCTGTGCGGCATGTAAAGATGCTTGCTGTCCGCCGGAAGTTCGAGATATATGTTCGATAATTTGTTTCCGACGCTTCGTATCAATGGCCTGTAAGCGAACGCCGTGCAATACGACGTGAGGCTCGTACGTTGATAAAAATCCTGAACTTTCTTTCTGTCGGACGCCGACAATGGACAGAGATCGTGACCATCCCAGAATTCGATGCAAGAATCGAGAATAATGTCTGCGGTACCCTGGGTCAATAATTGTAAACCACCGCCGCTTCGTTCCTTAACGACCACCGCGACCATGTGAGGAAATGGAAATTTTAACTTTGTCGAAATACTCAAAGATCGAGCAAACTTTATGTCGCGTCTGACCATTTCTGGCTGCTGTTGAGTTTTAAAAGTTAACCTTTAGATCGTGTCCAACAGAAAATGTACTTGTCGTATAAAAGACATAATTGCATACTCACAACGTGCCGAAACGTTGAAAGTTGCTGCTCCAATTGAAATATCTCCTGTGCCTGATCTTGGAAGCCTATCTGTTTTGCCAATTCGCAGAGACACCTGTAGTTTGAAATATTGATTAATAAAACTCGTCTCGAACGAATCGACGAGTTGTAATTTATGTGAATTATGTGAAATAGAAAAATTCAAGCTTGTCGCACATGAAACGATAGAAAAAAAAGACGGAAAAACAAACTATAGGAAAATGTAAAATTCGATGATTTCAATCACCAAATGTAAAATTTATGATTCGAGAGATAGAAGAAAGATAGCGTGTAAGAACGTTGATTTCGACTGACCACATTTGTCCAAGGCATCCTGACTCTTCGACTAAATAGACCTGTCTTGAACTTTGCATTGTGTCTTTTGCTCGATACCCACTTTTATCGTCTAAAGTGTGGCTCTGGCGTCTTCGCAAGTATTTTTCAACAGAGCCCATTAGTTAAAGTGTATTTCGTTTTCGACTTTCGTTTGTTCGTATCAATGGGACACTCGTTACAACAGCGAACACAAAGAAGCTTTTGTTATGTCGCAAAAACAACAACAATGTAAATTGGAAAAAAACAAAAAAAAGAACTCGAACGAAGAAGCAACGGCGGATATGACTAAGGTAGAGGAAAAAACGTCTTACCGTCTATTCGTAACGGGCACGAGATTCTCGTTATACAGTGCCTCGCACGTTACGTGACAACAAAATTGCGTATAATGTTCCTGAGTCTCCATGTTACACGTATTCAACAATATCGCAAGTCCCAGCGGTTTGAGAGAATTCAAATGCTGTCGCCACGAGTGATCGTCGAATTGGAGACGAAACGGTAGTGCATGATCGTGAGTAAGATCCAGAACCTCCGCAACAGAATGAGACATATCTATCGTCGTGAAAATGATGATTAAACTCGAATTACCGAAATTCTGCGATAAGTGAGAAATTGTAATTTTTTTCCTCTTTTCACTCACCGTGCTGTACATATGGCATTTTATTCATTTCGTTTTTGCTCGATTCAGTCTGGCGCGACGCCTCGGCGGTTTTATCGAGACTTACGGTACTCGAGGTACGCGAAACCGTATTGGAATTTCGTAGGAAAAATACTTTTTCCGCCGTTGGATTTGGCCACGAGAGAATACCTTTTTTGTCGATGCAACACAGTGCCTGAGCAAAAAAACGAGTCAAGCTTTGAGTTTCGAGAATAAAAGCAAGACGATAATATTACAATAAATAATATTCAATCGTACCGTTACAGAGCCCAAAACGTGAAGAATACTCGCCGATCTCGACATCATATTTTCCCTTCCGAACAGTATATCGATAAAATATTCCGTCAATTCTGACCAATTATAAACTACCTCGGGACTATTAGGTCCTGAAATGTCTGCATCCTCAAAGGGATCTACGAACTGAATGTATTATTTGTAGCTCACGCATAAATCATTTCCGATGAATCTCGCTTTCCTCGTTATCACTCTCTTTTTTCATAACATTCGACCACAGGACACATACGAACCTGCATTTTCTTCGATGACTGATACAGTTTGAACAAAGCTTTAAATCTCGCCATTCCGAAACAATTGAGAAGAATCCAAAACGCTGGAAATATAATAGGCAAAAGTGGCAAAGTAACGGCGATCGGTTGAAACAGGAATACCTCGGTCCAGTGACCGATACCGACATGCTCCGTTAAATACAGATATCGTAGCAAATTCACCAACACAACGATGATCAGAAGTATCGGATAAGCCAATTGTTCGATGCAACATATCATAACGAGATGACGCTCGCGATTGTGATAAGTGACCGGTCTATCGAGAGCTTGATCGAGCGCCAATCTCAGATTCACCAAGTACGGAGTCTCTTGGAGTTTGTAAATTTTATTTTTCAACGGTGTACGAGCTTGCGGCGTCGAAAATATTTCGTTCGCACCGTGAACCGGAGGACTGTATACTTCTTTGGCATGTAAAACAGGATCCTCAGGATTCTGTAAGTCGATTAATTGTTGGTCGATATTTCAAGATAATGCTAATCATCCGTTAAAATACTTACCTCGTACGGTGTACAATAACCAGGTATCTGCTGTCCAGGTTTCACTACTATTATATCTCCAGCGACTAATAGAGCCCATGGTAAATTGACAATAATATTGTCACGATACGTCCACTGTAACGTCAGGCATGGCGATAATGGACTGCAAAGATGAGGATAATTCTCCGGATTCCATCGGCACATGGTTCTCGCGCCTGCATAATACTCCGAATTAAACGAATGATGCGAGATTACAAGATTCGTCGAAAAATTATTAACAAGAAAATACAAACTCTCTAATTTTTTAAGAAGATTACGGACTCTGTGAGGAATTTCATTGTGACGTAATATGTTGTCAGATACGACTAATGTGAAATTTAACACTACAAGGCAGCAAACGATCAGTCCTTCGTACGGGAGTGCGGAAAATCTGCGAATGACAAAATAATCGTCGTTAATATGATAATCGTTTATTTTTAGTTACTGTATACATTAGAATCGTCGAACTTACGTTGTCTCGGTGGTGTTAAAAGATGCTACGATAAGGGTAATGGCGTTTATTAGTAATGCTATTGCAGAAGTCCAGCATAGCGTGGTGTATTGACTCCGGTGATGTAGAGCGTCTTTTAATCTGGCTTTGTATTTTCTGAAAGGAATAACCGATCGAACGGTCACCATGATTTTTTTAATCGCTCTAACATCTTGGAAGTGAATTTTTGTTAGCTCGGATGAATTCGATAACGATACGTATCGATTATTTTGGGGGAACGATTAATCATCATGAAATAGATGTTTTATAAAAACATGGGGTAATTTGGGACACCAATGTACTCTGGATCGCTCAAGGTCGTGAGTTTAAATTCTTCCAGGATTTACTATTTCCAGACTCGTCGGACATGACGGTCTTGGTTTTACATTAGAAATAATATTTACATTAGACAAAATGTGTTTTTTAAATCGTTGTTTACTGAAAATATCGACGAGCGATTCGCACGATTGGGAGCAATGACCAGTCTTTATTTCGCGCATTCTCATCATTGATAGGTGGTTAGGGCGAGAAAATGTATGTTTCATAGATTTCATGGTACGTACTTATTCTTTTTGCTCTCATCCTCGTATTCATCAAGAACACGACCAATGTCTCTGTGTAAAATTTCCAAAGCCTCGGTAGTTGTCAAACCCCGGATTTCTTTTGGTTTTGCCTGCGGTTCTACTCCAACTCTCGGAACATCCCCTTCACCTTGATTTCCTCCCATTGCTTACCGAGAGTAAACAAAAACGTGCGTCAGGCTATTTTCGTTGCATTCACTATTTCGTCGTTGTAAATTCGGTATGAAAATAACTCGAAGCTTTTGGCTATTTTAAAACTCTTTATCACGTGGTTAAAATAAACATAGAGCATCGATAAATCGTTGGTCTTCTATCCGATTCTCGTACGATTGACAATGAAAAGGGTTAGAAAACATACGAGATCGGAGCATTGTTTGCGAATGAGTGAAAAAAAGAATTGTGAAAACAAATCGCTCTGGAGGTTACGAGCTATGATGCGTGACAATTACATAATGAATTGTCAAACAATCGCCACGGATTTATCGTCATATATACGCATGTACCTCGTTAATATGGATTTCACTGCATCAATGGTTCACGATAAAATAAACAACAACACCAAACGCGCACCTGCATCAAAACGATAAACATAGCGCAATTGTTACCGCAATTGCCCAACTTTTGACACCAGTTGACTTGTACCCGAGAAAGGGTTGCAAGCCAAGCTGAGCCAAGCCTCCCTAACACAGGGTTAAGATCTCTCGCCGTTTCCTACAAGAGGCGGCCTCTCTCTCTTTCGGCTCTCAACCTCGGACGCAGCGCTATCGAAAGATAACAAACGTATTTTCTTTGGGATTCCTCGTCCAAGTTAAATTTCCCGCCTCTCGATCGAGTTCCAGCTAGACTACATCAGCGCTTGCCCCTTTCGTACTTTGGTGGCCACCAACGAAAGCTCTTCCTGCAAGACGACTCTCTCGTTCGTGCGAGATTCGGGAGGCTCGAGAGAAAAATGGCTTGCTCCGCGATAAGATCCCCAATTTTGCGCAATCAAACGGTAAGTCATCATCGATATATTACATTATATCAGTCCCTTGGATCAAGCCCTAATCTTGACTAATTATTCATCATAATTACGAGTAATTCTTTACATGACTTCCCGATTTGTTGCTCCACGACTGTGTTATGTAAAGGCTTGCTGACTCCCATAGTAAAAAACCTTACGAGATATACTTATAGTATATTTGACCGAACACCCGATTTCGGGCTCAGTGCCGTACCTGGATTATCGATTTCTGTCAGTAAAAATATCTTCTAACCTTTCTACGGCTAAGATAACTCGAAAAAATCGTTCCCATATATCGATCAACTGCTGTCACATAGCGCCATCGCGATATTGTGACGAAAAGTCGAATCTCATAGCGGTACGTCCGCATAAGTCTCTACGTAATTGTCACCTTCAGGTGCGCCACTATGCACTCGCTGCAGCGGCTCAATCGTCACCGGCGACACTGTCCGACGTCCAGGTCTTGGGCAACAAGATTTCAGTGGCAGCGGTCGAAAACAACAGCCCCATATCTCAAGTTTCTGTCATAATTCGGTAAGTTCATTATTCTCGATTTTTCATCCGTTTCGTAATTTTTAATATTACCTCGTGTCTCATTTCCTATCAGCGCTGGTTCTCGTAACGAAACCTACGAAACCCAAGGTATCGCCCATCTGCTTCGCCTATGCGCAGGCCTGACCACCACTCGAGCCAGTACTTTTGGTATCATTCGTAATATTCAACAACTAGGAGGAAACTTAACTGCCACAGCCGATCGCGAAACGATCGCTTACACCCTCCAAGTCACCAGGGACAAACTGTAAGTATTTTCATCCTACTCTGTATTATCTTAATTTTTATTATCGGCAATAATTTCGACATTTTTACAATATCCGAAATATTGAACACTATGTGAATTTATTATCCATCCCCGATATCAAACATCACGGGTGTGGTCCATGAAAGAGCCAAGATCTCAAAATAATAGACATTATTGCATTAAATGTACTAATAAAAAACGAATCCTCACGAACAGAGCTCCTGCTCTGCAGTTTCTCGAAGATGTTGCGACCAATCAGATATTCAAGCCTTGGGAGGTAAAGGATTTAACACCACGATTGCGATATGAACTCTCCACGATACCGGAAACAACGCGTATAATGGAGCTTTTGCACAAGGCGGCCTACAGGACCGGCCTTGGCTACTCTCTGTACTCGCCGAAACGTCAAATCGATAAAATATCACCAGAAACCGTGAGTCTTCCGATTCGATTCGTTGTACCGTTACTGCGATTCGTCTCGTATTATTGAAAAATGGAAAATCCGTATAATCGCAGCTGCAACATTTCGTCAACAAATGGTACGCCCCTTCGAGATGCGCAGTTGTATCAACCGGCGTTTCCCTGGGAGAAGTTTCAGCATTTGCAGGAAACTTGAATCTTCGCGGAAGCGGCAATTCGAGCGAAGCTTCGAAGTTTTGGGGTGGCGAACTTCGTAAAGAGCGTAACTCCGAGCTGACTACGGTAGCGATCGCGGTCGAGAGTTCCGGTCTTGATAAGGAGAAAGACGCGATGGCTTTTGCGATTTTGCAACAAGTTGCTGGTACCGGACCTCGCGTTAAATGGGGAACGAGCATAACTCCGTTGCATAAGAGCATTGCTTCGGCAGCCGGAAGCTCTCCGTTCGCTGTGACGGCTTTCAATGCCAGTTACTCCGATTCGGGATTGTTCGGTTTCGTACTTTCCGCTCCCGGCAACGTCGCAGGCTCGGTAAGATATCAACATTAGCAATAAATCGTAAGAAAAACCTCCATGTACCTCGGATTACTTTCATGCTACTTATTTTACTGTCGCAGTTGACTAAAGCAGCGTACAAATGGATCCGCTCGCCAAGTATTACGGACGCTGATATAACACGAGGCAAGAATGACCTCAAGGCGGCTATTCTACTCGATAACGATAACAATACCGCTCTTTTGGAGAGTCTTGGTCAGCAGGTCATACTCAAAGGACGAGTCACATCGCCGTTGGCAATTGCGAACGAAGTTGACAAAATTTCCGCCAATGATGTCAAGAGCGTAAGTTGACTCGATATTACGTAATTACATAACGAACGAAATTACTAAAAACATTAGGAAATAATACGACTGGCAATTTTCTATTCTCTTTTAATTAATAGGTCGCTAGTAGACTCGGTGGAAAAGTCGCAATGGCATCGATCGGTGATCTATCCACCGTTCCCTACTTGGAACAATTGAGTTAGATCGTTGTATCTAACATTCCGATGTGTCTCTAGTATCAAACTTTCTCATATTTATCGAAACGACCGTGAGGAACGCCGCTTTCATTCGCTCGTCGTCCTATCGCGTACGGTGGCAAATATCTGCGTTCCGTTACAATTCATGTAATTGTGTACATACTTCAATAAAGTTTTAAATAGCTGAATGGTGAGTGGTATTTTATTTTTCGTTTCAATTATTTACATAATACGGTTCGAACGTCCGAAGTTTGATTTAGAAAAGCTTTTATTCAATAAAGTTGTACCTCCTCTATCGAATAAAACTTGTTGAAATCCTTGGTCGCGGATTTCAATGATTTACCGTTGATTATTCTGCTCAACATTGGCCTAAGATTCTCGATATCCTTAAGCAACTGAAACTATAAAATAAGAAAATAGTATAAACGACGATGAAGAAACTTTTCATTATAATATTTATAAAGAAGTTTGACTCACATGATCGTTAAGAACAAAACTTAATTTGTTGAGTAAATCCAGCACTCCAGGATCTTGCGAGAGCAAATAATTTTGATAATGCGAGTCTAGTAAGAGACTCGCCCACTCGAATATTTGTCTTTCATCGGTTTCCGTCGGACTTTCCGAATCGTCCAACGATCCGTCCAATCTCTCGATCAAACAATTTGTCAGTCTCAATATCTCGTTGAAATTCAATTCGGATCTTAAATAAGACAGTAGCGTATAATCGGAGAAAGTACAACGAAGTATTCTATCCAGAAAATGATTGCGCGTAGGTACGCAACACTTCGTTTTACTCTCCAAATTTCCATTCTGCATCGGAACGAAAGTTTTATCGGGAGTTTTGAGACAAAACGACAGCAGATCTACCAATAATTTTTCCGGCATATCACCAAAAGTATCCAGACACCAGATCATCGTTGAAACGTCTTTGGATTCGATCAATTGAGGAACGAGAGTCCGATGTACCGCCGCGTCGCTCGCTCCTTCGTTTAGCAGAGAAGTTATCTGTTTGCTTATATTACGCGGTATTCCCTTCATGGGAATTCTAGCGGGTGATGATTTTTCACCCTGCCAGTGAGCTACGGTGGACTCTTGTATCACCATAACGTCGTTGTCCTCGTTGGTGGACTCGGAACTCTTGAAACGCAACGACGAGCCAACCATCGACTCTATCCTCTGCGAGGAGAGACGATAAGGCGCGATTGCTAAATGACGATTGGCAGCTAGCAATAGTTTATCTTCTATACGCCATAACTTTGCGTCTCTTGTGTACAGTTTTAGCTTCTGAATGGCCTGTACCAATTTGAATTGTACATTGTATATCAGCAAAACCGCACCTTCCTCCGAAACATCCGCTCCGTAGGCAGCGAGAGTCGATTCGTTCAAAGGAACCATTACTACCGGATGTTTTGTATTTAGCGCCGTTACCACGCTGACCAGCGTTCCTGGCACAGGAGTGGAACACGTTCCTATCAGAGGATAACTGTATAATCGTCCATGAGACCATAGCGTAAGTAGATACGCGTTGTTTTTGTCTTGCAAAATAACATGACCGACGAGATCTTCCGAAGTACGCTTAAGTTCTATTCTCGTCGAATGTTCTGGATCTTTGAGACAAGTATTATCTTGAAGTCCAACGACGATATAATTGTAATTCTGTTCGGTTTTGGTCAATGCGCACAAGTATATTCTCTCTTGTACGTTCACCAATTGGCAGTTCAATAATTTCTCGTCAGGCTTCAGGATTCCTCGCGAAGACCATGATTTTCTGTTCTTCAGGGCCCAGCTCAATGAAGCTGTTGCGCCGTCTTGTCGTACCAATACAGGCGACAATTTCTCCAGTGATAAGATAGTGTGAAATGCAAAATTGAATTTGTATCGTTTGACCTTGTCAAGATCGGTCTCATCTCGGTTCCACACTCTGATGTATTTTTCATTGAAAACAGCGGTATATTGACTGGTATTTTTGTCATAGGTGACTTGGGTCGTCAAGCGTTCTTTGCTCGACCAACTGCTTACCTGTTTCAAGTCTTGGAGCTGAAAAAATTAATTGTTTATTCGACCTTGAAATTGTTCTGTCTGGGAACAAAAATTCATTATCAATAAATTCAATGTCTAACCTTGTAACGAATTACGATGTTTCTACCAAGTGTTACTATTGCACATGCGGAATCGGCATCTTGCTCAACGCCAAGTAATGTTTGTTGATCTATCAAAGGACACAGTGTGTAATATGAACTGAGTTTTGCCATTTGGAAAATTGATACATACAAATAACCAAGATTTTTTTAAATATACACGCGTGGTAAAGTGGTCAGTCACTGAAGAAATAATTCAACGAAGAGAGTCGATCATAGGGTAGTTCGGACGTCACAGTCTCCTACTGTCGTTAGAGATAATAACAGCGGTCTACTTCGCGGGATTCAACCGTCCAACTATGTCGTGCTGCCATCTATTAGTTGCCTATTAGACCCATTCGACAAATGTAGAAAATATCTCATTCGAAAGACGTACACCTATTACTATATATAGTCATAAATTTCACGATAAATGGACAAGGAATTTCAAACTTCGAACACTTGAATTCTTCATACAGACCACATATTTCAAACTCTTTACACCCTTCATACACTCGATATATCTGGATAGTCGCACATACCAAATTCCTCAAGTTATTCATGCACACAACGGGAATTTTCTGGATTTGGGCATCGAAAATCGTAGTTTGTATCGGGACAATATAATGCCGGAAGAGGTTATACGTTCAAGTTGAAGAAAGCATGGAGTAAATCGGGTCAGGCAAGAATTGCTTTGGAACATTATCTGAAAATGCAAGATAAACCCCGTCGGTCGAGAATTGCGCGTAATATTTTCTGAAAAATGATTTTGTGAAAAAACTATTAACGATCAAACGATTATTTTTAACGATCAAACGGTATCAAACGACGGTCAAACGATTCGTAAAATAAAAGTTGAAAAAGTCAAAGTCGGTCGGCCAACTTTATGAAGCCAGAAAACGGGCGTAAGTTACTTTATTACCCTAATACTGCACACAATCTTCATTAGTTTGCTTATCTTCCAATATTTTCTTTGCTCGCGCCCCACGATTCGTCGGTTACTAGCGTCGACAGCGCCACCTACATATATATAGTTTTCGCGCCCTTTTAGAGCTCGATGGTGTTGACACTTTTACCTCTAGTCGCCATGCTTATAAGTTTGATTTTCGAAACGGTTTGTGGGTGAAGATAAACGATCCGTCCTAAATCGTCCGATAACCAACGAATTCTATTGTAATTTGTCTCATTTCCTAATTATGTATCTTTGCTATATTAACTGCACGATCGACCGCGCTAATGAGTGTTAGTTGAATTTGTTTTCCATGTTGCTATGATCCAACGCTTCGAAATCAAGACGAAAGTCATATAAATTTTGTCTTTTCTTACTCGACCTCATCGAGCATTAAACAATGAACCGGACACAAAACACCGAAGAACCTTCTACACCACGCCCAATGCGTACACTCGCCATGGACGGATGCACGCAACGCTTCAGTTTGGGTCCTAAGAATGCGATACAACAGGAGGAAATATTCGAGCAACAAGAGTCTCTTGAAGGTTCTATACATTTTATTTCCTCTCCGAGGCCAATTTTGCCGATTATCAAACTATCGAACGATTTTTGTTAACCTTTGTATTTAAATGAAACGAACTCGACATTATTATTTTCTTATATGTTTTATTATTTTCTACATTTCATGCGTCGATATTAAAATAGTATTGATCAAACAAACATGGACCGTCTGGGCTGTTTCGTCCTTATTCGGTTTTCAACCAGATAGCGAATTACAATTAAAACTTTATTCCAAAAGACTGAGAGAGGAAGTGGCGACGATGTTACCTCACGAAGATGTCAAGTACGATGCTAAATTTACTATTTTCGATGTAATACAAGCTAGACCAAGTCCGGACGATTCGCCGGCGATACAAGTACGTCGATAAAATTTTCTTTGTATCTTGAAGAAACTGGAAAATCGGCGATAAAAAAAATCTCATACGAAAAAATATTTAAACCGAATCTTTTTCCCGTAGATCGGTACTTAAAAAATGAAAAATCCATCGGCGATACAAGATCTACTAAACATGTAATAATTAGACGTAGCAAATTCAATTTTTTCCATTTCTACTCACGATGCGTCGAAACTCAAAATTTTAAATTAAGACGTCGCGATAAGAGCGTCGATTTTAACAAAATTATTCTTTCAGGTCGAGGTCTTGTCTCAAAGAAACAACGAAGATGATAGCGAAAAGAGCATTTATACAGGAATTTTTATGTCATGGCGAACAAACCTGACGGAAACGATTTGCAAAAATTCGACGAAATTACCGTTGTTATTATGTCGTGGTACGAAAAGCGCACAGCACGCGGTACGCGTAATTATCGGTCGTATGTTCGACTGCGTCATCGTTCCGCTGGATGCAACCGAGGATGTCCTCGAATGGCTCGTGCCGATTATGCTCAGCCAAATCGATAGTAATAAAAAACCGAAAGAGGGCAATGTACAATTGGAATATCGAATACCACGAACATTGATGTCCGAGAGGATCGTCGTGACATTCGGTCTTTCTACTTTACAAAAATTGTGGAACGCGTAAGTTTTTCACATTGTAAAGATCGTATAGAATTTTTAACGCGTACTTAATCATTTTCTTCGTTTGCAGAGTCTGCGATAATGAAACGGAGCATCGCGCTATTGTAGATACGCTGATAACTGGCGAGCAAGTGACTAAATTTCATCAAACTATACAAAGTAAAATCCTCATCGGCGGTGGACTGCAACTGGGTCTCTGTCAATTGAATAAAATATTCCTCCCATCTTTTATCATCAAGGGCAATCGGGTAATTCGCGAATTTATATACCGATGGAAAGAAAAAAAAAGAAAACACGAGAAATATCGACAAATCTGTGCAAACTGGTAGAATATAAAAAAATTCTCTTTTTAATTGTCTTATTTTCAGATGCGAGCTACAACCGTTGACGCGATGAATCGTTTTTTATTGTTCTTCAATGAAAGAGCATTGCAATTACTCCACAAGCTGGATTACGATGCAACGCGAAGCGTCGCTTCCGATCTTTGAAGCATCGACGTCTTAATTCCTCCCTGACACCTTGTTGATTTCCGATTAAAATCCTCGAGTCTCGAATTAAATAATAAATACGTCGAATTCTTCAAGTGTCAATATCTGTGATATCCATCTGTAAAATTGGAATTTATTGAATAAAACCCGATGTATCGTATCGTCCGTACGACGAAACGAAGAAAAAATTAATTATACGTCGATAAATATACCTCGACATTGGTAATTTCTTTCCTTTGCCGTTTGGATTGTTGCGACGACATGTAGTGTTGAAAATCGATATATCCATGTGGTTTCACGTCGAGACTCGGAGGTATAGAAATTCCTAAGATTTCGTTGAGCATGAATGGCTTTAACCAGGTTACGAGTGGAGTACGACCGTTTGTGTACTGTCCTTCGCGATGAAAGAACAAAAAACCATCCAGAGGTTCGAGCGATATCGTTCTTTCCATGAATTCGACCCAATCCTCGCTGCAAGATATACTCGGTAGAGGCAATATGGGAAACGTGTTGCGCGCCGTATTTCGTTCTTGCAAATCCTTCGAATCATTGAATTGGGATTTCAACCAGAATAAACGAAATTCTGCCTAAAAACAGTGATAAAGTGTGAAGATGAGATATTTTTATACCCTTTAAAGATCGCGGCTAATGCATTATTTAATGCTTTACATCGCAGTTAACAATCGGCTGATTCGACCATACTAGTCCGTCGAGGGTATAGTAGACCTTTTGCTTCTTAAGCCATATACAATCCAAAATTGTGCAACGGTTTTTGTGCTCGTGAGAATTTCCACCCGGCAATGCTGAATTAAATCTACCGAGTCTCTCGCCGCGTCTGTTATAAGCCTTTGTTTTTCCCTGCGAGAAATATGTCGTTTTTAACGGTCTATTTAGTAATCGATCGATTGGCGTAACGAAAAGCAATATTTCGTTGTAATTTTTTCTTTCGTAAGCTCATTTTCTCTGTGTACAACGAAATTGCATACCTTACAGGCGACTAAGAGAGTTCTTCGACCCTCGGGACATGGAACCACGAGCCATTTTTCCAAGTAATCTTCGGGTATTTCGAGCATCCATTCGGACATCATTAATTTATTTGCGTATTGTTTGAATTTCTGCAAACTGTGACTAGATTTTTTATCGACTTCCATTTCCTCCAAATTTTCGTCCTCTGGTTCGAGAGCAGCGGCCAATATCGCCCTTCCTGCATTAAAGGCCGCATCTCTGTCCCTATGGCGCGTGAAAAGAACAGTGATTTTTTATTTACCAAGCTTTGTCCCGCTTACTTGCGTCGAAAAGTTTAATGTGATTGAGTATTGTAGCGCGAAGAAAAAACACCGAAGATAATTTGAGAGAAACGATGAATTGTTTTTTTTTTTTTTAATAATATTTATTGAACAATTGAATCGTTCTCGACACTGTGTCTTAAACGGAGAAAAATCGCTTACTTCTTCTGGCACAACAACAATCGTTGACGCCGAACTTCTTGAGGACTATATTCATCGTCAATGTCTAGCTTGCAATTATCTTTTTTTATCGGCTTCTTGTAAAACTTATGTCTAGAGTTTTTGCTCCTAGGTTCTAGAACGGTATTCGACGAGTCGATTGGACAAGATGCCATGGTAATAACGAGGAACGAGTCGTCGAGGTCGATCAAGTAAAAATTACATGCGTCAAATCATAAAAATATATAATTATTAAATAATTACGTTCGCTAAAGTATTAAGGAGGTTCGAACGCGTACTACAGTGTTGCGGGAAGCGGGGGGGTCGGTCTCCTATGTTTATACACAGGGTCACGTGATCATTACCAACCTTAAATATACGGAAACATTTTTTAAAAATTCTATCCATAAAGTTGGCCGACTGACTTTGACTTTTTTTCGATGTTTTTTATCAAATCGTTCGATCGTCTGATCGTTATTAATAGTGCTTTAAAAAATCGAAGTTTACCTTCTGTCAGTTCGACATGAAGTTGTCTAGTAACTTTTTGTTCATGAATTTTTGACACATTCAGTTTTTGTATTTTCAGACCTTTTGAATGAGTTTTGAATATTTTCTTTTTTACCCTCGCTATCTTCTTCAATGTTGGCTTTCAAGCTTGCAAGGTTTGTGATTTGTTGTAATACACACGAGATTTCAAAAAGCCTCAAAGGAAGAAATCGGGCGCCGTTAGATCTGGCGATTTGGGCGGCTAGTTCAAATCGCCAGATTGATGTTTCAAAATCTTTATCGTTGCCCGAGCTGTCTGAGCGCTTGCTCTATCCTGCCGGAACCAACAATGCTCGAGACCCAATGCAACAACGTGCGGCAAAAAAAACTCATTTAAGATCTGCCCGTAGCGTTCACCAGTTACGGGTACACAATTACGGTTACTTAATTGCATACTAATCTGCTTATTATAACGATGACCATAAAATAAGTCTACTCCTGCATACGTGTAACGAAAAACAAAAAAGTATGGAAAACATTTATTTGAATTCCTACGTTGCATCGGTCGCTCGACCCCCGAGAGAGAGTTAGAGCGAGTTTATACTTGCGAAATCGACGCTGGCGACATCTTACTTATGAGAGGGATAGCTCATCCGAGCTCCCCAGCTTTCTTGCTTCGAGTCCAGTGGGATTTCCCTACTATATCGATGATCTACCTTTATTGACTGGGCCTAAGGGCGCGCAACAAACATCCTTTTCTAAAATGCATACGACCCCATTTCTTCTATTCCATGAATTTGTTATTTATTTGACTAAACCAAACAAATATCGAATCTCTTCGTATCCTTCGTTGCAACTTGCACGTATAATCGCAATGTATAATCCGAATTGAGCATGACCAGATAAATTTGTATAATCAATGACTTTAGTTCACTAATTGCAAACGTAATTTATAATAAAAATTTGTATTACAAATCCCGTTTCGATTAATCGGCAATCGAGAAGCTTTACATGAAAATTAACATTCGCAACCTGTAAAGCAAAATACTCGATTACAAATAACTGTAATTGCTCGATAATCAAATAATCAATAATTGCTCGATTATGATACTCAATACGGATTACGCACATTTCCCATTTTAACGTTGATCCACCCGAAGTTTTCCTAATTGACAATTAAAACGTAATCGTACAAACGATGCCCAAATTTCAGAAAACCCTGTATATTTTAAAAATGAAGATACATTAAGCATGATTATGAGGGCGGAATACCACCGCATACAAGATTAGAATAATTGAATATCAGATGAAAATAAAAATACCAATAATTACGAACATATATATACATATATATGTATCTTTTTGTTTTCACCGAGCAATAGTAAACGGATATTTATTACGGATAAGCACAATGAGAGCATTGTGAAACGTATGGTTAATTTTTTTCTTGCCGTTTCGTTTCTTAACTCATACAATCGATTATGGTACGTGCTTAAAATACGTTTTTGTTTCTCAGTGTATATAACGTTACACGATCAAAAGATAATCACATCTCTAGTATTTGCTGACTAGTTCTAAATGAATAAAATTAATATTAATAAAGAGGGGGGTGGGGCTGGGGGGGGGAGGGTTTCGATTGGATATGTGCGCTAAGGATCCTTTTTTCAACATCGGTATGGTACATCTTTATCATCGAATGGACATTTGGCGCGAACGATAATTCTTCAGCAGTTCCATTCCACCTGAGCTCGATCAGGGAATAACTAATGTATTATTTAGTTATTTTTTTTTACCATTTCAACGGTTGCGTTAAATTGATCATTGCGTATACTTAAAAATTATACTCTACGATGAAGCCAATGTCAATGAAATACGATGTTTTTCCATCGATGAACGTGGTAAAATCAAAAGAAAATGTACATTCTTTCATTTTCCTGTTTTTTTCTTTTATCTTTTCATCATTGCACATTTGAGGCTCTCGAGACTTTAACCTCGCGTTTTCCACCAAACGCACAAGTTCTTCTTTTTTTCTTTTATAAATATCACGGTTATCATTTATGTACGTCTTAGGCTTCCCTTTTTATTTCTATAGAAGATCTTATAAACATAGATAGATAGTTCATCAAACGTAAGAGGAATGAAAAAGAAAAAATCTTACTTACAATCATTTAAGGTACATCGATACATACACAAAGTCACGTTCACCGAACGAGTGTACATTACCCATGGTTCTTATCACAAACATTGCCCTTACGCATCTTTTCGCGATTAAGATATATATATATATATGTATGTATATATATATATATATATATGTTTTGTTTGTTTGTTTGTTTTCTTTTTTCAATTGATCTCGTTTCCGTTATTTCCGAAAAATCTAGAGTCGTATCAAAGTATATGGTTGTACATAGGTATATCGGGTTTTCCGAAGCGTCAAATATATAATCGACATGGTTTTCCAGGATATGGGAAACGGCTCCGTGCGAAAGGATCTATCCTCGCGCATATCTTTGTCTCGCAATGCACGAATCGCGAGTCTGTTATTTGTATTCTGTTTGTTTTCATTGAATTTTATCTTTACATCGATCTTGAAAACTTTCGATTAGTATATCGTTATATCGACGAATCGAGTGCCAAAGTATTTCGAAGATAGAAGATAGATTCGTTGGCACTCGTTCGTCACACAGGCTTGAGAGACACACACACCCAGAAATTAAATTTACAAATTAGCGGGCCATAGTAAAAATAAAGGAAAAAGAAAAAAAAAGAAAAAAGAAAAGGAAAAATAGTAACAAGTATTTCGAGCCAACGGTGGTGTGATTAGATCAATTTGTAGTGGGTGTAAGCAACGGACAAGCCAGCCCCAGACCCTAGCAGCAACCACCGCCTTGCGTATTTCCTTGTCCTCCGGTGCCGGACAATCCACCTGGGCTCGTTGGCGAATGTTGTGGCCCAATTTTAATTCCATTTGCCTGAAATTCACCCCAGATACGAAGTGTGTAGTAATAGTGTGCGATATTGTAATGAGATTGCAGTTTCGAAGAATTAATAATCTTCAAGAAGGAATTTTCATATAAAAAGATTTTCAATCGAATTGTTGGACGCTAAACGTTTAATTGTTCGTTCACATAAGCCCTTCGGTAGAATCGAAGTGTTTACACAATTTTCAGAACAGGTCGGTCTAAACAACCGTTTATCAATTTGTTTCTTCCCTGTCCCATTTAGAAAATGAAACTTCCAAAAGTCCATAAAAATTACGTGAAGAAGAAAGAAAAAAAAACTAATTCAAAGTCTTTGAAATATCTCATGGTTAATGCAAGTTATAATCCAAGTGCCAATTAAGTAGAACGCAATGGGTCGAGGAAGATACTTTGTATATTACAAAATAATACATGGGCGGAGTATGCGAAGAACCATCTACTGAAATGACGATTAGGGTTACAAGTATCGAAAGTACCATGGAATTGGCTCAATGGAAGTGGTCGGAACGTGTGAGACTGCAAACGTCTGCATTCTACATTACGTATCGAGTACTAAATCCCGACAAGTACCAACTTCTTAAAGTTCGTAGCGAGTCCTTTAGCGTGGCTGGACGTAATTTTTTCTGAAAGGTTGATATTTCTGGCAAGCAACGTGAAACACAAAGTGCTCGGATTGTTAAGGAGGTTCACGCGGTATCCATGCGTTAGACAAATTCCAAGTTTAATTGTTTAAAATTCGTACGAACCTTCTTAACAATAATACTCAACTGTGGGTAAAATTTGAGAAAGTTTTACCGTCTAGAGATCGAGTGATTTATCGTCAAAAATCGTATTTTTTCGTAACTTCCCATAAGACCTCGTGTTAAAGTTGCGATTTTAAACACTGAATATCTCGATTACTAGACGGTGAAACATTCTCAAATTTGTTACCCATTATAATACGATGTTCAAGAAGATTCGCGCAAAATTTCAAAAAATTATCTTGGAAAAAATTGTATCCGATGATTTTGCCATTACTTTGTATATACTATTATGATTATGGCGCGTGAACCTTCTTAAACGATGCCCACAGTTTGTTTCTTTTATTTTGTTTGAAAGATCAATCGCCGCGGATAAAGTCGGAATATACTTTGTGTTAGAAACGAGACGTATTTATCGACAAAAATGCGAAAAGGATAAATTTATAATCGGCCTTGAAGAAGCGAGAAAAAACAGTACAAGTCTGTACAGTTCAACATCAATTGGCGAACTTCTGTTTTTCAAAAACACGATAAATGCAAAACGAATAACGGCAAAGAATTTTCATCGTCGAAGATTTTTTATCAACGGAAAACTTAACGGTTCGATAATATTGTATGTATTTCGACGAAATTATCATTTCAAATAGATCCAACGTTGCGGAGACTTTTCGAGCAATATCTTTATGCGGACTCGCAGATTTTACGACGAAAAATTTGTTAGGGTTTGTCGAATCGCAAAGTATTGTTAATTCTAATCAAATCCAATATATATATATAAAGTTGCGCATCCTACCAAACGGGAGAATGGACCATGAATTCCACAAAAATACATCGAATGATATTTTCCTTGACTAGAAACTTGTCCAACATTTCTGACCTTCTCAACGAGCGTTTTAACGCGAGAAATATTTTTGTTTTAACATAAAAATTAACCAAATCTTATCCATTATCGAGCGAGAATTTCCGTCTCTAGGAATGAAAAAAACAGATCACGCATTCGTCTCGATTCAAAAAGAGTTGAGACGATTTTAAAATTTATTCTCATCGTTGCTCGATCCTGAAGTAAGCGACACAGAAAGTCGACGATTGAAAGGTTTAATTTTGATAAGACACCGTCGATATTTACAAATAATAATAATGTCATGACTTTGAAAGTGATGAAATATTCTATATTAGATCGTCTATGAAATTTAGAATAAGTTAACGTACCTCGTTGTTGATATCGAAAACTCCTTCCTGAATTTTTTCGTAAATTTCCTTCGCCGTATTGATGAAAGCCTCCTCGACGTTAGCCGCTGTTTTAGCGCTCGTTTCCATAAAAACGAGACCGTGCTCACGGGCGAAAGCTTCACCCTCCTCTTGCCTCACTTCTCTTCGAGCATCAAGATCGCTCTTGTTGCCGATTAGCATAATCACCATATTGGAATTCGAATGTTGTCTCGCGTCCTCCAACCATGTGGTCAAATGATTGAACGTCTCTCTGCGCGTTATGTCATAAACCAGTAGAGCACCCGCGGCTCCGCGATAGTACGATCTTGTGATGGAACGGAAAGCTTCTTGTCCCGCCTTTATTTTCGACATGCAAAAATTGTATACTCGTAAATATCGAATTTATAATCTTAACGAGATCAATTTTGTCGATCGAAGCTCGAGATTCTTACGATTTCGTGCTAGATTAACATAGATCGAAATATTATCGTTTGCTTCGAACGGCTTAAATCGCTAAATTTCAACCGTTGTATCTATTTGTACGAAAATAGAGAAATTGCGCAAGAGCAATGTAACGGACGGGACTTGGACCATTAATTGGCTAACGATAATTTACTCGGACGAATATAAATAAATATATATTTACGGTATCCCATATTTGAAGCTTGATCTGCTTTTTATCGATCGTTATCATACGAGCGCCAAATTCGACACCTATGGTCAAGTCATGAACGGGCTGAAATCTCTTGTCTGTGAACTGTAGAAGGAGGCATGACTTTCCAACTCCTATGTAAAATTTACAAAAAAAAATGGCATTATATTAACATTGTGATTTGTGTTTGGTAATGTCAATATCATCGCGATCGTGTTTTCATGTTTTCGTATCGCTAGCATATGGTTTCATCCCTTTATTCTCAAGGGATGTAATAACGAAGTAATAATGAGATTTTTGAGATTTTTCAGTCCATTAAAGCGATAGGCACTTCGGACGGAAAATAAACGTGTTTTGCATATTTGTGACGTGACAAATATTAAAAGAATATTTCTGGAATTAAGTGGTAAAGTGGAGGTGTCAAAAATTATTGATAAGACAATCGTGCAATTATCGAGTATGTAGAGTTTTTTCTCTTTCGGACAATTGGTACCACGCGCTTGGACAAATTCATGAATCATTCTTGTCAGGTGTGAAAAAAAAGATTCGTACGAATGACGCGATGATTTGAGATTTTTCCAGAATAAGAAATAATGGATGAACGAGCGAAATATAGCAGTTAGGAGATATTTCGGAGCAATCGCGGGGGTATAACAGGCTGGAACCGTTTCGTGCAGTAAAGGAAGGACAAAAACAGTGCGAGCTGTCAAGCAAGACGTAATACAGAATCTGAATCGTGATTATCGGAAAATGACCGCGACCCTTTGTTTTTGTTGTGTATATTTTAATGTTTGCCTCAAGCCCCAAACGCTTACCCGTGTCGCCGATGATAATATACTTGAAGAGATAAGCGTACGACATTTTTCTCGTTCGCTAAAATCCACGGCAAGAAACACTAAATTCTTGTCGATGCACTCGGGATGAAGTTCCAGTTTTTAGCTACTTTTATCTCTTCTGCTTTACTATGACGTCATTAAACCACTTCGGGACAGTCCGGGCGTTTCCGTGATAGTGCCGCCATATTATTCCAACGTGGCGCTGCTGTCGCTCTGTATCCCCCCACTGCTGTGCCCACAACCATTGAAATTGAGAAGATATAGTTACGTCTGTCGTGTACCGTGTGAATCCCTTGCGGTGAAAACACGAACTTCTATGAATAGTCGCGGGTACTTTGAACTTTATAATGGAATGTCGTTCTCTCTGTCAACAAGGGGACGGTAAATCGAGACAAAAATACATATTTAAAATTTTTCATATCTCCCAGATTATTATGAGATGAAAATCAGAGATATATGTTATTAGCTGATTGTCATGACGTGATTTTTTGATAATATGAGTATAAAGTTTATTTACACGACGTTAGTACAATATTTCTCGGTGAAAGCCTCGGATCGAATATCGGTTGTAACGATGGTAGTAAAGTGTTCTCAGATAGATACAGAAACCGATCCAACAACACTGCGGTTTCGACGAGCGGAGCTAGCATGAATCGAAGAGTCCCAAATGCAACGACATCGCACCAGCGCTCTAAACATTTTGATACCTCCTCGCTAGTAAAATCAGCAGCTTCCGGCCGATTTTCTTCTTTCAAACTTTCAACGGCTGTCATGCAGTAACTGAAAATAAATTAATCATATACCGATGTATTTAACTTAAGGCGCAAGTCCATCATATTTACTAGAGAAACACGTTAAAAAAATGTTACGCATTTTTTTGTACAATTTTTGATTAATTATTGGATAGATTTAACTCAAATTACCGTTCAAACGTCATGTTATCTTTCAATTTCACATTTTTTAAGTGTGAACGTCTTATGCTTTTTCCATTTTTTCGTATCAGTATTGTTTCGAGGGTCGCTCTATAGGCATGAACCTGTAATAATAGCGGCAAATTTTGAATTACTCTAAAAATATTTTTTCGCATTGTTCGGCCTTCATTTCATTTAGTGCATAATGCTTATACTTTTATCATATGATCTTTACCAACAAATCTTCATAATCGTCGCCTCTTAATTTGTCACAATAATTTTCAATCGCGTGGCAAGCCACCTCCAACGCGGCATAAGACAATTCGTGATTTTTAGCCATTGAAACGTATTTGCTCATGGGATATCCAAATGATGTTGTTTCCTTTGTCCTATCGTGCACGAAAATAATCAAGATTATTTTTCAATTCAAAATAGACTTATGTCTTTGATATCGTCATTACAGAACATTAAACATGGTATTAAAATTAATAGACTTGCCCACAGGTGATTTTCATATAGCAACATCCTACGATGCAAATAAATCTTGCTTCCTCTTGCTCCGAGTAAAGTCTTAACAACGTAGCGGCTAAATCACCGCAACAGTGCAGGCCGATTAAACCAAAGTTAGATTTGTTTTCATTCAGTCCAAAGTTCTTGATAAATTCGTTTTTCAAATTTTTCACCAATCCTTCATTCTGTACATCCAATTCTGTGATTCTGGCCGAAATGTGAGATGGACTTTTCTCAATAACTTGCGGCATTTTTTTTCGCAACATCGTGAACAATTTCTCATCACATACCCTTGAAGACACAGAGAGGAATCCGTTTAACGTCAATAACATGTTTTATGATAATTTCGAACGATTTTTTTCTTATTTACCGTGCTTGTTGAGAAAGCGATTCGTTTTGTTCGAGGCATACAACGCATAAACCATAATTGTAGGCTAATGTTCGGGCCAAATGACCCATCCCAGCTCCTATATCAACGATACATTCACATTTTGCGAAAGATGCACATTCCGATGTCGTCTAAAAACAATAGAGAATTTTTTAAGTTTGAGCCGAACGTTTTATATCTTATTATTCTTTGAATAATCTAAAACTTTGCAATATTATTATTGTCATTTTTTGTAGAACTGAATGTATATCTACAATATCTTTGTAAGCCGCATCTGCTTCTTTGAAATATACGAATCTTTGAAATATATACAATTTTTTATTGAAGAGATGCACGAAATTGTGTAATTTAGAGATTTTTAAAGCCATTATTTTTCCGACGAATAGTCGATTCGTAAATTTTCATCCAATGATTTTTTCTACTTGTTATAAACAAAAAATTATTATTTTTGAGGATACTGTTACTGGTTTTAATGAGAGATAAAGGTTTTAACGACCCGCAAACCTGAATACCTGAGCGATGTTTTCAATTTCATGACGCTTTTTCATTTTAACTGATTTTGTGAATAAATTTTGGTGCTCCTCGGTAACGAGTTTGCGTTTCTTCGCTGATGATGAAAAGTTCATATCATTTTTTGCATCGTTAGATTTTTCTTCTCGTAAGCCGCAACACTTTAATATCTCTCCAGTCTCGTAGTCTCTGTTTATTCTCAACGTTACGATAGTCTTCTGTAATGCCAATAGCGACAGAGGCCATACACGGCTGCTGAAATATAAAAGATAATCTTTTATTTTACTGTGCACTAGAAATATTATTTTTATTAATAAAATATTTTAAAATTAGAGACGAACGTTGATTTCATCCCTAGTGCCCAGTTCCCCAAGTCTCGAGGGTTTGAATCTCCTAAAGTATCTCTCCATTTTGATGGCAGTTTTGTCCATATACTGTCTTCAAAAAAATCCTAAAACGAAAATCATTGTTTCTACTTAACAGCTATGTTTGAATCAGTCTCATATTTCCCGCCCGCACCATTTCCGCTTTCGAGTCGAGATGGCGCCACATGCGCAGTAGAATATCTACGCACTTAGGTGCAGACATCTAGACAATTTAATACTCGACGGAAATTCAATGAGCAAAATTGACTAATACATGCATAATTGTGACCAATTTTGCATCGAAGGTTGCAAGCTAGAGAACAAATAATACCGGTATACCGACCACAATGTACGTGTCCAATATCCATCCATACGAGTGCAGTACGGCAAATATTTTATTCAGTTGGCTACGAACCCCATTGCATACGTGACAGACGCACGTGCCCACGGCTCGTCTATTACTTGGCATTCTTTCTTACGTACTGACAACCTGAAATCGCTTCAAATACATCGCGCACACTATGCACTAAGATCCATCGACGAAATCGTGACAGAACTTTACAAAGTCGAATATAAAAATATAAAAATAGTCTCATTTTTGATTATTTTTAATTATCCATTACGTACGAAGTGTCTCAAAAGAGAAACCAGTGTAATAGAAAATCAAATCGAACGTTCAATCAATTTTCGTGTGTGTGATCAATTTTTGTATACCCGAAATAAAAATCGAACGTGAAAAATATAATTTTTTAAACCAAGGACTACTTCGATCTTTCTATAAAATATTTACTCGGGTGGAGAAATCGCTCTCATTTATATGAAATTTAAATAACTTAAAAATTAGCGATTATTCCCGTTGACGATATACTAAATATTTTGATTGCTCGCGTATTAATATTGTTATCGATTAAATCGTCCATTTACGTACCAATCGCATTATATTTTGTTATTGGCCTAGGGACGAAAATCTTTAGTCCCTTACGTAACATTAATATGCAATCGCTGTCGCAAAAGACTTTATTACTCATTCACTGTCGGTAAAAAATAAAACTTTTAACAAAATGCACAATCTGTATTTAGAGATACAGAAATGCTTTGAAGAAAAGTACACCGCGTAATACCAATTATTTACAATACACTCGAGGCAATTATTAATGCACATTTCTCCTCTTAAACATCACTTACATCACTCGTAAATTCTCACGAGTAACAGGAGGCGAGTTGAGGAAATCATCAAGTCCTAGTATACGCATACGCGTATTATTAATCTTCATAAAACTGATTTCGGATAAAAAAGAATTCATTAATTAATCTCAGGGAATAATTTCGCGAAACTTACATCTTTTGTTGAGACTTACATTTTTTATTCACACACGATCATTAACGAATATTATCTCGAAAAATATTTTTCAATCGTTCGTACACTTTAATGGTTCGATCACAGTTTCATAAACAATAATTCTTAATAGCTACACGATATTTCGTCTCGCGCATCCTCTTGGCAGTCGAGATTCAATAAAAATATTGGCGAGGTTCTATTCCATTATTTTCATGCACATCCAACGTACAATTAAAAAATAAAATAATAAACCTTCGTATATTCGGCACCAAAGCCCCCTCCATACACGTCGTATCTCTTCGCTTGTGTGTCCATTCGTGTGTATGCATTGCCCCGCGGGAGAAAGAATTTTTTACCACTGTTATCGAATGTGAAAGTACGCCCCTCCCCCTTGCGGAGAAATTATATTTTTAACGAAGATCAAAGGGGCCAACGTGTTTTTTTTCTCTCCTTATTTTTTTTCACCCAAACGGGCCACATCTTCGCTCCAAGTGGGATCGAAGAAATCCCATTGAAGCCGAGTATGTCCCGGATGAAAAGGAAGGTATCATCACGCTCGAGTTTCACGCTTGGACGCCATAGTGCAGACTTTTGCCGATTACCAACAAACCCGCGTAACTTCCGGCTTGTATCACTAGATAAACGAACACCGATCAACGACGTATACAACATCGTATATAATCGTTGATACGATACGCATGCTTAATTTATATACTTGTAGTATAACGACAAGTGTATCCCCTCGCATATATGTAAATAACTTCATATTACGTGGTTACACTTGTCGTTCAACGTACAACGACAAATACTCGATACGTTTATATATATATAATGCAATATTTATTAATTATTATAAACTATATTGCAAACTTGGTGCGTCCCACTTTGAAATACTTTCACTCTTTAACAGTTACGTTATTGCTGTGGTATGCTTCGCGAGCCAAAGAGCCTGTACACATTCTACGGAAGAGACCACACATACTGGCTGGCCATACGTGTACCGAATGGAAACCTACTGTAAACTATGTGTATATATATATGAATGAATGCCCCATGACGAGGCAAACTTTCATGATCTTTCCGGATAAAGTCGAATCGATCTTGTTGTTCGTTTGTATTGCACAGAGAGAAAAAAAAGAAGATTTCTTCCTAGCGACGACAAGCGTTATTACAGCAGCGGCACCGAAACTTTTATTGTCATAAGCGTGTTTCGGACTTGTATTTTTTTAGGCATTCGAACGCATCCAACTCGGAAAAAGATTTAGAAACGTTTCTTATTTATCTTTCGTACTTGTTTACCCACGCTCTTTCTTCATTCGTTCATCGTCTTCTCTTGCGGATTTCTCGCATGTGCTTGCGATACGTTAAAGATGCTCGGGTATTGCGAACACGCTTACACCATATAAATTATCATTAACCGAAAGTGCAAACATTACCCTACATCTTTCACGTACGCGAGATCGTATTGCTCAAGATCGTACTCGTGTATATATATGTGTGTGTATATACATATATATATACGAACACGTGTAACTTTGTGCTACGAGTTCGCGTATGAACGAGCGCAATTAAAATCTGGTATCATATCTCTAAGGAATATACTTTTACTATACGTTCATACACGGTATAGTAGCTTATATATATTATTATTACATACATGTTTTGTATGGGGCATTTCATGACAACTGTAGCAACGTTGGAGCTTCAATGTTCTCGGCTTCGTGAGTTGTTTCATCATGCTTTTTTTTATTATACAATGATAGAGATGCCAAAATAGGACACCTCATTTTTTTTACGATCGACCCGTATGGTTTTATTATTTTTCTTGCGCGTAATTTTTGGTATTTTCACAGTTTGTCAGAAATATGGAATTTTAAGAGTACACTTTCTTATTATTTCATCTTTACGTTTTTTCACTTCTCAAAAATATTCGTATATTGCGGAAATAAATTTTGTAAAACGTTAACATCTTACTTTATCAGATGCATTGCTGCTCAAATAATTTAGTAGCTGAAATTTATTTATATTGACGATTTATAAGTTATCATTTATACAATGAAGTATTCTAGCACCTGCAAAAAAGCGAGGTCACCCTGTTTTATGTAATTTCTTTGAACATTTCCAGAGTGAAGATAAAGAAATCAGTGTAAGAAAGCCGAGTCTAGCTAATCGTAGCTTGAAAATTTCCATTAAAAGCCCCAGTCTTATGAGAATTTTTGAAAATGTCAAAGAACCTCTCTTTACAAATTCGCTTAAAACCAGACCGAAAACAAGACTGACGATCAAAGCGAAATAAAAAATTACACTGCGGGAAAGAAATGCCTTTTTCCAAATTGCAATAATTTTGCAGTTAGCTTTGATAATATAATTTAAAAAATTACAAACTATATCCGAGAGGGTCAGGGTCAGGAGTTGCTACAGTTAACATGGAAGAGCCCATACACACATACCTCTGTGTGTCTGTGTGTACGTATGTATGTGTGTGTATTGTATACATAACGTATATAGGCTTATAATATACTGTGGTGGTGCTATTTAAACCTCTTACGCCAACGTACCTACATAAGTGAAAGTTTACCAAGTAGGACGAGCGTCTCGAATCCCGAAGCCCCTCGAAGAGCCCCACGCCGCGTTTGAGACTTCGCCAAATGCTCATCACTCGTTTCTCGTGCCCGCGATGGTGCTCGCCTCTCACGAGACCGGAGAACGAGAAGGCCATCACCGCTCGAGAGGAAATTGGTACGATGGACAGAGAAGATGGCTTCTAACGTTTCTAGTGGACTAACGGAATCTTTCCCCATCTTCGGCCTCGTTGATCCGAATGTAAATTAATCGACGAGAACGATATGATTCTTATTTCCTATATGGCAGACGGTAGGACATTCGGATTATTGATTTATCATTATTTTCTTTAAGACTCTTCTCGTATTGGCTTTCTGGTACATGAGTACCTACTGTGTTCCCGAATCTAGGTAACGATGGTGTGAGAAGATTTTAGATGAAGGCGTTTGAGCGACGAAAGGAATAGATTTGTTTGGTAAATTGATTCGAAATACGAAGTATTATTGTAACGATTCTAACAATAAGAGGGAAAGGGATCCATCATCGATGGGAATAAATCGAGCGATTGTTCGATATTCAATTTTGTGTGGTGACTGTCTGTGTCCTGTCTGTTTTTTCGATCACTATAAACTATCAAAGTCTTTGATGAATTTTAATTAAATGTGGTGGGCCGATAGTCTATTAATTAATTAATTTAGCTTTAAAATAAGATTGGAGCAGGATTCAAAATGGTCGTGCCCAATGTGACCTAAGGAAAGAATGAAACGTCAATGAATTTTCCTAAAAATTTATACTTGCTGGATTTTGGTGTCGTTGTTTTACATACGGGTCGCAAAATTTTCATTAAAAATTCCAAAAGTTATTAAAATATGACGCAGTTCTCGAGGAAACGGATCATGACATTTCCGTTTTTCTTTCGAGTTTTTAAATTAAAGATGGCAGTCTATTTTTTTATTAGAAATTCATGAAAGTATCGAAACTTTTGTGGTTAATTCTTGTGACGCAAATCTTCGTAGGATCATCTATTAATTTTCTTCGACGCGCAATTGCCGCGTGTCCTCAAAATATTAGATTCGTCTCGATCGAGACGGCGAAAGACCACGAAGATACGATCGCGACTCGTTAAATCTTTCCGGTGACCAGTTTGAAACAACTCACGATCGAAATCAGAAGTAATATTAAATCGAAACAATTTTTTATCAATCCTTAAATTTCACCAACTACAAAAATTCCCACGAAATTAATATCTACAACGATCTTTTTTCTATTCAATTGAAAAAGTTCTCGAATATTTTCGGCCGGAAATAATTCCCATTGTCATAGAAAAAAATGAACACTTCCCGGTTTTCTTATCTGGAATAAAGCGTATCCGTAGAAAACAAAAAAAGAATTATATTATAAGGTCGTACTCGCGTGACTTTCGAACCATTTTCCCTTTAACCAAGCGACTGGGAAGAATTATCAACCGTATTTACACGAAGTATCGAACCTCGACACACAAAGATTACCGAGTTCCAATTACCCTTTTGCAATCTTCTACGCGTAAAACTAATAATTTTTTTCCCACAAAGAATAAATAGAACCTCGTCAATTATCGGCTCGAAGTGGTCACGTTTTTTTTTCACCTTCTCTCCATCGCTTCGCTATATATCTTCGTATATGTCACAGATTCACGTTTACCTCTCTCTCTCTCTCTCTCTCTCTCTATTATATATAGGTATATATATATATACCTGGGGGCTTATAATACACATCTTTTCCCACGAAGGTTCGAACTTTCATAACTCGAGCACCGTTTCAAATAGAATTATGAATTTTACGATTGCAAATTCTTAAATGGGTAAACGCAGAACTACACCCCGAGCATGCTCCAACGATCGTATGCATATGCATGCAACGTAACGTTTCAACGATTAGAAAACCAACAAAAACGGGAAGAGAGAGACATTTTCCGCCGAACGATGGTAATTCTGTGGATACGAATGATTATGGTGTAAAAAATGCAGCATGGACGATAAAGTTCCCTTATATCGCCATGCCCGGAACAAAAACCTGAGGTTATGCGTTACGAGTTTACAATATTTATTCGCAGTCACCGCGGCCGCGTTTGTTTTATGCGTTGGGACATTATTTTTGTGGCAATCGACACTTCACCTCTGCTTATTTTTTTCGCTATTCGACGAGAACGCGAAAGTTAATTATACAAATAATATTTTTTTACACGCGTCTGGGCACACATTCGTGTATAAACAAGTCCCCGTATATAACACGGTATTCCTATAACACCATTTGGCTTCAACATAAATTTATTTGAATGAAGATCCTTCCATTTAAACAAGAGCAAAGTTTAAGATGGAACTTCACAAACTGTTGGCCAAAAACAAACGATTAAAAATAATAGATTTTATGAAAATAAAAACGTAGATAGAACTGATGGAAATTTAAGAAAGCGCGTAAGATGGAAAGCCCCTCGTTTAATGATGATTAGTAAAGATGAAGAAATATCACATTATGTAATACTTTAGATCGAGTATTATCTCGATAAACATATATTTTTCTCAATTATAATATAAAAATCTTTTTTTTCTACTAATTCTTCGTTTCGTATAAGACGAATTCGTATAACACGGTTTTTTTTGGGAATCTACCTGACGTGTTATACCGAGGTTACTACTCGTATATATATGTATATAGGTAAATCTAGACGGATATATTGTCATGATAATTATAATCAATCATCGTAAAATATCACGCCTTACTTAAATACCATTTAACGTTGATACGTCTCGCAAGAACAGGATGATAATGAACTACCGTACGCATATCCTAGACGATACAAATCTTTCTTCGCATCTCTTTCACAAATTGGCGCTCTTCCGTTCCTCAAGGGGGTTAATTGCAGCTAAATCACGCGAGGTGTTCTTTTATTTTTCTTCATAAGCGACGGTAGTTTACCGAATAAGGAAGAAGAGTTTCGGTTTCATTGGTCGGAGGTGGAGGTCGTTGTAGAGAAAGAGAAGAAGGAAAAAAAGGGGAACGGTGAGTATCGCGTGCGTGTGTGCGAGCGCAAGAGGCACTTGGAAATCGCCCGCGGGATGAGAGAACAAGAGGAGAACCCGCGTTAGCCCCGTCTCGTGTTGCCGCGCGGAAGAAAGTCCTCTCTTTCGACGGTGTGCGTTCACCTTACCACCATCTCGAAGCGTAACGCTCTGTCCACGAGCGAGCCGTGTGCGCCGACTTCTTTTATTCCTCGGTACTGCTCGCTTCGCCGGCGAGAAACGAGCGCGTAACGAGGGTCACCTAGCGGACGATTCGTGTAACTTGGTGCACGAATTTTTTCAGGGATAAAAGGGCGTTCCATTTTGATTACAAGTTTCGTGGAGGACCTTGAAATAATTCTGATCGATTCGAAAAAAATTTAATTAATTGCGTTTATAAAAATACACTTGATTTTTTTAAGATTTATCGTTCATTTGGTTCATTTTGCCATGATTCAAAGGCCACGAAATGTCTACCACGAACTATAAAAAAATTACCCGACTTCGACGAAGGACAAAGTTTCTTTCTCAGGAAATAATTTTTTTTCTTTATGCCCGAGTTAGACCCCGTTTTTGTATTCGAAGAATTTGGTGATTAATATGTTTGAATTCCTACTTTGGATATAATTACACTACGAACGTAAAAGGTTTTTATTAATGGCGGGAATGAAAAGGTTTGCATAACTGCTATCATTCTGTATTACAATTAACTTTGTTTAAACCAATTATTCAGTGATTCAGTCAATTGAATAAGTGATTTGATTACGCAGGTAGGGTAATTATTTCGCAATGTTTCGTCTTTCGATGCGCGCAATCATATAGAAATAGATGAGAGAATTATGAATTATTACGATTTACTTAGACTAAAGTCTTCTATTCGCTCGATTTAACACCAACGTTTGCTTAGAAGAGTGTTGTTAAACAAATTATGGATTGAAAAAAAATTAACCGCTTTATTGATTAAGATATAAATTTGATTAAAATTTTTGTTACGAATTGAGAATTAATTCGCCATCCATTTTGCATATTTATTGTGTTAAACTTTAAAGGTTATTTTTTAAGTGTAACAAGGAGGACCGAAATAGATGAATGAATTCAGCATTTGCTTCAACAATTTATAACAATTTATTCCAAACAATTTTCGGTAAAAGAGATGAACGGGCTCTCGAGGTTGATTTTACTTACGCAATACTTGTAAAATATTTTATTACGATTACTGGACACTTATGGCGTTGGAATAACGTGCAACCACGTTGATATTGAATTATACAATATACGATGCCTTATAATTTACATTCAAATAAAATGGAATTAAATTTAAATTAAATTGTAAGAAAGTCAAATTTCATTAAATTATATAAAAAGTTTAATAATACGAAATTACCATTGAATGAGGGAGAGTGAAACAAAAATAATTATTTATCGGAATTTCGAGGATTATTATTCTGAAAAATATAAGCGCTATTTTATATATGATAAAATGAGGATATTTCACGAAAGAAAAAAAAAGATTTGTCGTTTCTTACAATTTTCGGCAATAAGCAAATTCTCAATAATTACGAAATGCATATTTTATTCACGAGTCATCTGTTCCCGGTGAAACAAAAAACATTTTTACCACACCAACAAAAAACGCGACAAAACTAACGACAAGAAACAATCGAACCGATTTTTTTCTATTAGAACAAAATCGATTCAATTGTTTTTTTTTTATTAATTGTGCCGTGTTTTTTGTTGTTGTAGTCAAAATGGTATCGATCAAGCTGTCCAAACACTTTCGAGCCTCGTGCGAGTTGAACTTATGATTTATATGAAATTTAAGTGGCCCATCTATCAAAAAGATCAAACCGACCGGTTTAAAGATTTTTGAAGAATGCTTTCCTCCACAAGTAAACAGTAATAATAATATTACACAATATTCTATTCGATATTAATACTTCCAACAATATTACCCCTATTTTTATGATAATACATCACTTCTACTTTTTCCGGCAACATTACCGGTAAAATATCCATATAAACGTGACATCTCGTCATAAATCTACTTTCGAAAAAATTCTTCATCTCCTACGACAAATCCTTCGGTGCAATGGCTAAGGGACTCTGGTCATTTCGGTCCCTCCGCCTCCTCGTATTTTGGACGATCTTGGAGCAACCCAAGTGGGCCCCCGGTGTTTCTTCCTTACTTCTCGGTACACCTGGAATCTTCGACACAAGCGCGCGTACACGCCCGGAGAAAGAGAAAGAGTTGCGGGTGGGGTGGCTGGTGGGGGGCGGGGTGGGAGGGGGGTATCACACGGATAAACCACTACAACAGGGGGCTCGAACGAGAAGATGTATCGCGAGGAAGATATATTATACGTGTACCGGAGAAAGGTGCCCGGTCACCTCTCCCCACTCCTTCGTCGTTCGCCACTCGCTACCCCCATTCTACCATTGCCGCGCTCGTTCTTCTATAAAGAATTATCCACCATATACGCGCCGTTCGATATTAGAGAGGATAGCTTCTTCTTGTGCCACAGAGAAAGAACCCGAGAGAGAGAGAGAGAGGGAAGAAAGCACAGTGGGAAAAAGAGACTCTCGCCTCGTAGCGATAACAGTGGGGAGAAAACCTTCCTGGCTTCGTGTACGTCAATTGGTCCTGCGAGTTCCCCGTAGCACTCGCTACCAGCTATATGTTTTCTATCACGGTCTCGACGGAACACAGCATCATCACGCGCGATCACACTCCCGTACACGCCGGTCATCGTTCTTTCCATTAATCGTCAGCATGTCGCTCGTCGTGACGAGCGGATAACGCGTCAGACTTACAAGATCCCGAGGGATAGATCAAAATCCGGGGGTACAATTGTTTGTTATCGATCAACGATAAAAACGCCGTGTAGTTAGTGAAGTGTATCGTATTTGTAAATAGAGAAAGAGAGAGAGAGAGAGAGAGGTGAGGATTTGAGGAGCCACAAAGTGAACACGAAACACTCGCAATGAAATTCGTCAAGACGGTAATTATCAGCAACCATGATGTCCTTGGTGATAACACGTTAATACTACCTGTTTCTTATGTCTTTTTTTATTCGGAAATTTCTAATATATCAAGGAGGGAAAATATTTGTTCGTTCGTTTGATAAGAAAATTGATGATTAGTGCGATAATTAAAACGAGAGCGCCGATGACCAAACGCGGTATGGCGAAACTTTCGACGATAGCGTAGACGCTCTCGAGGCTTTCGAGATCATTTCAAGATCGGATCTAACTACCATTAAATTTCACTGACGTTTTTTATTTTATATTAGTAACCGCACTGTGGTTTCCGGTTGTATTCGGCGCGGGTTTTCTTCTCTTTTTGCGTTTGTTCTCCGTTTGAAAAAAAGTAATTGTAATGGTACGTGTGCGCAGCAAAGTCGGGAGATCGTAGAAGCGCGGGAATTACGATAAATACAAATATCGTAAGAAAAATGAAAAAAGAGAAAGAAAGAAAGAAAGAAAATGGTAAAAAATAAAAAGAAAATGAAAAGATCGCGCCGATTTCACCGGCACGAGAGTCGTATTCGCGGATTTCGCGCGATCGTTGTGCAAGAAGAAGACGTGGAAATTGTTGCGATGATTTCTCGGGCCACGCTTGCGGGCTCTTGCGGAGAAAAAAAAAGAGAGGACGCGCTCGAAGCAAGGCGGCGACGACGACGTTTGCCTCGCGATGTGTTTGGAATTGAGAGAGTTTCGAAGCGGCATGCATGTTTCCTACGTACGTTACCGGCTAATGTGAATGTAAATCGTGCGCCCGATGAGCCTCGCCGCGCGTATACAGGTATCATGGGACCAATTCGAATAAACGATCGGGACACTTTCCAATGCGTCAAAAGTTTCATGCTAATCGTGTAAATTTCATTTCGTTTACTTCCTCGTTGGCGATCGAGACTGCAAAGTGGCACGGTTTTTGGCCGCGAAAAAGAAATTGTGAAAATCTCTTGACAAATGTGCGGTGAGCGCCGCTTATTTTTTTATGAGGTCGCTGGTTCGAGAGCCGATCGCGAATCATAATTCGAGAATCGACTGAAAAATGTCTTGGTTTCGATTATTTAAATTGTACGATATAAATGACACTTTTTCAATTTGGATAATTAAAATACACTTGTTTCTGTTATTTGTTTATTTATTATTGTGAAAAATTCATTATTGTTTTGCATTTTAGAAAATGTTACACGATGTGCGCTATTTTGTGGGTTCGTGTAACTAGGGTCGTGAATAAACGCGCGAAACCAACATTTTTCTATCCACAAAGTATGTTTTAAAATTATATTTTTCATATATTGCAAACGAAGACAATTTTAAGTTTTTTTTTGTAAAATATTATCACTATTGAAATAACGCTTACATTTTATTGGAAATTCTATTCCTTAATGACGAAAGCATATTAATTATTTTATTAAATTATTCCCAGAGCAAATCAATGAGTCCCAGTGATAAAATTTAACGGCAGTTTGACAAATTAATAAACAATAAAGAACTTGTGCCAAATCTCTATTCAAAAAATCGTCCGACTCGAAACGAGTCGCAGTTTGCCCGGTATCTTTTTTCGGGAAGCTTTACCGCGCGCGCGTGATTTCAAAGATGCGCGCAGAGGATCATGGGACAGTGCGCGCGCAGGTATGTGGTTCTCGTACGCGCGACACTCACGAAGAGCCCGTTACGTACTTTCCCGGGTTGCGGTTTTCGCAAAGCATCACTTTACGGAACTGTGACCATATTTGGAGCACGCACACACATGACGCGCTAGGACTTGGAATGACTTATCAGAAACACCGGTTGGAAATGACCACACCGGTCACCACATTTCTAGAATACCAATCGATTAAATTCTTACCCTGGCAGGATGTCTCCGTCTCGTTTATTAACCGGGTCACTCGGCTTGTTCGCTTCTAACGAGCTGCATAATATCAAGGGAACTCCCAGTGACACCACTGCACTGTCTTGAAATGGAAAATAAATATTTTTTTTACGTCCCTTCAGGGTGCATTTTAATGAACTTTCGATACGATCCTAAGTGGTAAAACTTGATTTATGCACATTTTCCAACAAATACTTGAAGAGTACTGGTTTTGTCAAAAGCAAAAGTGTTTATTAACGAAAATTTGTAAATTGTCAGCGTAACAATGAATCTTAAAAGCATTTTCAAATTTTATTCCTTTTCTGTATAGATAACGCACATATTAACTCTATTTTATTTATACTCATGTTGGTTGAAGAATTTGCATTTAACTTTTATCAAATTACATATTAACTTTGAAATATTTTTATACCTCAATTGGTTCCATGTAAAAATAAATTATCGAATTACAAAAAAAGGCGAGTAAATAGACTCGGATTATTTCGAGTCCTTTTCCAGAAGTTCACATTTTTAGTATCAATAAGATTTGTTTAAATATTCGATGTGAATTTAATTATAAATATTTAACATTGTTTGTAAATTATAATAAAATTACAACATTTTCAATTTCTGATCATAATATTCTCCCCCCCCCCCTTTCCAGTGTTTATCATCGAGCAAATTTATAAAGAATTATTCAACGAGAAAAATGCAAAGTAATAACAATCGAACAAATTTTACGAGTTTGTACTTAAAAAACTGTACGAAATTAATCCCTCGTATAATTGCCACCGGGTAGACTATCTCCGCGTACGTTGTTTGTGATTTTACAAAAAAAAATCAAATAAACCATCTTCGATCCAGGCCATCAAATTTCTTTTGAGAAGTCGTGCTTGAAAGTTTTCAACTCGTAACGAGGAAAAAGCAAGAAACGTCATCCTATATTGTCCCACATAAACGCCTTGGAATTAGACGCGCTAGTCCCAGGTGCCACGAATTAATGGTCGAAATTAAATCGCGATTAAATTAAAATGAGGTCAAGAAATATTATGCACGATATTGTCGTGAAAGTCATTTTTTAATAATGAATCTAGAATACGTTTAAAAATGATTTTATTATGTTCTCATTAATAGAAAATAAATTAATAATAATAACAATAATAATAAATAAAATGCAATGGAGATGATGAAAACAAAATCATTACGGAAAACGCGAACGAGCGTCTATTGCAATAGTAAATGTTTCACGATCTCACGATGTTTCGGCAATCCATTTCTGAGACTGGATGCGCATTGCAACGATACACGTATATATGTCGATGAGCATATTCGCACGCGTTAGTACATCGCACGTGGGAAATCAAAATGGCGTTTACGCAGTGTAATCAAATGGCCTCCTTACTGTTAAATTACAGATTATTCTGTTGGCGATCGTTCTTCTCGTTTCTGGGAAGGAAGAGAGCAAGACAACGCGCGACAAGAGACAACAGATAGCGTATTATCCACGCCGGGGTAATCGACCACCACCTTACGCGGTACAGATGGAACCAATAGTCCAGTACTCGCAGAGGGATCCACTCTACAATCCATCGGCGAGCTCGAAAAACGACGATTTCGCGTATCACGATGATCCATCGTTTTACAATCACTACACGAACGAGCCCGAGCCTATAATCGAGATTATAATAAAAGAATCGAACGAGAGTTTACCGACTCCTGTGCCACCGCCGGTCGTTCCACAGGTGAAACCGACGAAAGAGCCGATTCAGGTATTTTACGTCAAATACGAGAAAAAGAAAGGTTACGGCGATAGCAAGCCGCGGGTTGTTTACGATCCGCCTGTACCGGCTCTAAATCCCGTTGAGGAGCATGAAGTGATAAAATCCGATACGAGCGACGAACGCGCCGACGAACTTGAGAAACAAGTTGCTTATGTCACCGAAGCACCATCGAAAGAACCATCGACGACCCTCAGAACGATCATTCGTCCCGAGAGTGAGGTTTATCATTCGGGAAGCAGTGGAATACGCGTTACATTTGGAACGGATCAAGTTCCACCCAATAATCACAACAAGCGCAGTGACGTGAATGGACCTTCGTCGAATGCGACAGGAAGAGCTAGTTCACCAACGTCTCTGCCACCTCCTGGCTCACCGAAAAGACAGCATGGTCCTTATCATCCCCTTCAACCGGTTAATCCACGCGTTCCACTAGCGTTCCCTCAACAAAGAATTGTTCATTCGTTTCCGCCGCAGCAACAGTTGCCACCCAACTTTCCTGGCTCGCATCAACAGTTTCAACCGCCATCCGGTGGACCCTTAAGCGCAAGGCCCCCGCAACAACCTCCGATAACAATCCAAGGCTTGCCCGATTTGCAGCAACGGTTGCCCTTCCAAAATTTTGGGCCACCGCATCGAATCAGCATAAATCATCCTCAGCAGCCTGGTTTTCCTCATTCTCTGTCTGTTTCACACCAGAGTGTTCACATACAGAATCAGCCTCCGTCGTTGCTTCCATCGAACAATTTCAATAGGGATCCACAACCGCCACATGTGCATCAACAGCAACAGCAACAGCCGCAACAGCAACATCCACCGCAGCAACATCCGCCGCAGCAACATCCGCCACAGCAACATCCGCCACAGCAACATCCGCCGCAGCAACATCAGCAACAGCAACATCCGCAACAGCCGTTACTTACGTACAAGCAGCAGGAGCTTGAGAAGCAACGTTATCATCAGGAACAGAGACGCCAGCAGGAGCTACGATATCGGGAACAACAGAGGCAACAGGAACAGCAGCGACATTTGGATCAACAGAGACAGCAAGAACAGCAGAGGCAGCTGGACCAACAGAGACAGCAAGAAAATCATCGAAAATTGGAACAATCGCGAATAATCGAACAGCAAAGACCGCTTGAGCAACAGAGGCAACAGCAGGACGAGCAGCAGAGACAGCGAGTACAGGAAGAGCAGCTGAGACTTCAGGAACAACAGAGATATCATAGCGAGCAGCAACAAAGACGGAAGCAAGAGCAGGAGAGCAAACTTTTGCGGGAGCAACAATATCGTCAACAGCTGAAATTCGAACAGTCCCAGACGATCAACAATCAACCGTACAATCAGCAATTGCAACAACCGTCCCAGCATTCGAAACCTGGCGGTGAAATATTCAAGGCTGTGCCGAAATTGGAACAGCATTATGCCATAAGAGAAAATCCGCTTCATCCGGGTCCGTTTCCTCCAAATCCTCAGATTCAATCTGTCCAGTATCCGGAAGTGGGACAAAATCAATTCTCTCCGACTCCACAATCTTCCACAGATCTTCAGCAGCAACAATATTTCTTGAGAAATCCAACGAACATCTCTCCGAGCATTTCCCCAAATCAGCAACAGCATCAACAACAACAACAAGAACAACAACAACAACAGCTACAATTGCAACAGCACAATAGCATAACGAAAAATCAGAATTACCAGAACGATCAGCAATCGTTCTTTACCCAGAATCTTCCAAGGCCACAGCTCCAGAGACCGCAGACTTCGTCTCAGCAATCCATATGGGGCAGACCGGTGTTTCAGGAATCGAACAAGGACAAGATTTACGCCACACCGTTGAGCAATTCCAATGACATCGGACCAACATCGACGGCACGAACGATTTACTCAAGCAGCACGTCGGTCAGCACAACGACAACAACGACACCTGCCCCAACGACGATAAGCTCCTCGACTACCCTAGCACCCAAGAACGAGGCCAAGATCAAAGAAAACATTGCCAATTTGCCGGACGAAGTGCCCGACGACATAAGAGAACAATTGCTGAGTTCCGGTATACTTGGAAACGCCGATATTCAGATTCTCGATTACGACAAAGTTGGTGGCATACCAATCGAGAATTTGCCACCCGAAGCATTGGCTAATTTTTACGGTGCGGGTGGGTCTGCGGCAACGGCAGCTAGCGAGCCGATACCGGCGATAGCGAAAAGACCCAAGAACGTTGCTATAACGTACTCCCAGCAGAGTTCTAAGAGTTCGAAGAAATCATCGTTTGGCAAAGTCGAGCACGCCACACTTAGGCCCGGCGGTGTCGAAATGAAAGTCGTACACTTTGACCCAAATACGGCCCAAGGACAGGCGATCGCCGACCAGCACATACGGGAAGATGCAACGCATCTAAAACCAGTCTCTATTAGTACAAGACCGAGCGAGAATCAACAGTACAATCGTTATCTTCCGTTGAAAGTGAGCGGAGCGTCGTTCCCGATACCCGATGCCCCGGAGCTTCAGGGCAGAAAGATTTCGAGCGTCGTTGTTCTAGCGCCGGTTGACTACAGCGGCTTTCGCGAAGACGCTGATGCCGATCTCGAGGACGTTCGAGAGAGGGAAGACAACGATGAGAGCCGACAGAGCAGAATGCTCGTTGGCGCGCAACCGGTGAAATTTTTGGCCGGCGATTCGCTCAAGCAACTCGTGAAGAAACCGAGTGCGGAAAATTACAAAAAATGGCTCGAGCAGGAAAGTCACACGGAACCGCAGAGGCAGTCGGTCGTGCTGCTCGTTACCACGTGAGTAACGATTATCATTTTTCTTTATCTCCTTATTAACACATAAAGCACGTAATTCATAAAATGATTGTCCTCGTTTTAGCTACGACAACCATTCTTACATGACTTGTAATCGTTATATGCGTGCGATATACGCTTCAATTGCGTGATTCCTTTTTCCTTTTTTCTTCATGACGTGTATTTCCCATGTTCTCAGACCCAAGGATGATTCGCACGGTGATAAGGAGATATTCATGTACGATGTATCGTCCCAGATCGTTAGCAAACTATCCGGCGATTTGTCATCAGCTTTTGTAAACGCCGCTGAGAGCAATTCCGACAGTCCGGATAACATCGACGACTCGGCCTTTGCCACCTATTGACGACGACGATGATGATGATGATGATGATGATGATGATGATGATGATGAATTCTATATTACGATCGTTCGCCAATTTGTCATCAATTTATATTCTACAAGGAGTGAGAGGAGCTGTAGAGGCAAATTATGTGCTTTCACGAACGAGAGTAACGGAAAGAAGAAAGTGGGCTATATAATTGATATGGAGAATGCGATTGTCGGATCTGACTGATGCGTTCGTACGATTATCTCGTGTAGATATTTTAATTATGTATCATTATTGTATATACGTGTTTTTTTATACGACCTTTTTATACGAAAAATAAAATATTATTTTTTCTTATCGCTACGTGTCGAGCGAACGCATCGACATGGTATGCCAGTCAATACGACGAGCGTGTACCATTCGGTGTAATCGTTCTTCGGTTCTTATTAAATCCTTCAATGTCTCATTTTTAGCCGGATGTACAAAGAATAGAACAAAAAACAAAATGTAGAAAACACGTTGATAAAACAAATTCGGCGAGTACTGTTAAGTATCGAATCGACACTTGACAATACTTGTTTCCGATTTAATCCTGAAATCATTTTTTTTTAATTTCATTTCCGGATTTTCAACATTGATATCTTGGAAATTGGTCATTGGTTACATAAAACGGTTTTTTCTTGATTAAATCGTGATTATGATGAAGCCAATATTTCAAGAAAAAAATAAGTGTTTTTACACAATGTTTACGTAATTATTTATAACAATATTTTAAGCGTTGTTTATTTTCAGGGGTTGAAATTTTTATTATTTTGTTTTTTATTGAGGGGACTTTTACGAGATTTTAAGTTATTAAATGTTATTGTTCGTTATGAAATCCGAGAATAATTTGGTACTTACTATTCAAAGAAGGAAGCCGGTGGTTTACATAATACGCGCTCTTTCACCATCGCGAAATATTAATTCAACTCGAGCAGTGTACGCCAGGTGACGGTACTACACGGATTCACTATTTGGGTTACCATGAGAAAGACCGAATCGACTTGATTATATCGACTGATGGTACGAGTCCGATGTTATCCTGTATAGTATATCGTTACGAGAAGTTCCTTGCGGTGAGAAACAAACAATTCGCACATAGTCGTTTCATCGAATGGCTGATCTTCTCGATCTTATATTCTTTTTGTGTAAGGTTCAAGTATTTTCAAAGAGAATTAAAAATAAATGAATTGGAACCCTCTCCTTCTAAAATCAAGGAAGTGATTTCTTCTTTTGTTATAATGACCGCCTTTAAAATAACTCGAATCTTTTAAAAAACCGTCCAATATGATTTTGACTAATATATTAAAAACTCGGATCTTCTTGGAGTGCCACTCATCGGAAGGATGGACTTTGATGGCTAACGGATCCACCACCTATACCGTTCGTTCGTTTGAATTTGACGCGCGCCGTACAGCGCCACTACGGTGCAGCACGTAACATCATAGAGAAGTTTATTCAACTGTGGGACAATATTCATATGCGTACCGTTGGTCGATATAATCGTTTCGATTTGCCCCTCCTGATGGCGATCCCACTCGGTGTGTGTATGTAAACAAGTAGTCTATTTTGTGTCGTACGTCGGTCCATTTATTGAAAACGTCGCGAGATAATTAAACCTGAAATTTGCAATGCCACGTTACAAGGAAAGATCGAGAACGGATCGTGACGATCGCGATGACAGGAGAAGGCACGATCGTAAACGCAGAGGTAATATAATCCTGTTGTAAAAGAAAAAAAAATTGTCTAACCTCAAAAACTTAGTTTTTCATACTTATAAGTTGGCTCGTTGAGTCAGAAGAGATATCGTTGTAAAACGTATTGAATAATAATCCTTGGCGTTTAAATATTATGAAGTTAATGAATGCGAATGAAAACAGTGGAACGAAATTAAACTATTTTACATTGTTGTACATAAAACGAGAGAATTTATTGCGGGCTTTTCTGCATTAGATTTTTGGTTCACTCAAATGACTGAATGGACGACATTAGATACTTGCATTATTTTTCCTCGTGATTGTATATTACGATGTATTTATGTGTTTTTTTCGTGACATTTTCCTTATACTTCGACTCCTAAGCATTGAAATATTATCGTATGTATATATTGCGATTAGACGGACGGATCAAAAAGAAATTGTAAAAAAAAACAACAAAATTAATCAAAACTTTCATCGGTAGACATCGAAAAAATTACCCCAATCAAATTTGACGATAATGTTGAGAATTTATAAAGATTTATTTATCACTGTACAACTAGACCAATAGGTTCTCGATCTTCGAAAATTTAAGCATGTTCCGAATTTTCTTTGGCGTCAAAAACAGACTTAAAAGTAAAGTGGGAATGAAAATCGATTTATGATATTGCCAGGAGTTACAAAACAGTTATTTAGTCGTCGCCAAAACGATGCTCAGAGTTTCAGTTGCACGGCCTTGAGATTTTTTCCCTCACGTTCGTGCTACATCAAGGAAATAAATTATACACTTTTTTCCAATATGTGCTTTCTTCATTCAGACTTTTGTTTTCTTATGTACTTGCGTATTATCGTTTTAATTTATAAAGATTTCGATTTCCAATATCTTATCAATCGCTCGATGAACGATTTGAAACGCTCTTTACAGTTAATTTATTTCATTCTAATTTCGTAATTGTGCATAAAAAACTCGAGATTTGTGTGACAAGAACACTCATCATAAAATTATCTTAAGGTTGTCTGGAAGATTTTTGCACCCCTAAGATCATCATCACCATTAAACAATTATTTTGTTATGATTTTTAACTTTTTAAACCTGGAGAAACATGGAAAAAAAATCATTTTCCATGCATTGCGCCTTGCTCAATACGACATTTCTAACGATGTATAGTTTGTCATCTAACATCACTTATCTGTGAAATACAGACTCATTACGGTTAATTAATGAAGCCAATTCTGCGCTCATAATAATACAGAATTTATCGGCAATTCATTAAGTTTCAAATGAATATTTACTTCCGGGTCCCAAAGGCAACGAATTAATTATACAATCATTAATTTTACACACTCGCACGTATCACCCCATCACTCTCGAATGCTTTTAAAAATAAAAATAAAAAATCAATAAAGCAGCGCTTAATTCCACTCAGGTCGTTCGCACGAAAATGTACACAACGGTGGTACAGCGAACGAGCGCGACAGGCCTCGTCCGAATACCTCGCACTTGAGTCGAAACGAAAGAAACAACAGAAACGACAGGAATGATAGAAACGAGAGAAACGAGAGAAACGATAGGAACGAGAGAAGAAAATCGAGCTATCAGGACACGAGGGTAAAGAACGAACCATCGCCCGAGTGGGGTCGTCGCGATCCAAAGGACGAGCCTGACAAGAAACCCGTTGAGAAAGAGCAGCCAAATTTTGGCCTATCGGGTAAATTGACCGAAGATGCAAATACGGTAAACGGCGTGGTGATCAAATATTCCGAGCCTCAGGACGCGAGAAAGCCCAAGAGACGATGGAGGTTGTATCCGTTCAAGGGTGAAAAAGCTCTTCCTACGCTTTACGTTCATCGACAGTCCGCTTATCTCATGGGAAGAGATAGAAAAATCGCTGATATTCCCCTCGATCATCCCTCGTGTTCGAAACAACACGCGGTATTGCAATATCGTCTCGTTACGTTTCAGCGCGAGGGAGGTGGCGAGGGTAAACGTCTCAGACCTTATCTGATTGATTTGGAATCGGCGAACGGAACTTTTGTAAATAACGTCAAGCTCGAACCCAAGAGATATCACGAGTTGCTCGAACGCGACGTATTGAAATTTGGTTTTAGTTCTCGTGAATACGTTTTGCTTCACGAGCACAGCCGAGACGACGCACTCGACGACGATGTTCCGATCGCTTTGACCACCGAGACGTAAAATAATACGATCTGACACGATAAAAAACAAAAAAAACTCGTGAAAATAAATTCAGTCAATTTTTCATGATTCGGAGGAAAAAAGAAATTGTAGCTAACGCGGATCGAAACGTGTCATATACATATATATAACACATCTCGAATCGTGTCTGTGATACCGAGCTGAAAATAAAATTGTCGAAAAAAATATCGATTCGTTTCGCGAGACCGGTAAATAATAAATAAAGGACTACGATCGGTCGATCAACCGGCTTAAGTTAAAACGTGTCCATAGGTTCAATCAATATTTTCAGAAACGAACGAAACTTATTGTAAATCGGAAAAACATAAAACTTTGACTCTTCGTTTTAATCGAGATAACGAGGAATTTTCTTTTTTTTTTCATATACAAGTCCGAGTTTCGAGTCTCGGTTATCTTTCACGTTATTGATAAATCTTCGTGACTTCGTGGTTTTGTAATAGTTGGATTATTACGATGTAATTGTTACCTCGAAATATTGTGTACGATAAGAAAATGTAAATTATCAACTTGAATATATGAATAGATCCTTATATTTAGCAAAACAAATGAAACGAAAGAAAGAAACGTATTTCGTCACTCGTTTGAATTTTTCGTTTTATTTACAATGGAGTCTTTACATGTCTAAAACAGTCATTGATAGCCTTATTCGTGGCATGTGTGTTGATATATATATATATATATATACTAGCTCGTCGGCATTTATCCCGGGCACCTCGGCCCGGAAAGATTACGCGCGGTTTGTATTTTTGAAATAGCTACGCACGAATTTAAGGCACGAAAATGTTTCGATCGTGTCTCTCAGTTACGTTTTTCTTTTTTCTTTCTTTTTCGGGCGGGTACTTTTACGACGATTTAAAATTCTCGTCACAGGAATATATGTATTTACAATTTACGATAATCAACGATATGCGTATATCCTTTAGGTGAAAAATACTATCAGCAACTCTCGCGTCGATAGGAAGACTAACGATAAGAAAGAAAAAGAAAAAGAAAAAAAAAGAAAAAGATCGAAGTAAATAGATATAAAATGACGCATTCACGAATATCTTTCTCTCGTAGAAATATAGAAGCTCGTAGTTGTACGCATTGACTTTCTTCAACAAAATTCATTCCTTCTCACACTCGTGGAAGACGATGTAATACTTCGTAAAATAAATTTCTAAGGAAAGAAAAAAACGTAAATACGATGTCCTTAAAGCTAAAGTATGTACATTTGTCCAAGTATTGACGCATACAACGGACGCGTATTGCTAAAAAAAAAAAAAAAAAAGAAAGAAAAAAAAAGAAGAAAAGAAAAACGAGTAAACGCCGTTCCGTTAATTAACAATAATTATTCCCGAATTTATCTTTCATTTTCTAAAGACTTTCGTTACGAGAGCTTAATGCGTATAATGCAACTTGATGATATGACAACTTCCACATTATAAAACTTAACAAATTTTACACGCGCAATTGCGAATCTAACGTAATTTCGCAACACCTCGGGTCTACCTATACATTTAAGATCGCGGATATGACAAGACTGAGCAATTAAAAATAAAACAAAAATATCTCAGCTATAATCGAACTTCAATAAATACATTAGTTGTGAGATTATACATACATATATATATATATCTATATAAATATGTGTACGTGGGAAATAACTTTATCTAACGAATACACAAAATTCTATGTACGATTAAAAATGGCAGTCGGACGCTTTAGTGAGGCTTTTTGCATGGCATGTTTTTTCCCACTCTCTCTAGAACGCAGGAATGGGCCATTGGAACTGAAAATAATTTTACAAACGAGTATTTATGAATAATTATACTATTCTTTATAATTGTTCATAAATCATCGTTTTTGTTCTCTAAGAAATATTCATGTTTTGGTGTTGGAGAATAGTTTCGAATGTTTTATAACGATTCTTCACTCGGAAACATTATTGGACACTCAAGCGCTCTGATACGCCATCTGGCGGTGAGCGTTTGCACTATGTAATATAATTCCCGCCATCTTGCCAGTACTCGAGTTTCCGATTCGTCCTCTGCGCACGAACTCGTTTGCATTATCAGGAAACAACTCGAAATCGTTATTTTATCGTATAGGATAATGTAGGAAGTTGATAAGGTAACAATCAGTTGACCCTCGCGGCATCGTTATTTAGGTTCGTGTACGTGACGATCTCATTGCCATCTTCGATTCCCTGCGACTGTCCCAATAGATTTAAAAGTGCACGATTGATGACCAAAGGAATATTGGCTTTGCCATTCTGCAGCGTGGTATGATTGATATGTAATTTTTGTATTTTATTAACGCTACTCGTATCGTTCGGAATTATTTCTCTGCTTGGAATCGGGATATTGTTGTTTTTCATGGAGATACTTTGTTGCGAGTTTATCAAGGACGAGCTAGGTCGCGTCGGCGCAGCCGAGCTTATGGACGAACCAATCGAGCTGCAGCTTCTCCCTGCGAGACTCGTTTCCGAACTATCGGCCGTTTTCGACGTAGGGCAATTTTGAAATTCCCGCCGTTCGTTCAAAGACAATGGCGACGCGTCTTTCGCGATGGACGACTGCACGGTCGGTGAGGTCACTCGCAGGCTGTCCAACGTTTTACTCTTTTCTCGTACATTAGTGAGCGAGGCCCTCTTGCGATCCGAAAGATTCAAACTCGTAAAGGACGACCTCTTTTGAGACGAATTTGCATCATTGCTTTCGAGCGATAAGTCAGATTCCTCCTTTGTTGGATCGGTAATAGAGTTTTTGTTGTTATCGACACTCGTTAAACCGTTGTGCTCGTTGCTGAGCGTACATTCGTCGTTTATATTTATCGATCGAGGTATCTCGTACTCGCCCATGTGATTATCCTCGCTGGCAACGAGAATATCGTTGTCCGCCAATAATTCGAGATATTTCGGCAATTCGGTGGAACACA